>JAJJWX010003737.1:0-496561 GCA_023529315.1 Papaver bracteatum | reverse complement strand
GATACTTCACTCCCCCTTAGTCAATACTCCATCTCACATGGAAACCACTCCCCCTTACATAATGATCCGAAAACAATATGTATTTGTAGTGTGAACTACAATTAATTCCCCCCATTTTTGTCAATAAAATTGGCAAAGGTACAAGAACGGGATCCTAATGAAATTTCCGTAAGAGACATTTCATGACCAAAGGTAAATGTTCTATCATCTTGTTTAGATGTAATCATAAATCCGGGGCTAAATGCATTCATCAAGGAGTTTATAAAGATACAAGATAACCCCTAAAAAATCCACAGCTGCACTCCCCACAAAGATTTGGAAATTAAGCGCAAGTTCAAAAGAACTCTCCCCCATTTGATGTCATTCCCAAAGGAACAACAAGAGCTTTAGTTGCAGAAATTCCTACAACACACCCCTTATCAAATCTTGATAACAATTCCTAGATCTAAATATAAAAATGGTGATAAAAATACTAAAATTATAAATAAACACCAAGATTTTTTACGTGGTTCGATCAATGTGATCTACATCCACGGATCTTCTCTATAATAATTTGTAACTACATTAATTTACATTTTCTATCTCCATTAATGGAGTTTTTGGAAGAATTCTAGATCTAGTTTTGGGGAAGAAGATGATAAAGAAATTACATTTTCTCTCTCTAAAAATCTCTCTCTGCAAAAGAACTTTCTCTCTCTTCCTAAAATTATCTCCCCCTTTCTCTCTCCTGCTCTCTTCTTTATATAGGTAGTTACATAGTGGATGACAACTCATTTACAGCTAATCTTTCCCTTAATTTTGGATCTGAGTTCTGCGGTAATATCTTTCGCAAGCTTTCTTCATTTCTCTCGAGCTCCGCTTCATTTCTCTCAAGTTTCTCCATGTATCGCAGGATTTTACCTGCTTTCTCTATAAAATCTTCTCGTATTTCTTCATGTTTTGTTTGCCGTTCTTTGTTGCATCGTTTTTGTAATCAATCTGCGACACTTGCTATCTGTGGTAGAAGTTTTCGCAAGAGCGTTGTTGTTGCGAGATTTTGCTCCTACATTTTGCCTCTTTTTTCTTAATATTGCTTGAAGAGCAATTTTTAAGAAAAAATATGTTGTTGTAGTTGTCTCTGATCTTTGTTGATGAAGGAACAAGCGAAAGAATACCAAACTTAAAAAGTATATACTTGCCTCTATTCTTTTGCGAAGTTCTGAAGCTTTGAGAAATAATTAGAAGTATCATCTTTTGAAGTATGCGAAGTATGAAGTACTCAATCCTCGAATAAGAAATATTGCCTCTATTCATGCGAAATTACCCATTTTGGAAATGATTCTTGCTGAGAAGATAAATAACATAAAATATTTTCTTAGTAACCCGTAGCTGCCTCTATTCTTTATCTATGAAGGAGAATCCTTGAGAAAATGTTGAATGATTAAATTGTTTCTTTATTCTTATCTTGCCTCTGCCTCAAGTGGTAACCACTTTAAGAAAATAATCACATTCTGCGAAATAATCACAATTCCTGCGAAATTCTGGACATATCTTCGAGTTTATGAATGAGTCTACGTGATTATGAATAACCCTGCTAATTTCTAAATATTTTTGTGAATTTCTGAACATTTCTGCGAATTATGAATAGTGCTCGAATAGTACTGCGAATTATGAATAGTGTCGCAAATAGTGCTGCGAATTATGAATAGTAATTTCCATTCTATGTATTCCCATACTTGCCTTTTGTTATTGATCTGCAATATGATAAATGAAATAAGACTAATATAAAGTCGTTAGCAATCTGTTATACGCTTGTAGGTATAACCTCTCTTGTGGTCTTATTTTGCCTTCCTAGTTAAAGGTCTTATTATGCCACTTGTTTGCGACAAGATCGCAGGACATTCTTACTTTTACATGTAATAATCCATTGATCTTGCCTTATCATTTATTTTAATCTCTGCGACAATATGATAAGTCTAAGCCATCTTGTGAGATTAATCTCTCTTTTCTTTTTAAGACTTATGACATTGCCGTATTTGCGATGAAATCGCAGGACGTCTTTGTGATTTATATCCTCTTAACATTGATCTCATCTCCTCTTAACATTGATCTCATCTCCTCTTATCATTGATCTCATCTTAACATTAGTCTTATCACAAAAACCCATTGATCTCATCTTAACATTTCTCTAATGGCTTTTTGGCATGTTACGCGACAATATGACGGGCCTAAATATTCTTGCGAATATAAAGTCCCATGACATTGCCGTCTGTGTCATGCGACAATATGACGGGCCTAAATATTCTTGCGAATATAAAGTCCCATGACATTGCCGTCTTTTTTGATACACAGCTCCCTAATGGAGGGTATCGCCCTTATCTTCCCCCCGGTTGCCCCTTAAAGGATTATACATCGGCCATACAAGACTAGCACTTTCCCATCCGGTTCTGCCAACAACCAGTTGTTTTCGAAGCCTTGTCCTTTATGCCTATATGGCTTATAGTTACAAGACTGCACCCTAGTGGGGTTTTCTTCGGGCCGAACACATCGTAAGCCAAGACTTTCCATGGATGGCCAGGGTAGGTTCATCCGTCCGGGCACCCACACAGCTCAACCGTATACCTCGGCGCCTTTATCATACTTTGCATTCCTTAGGAGAAACTCTCGGGCGCCCAACCAGGGTATAACCTTATATAGTTGGGAATCCAAGTTATCTCTCCCGGATGGATTTTCTATAATCCCAAATCTCCATGACTAGGTTCCGTGACAGCAGATAGCCTTTCCCATAGCCATGCAAAGAGATACCCCCCTTATGACGTACTTTAAGGACATTGCCTCTTACGGAATAGAATCCGCGAACTAGGGTGTACGCCACAAAGGTTCGTCCCATTCTTATATGTTTTTAGGCGATTTGCGCCCGTCTTATGCATTTGCATTTCTCTCTTGCGAAATTTTATTCGCGTTTCTTGGGATAATTTCGCATTTCTTTATTCTTTCACTTATGTTTTCATTCTCATAATATCATTTATGAAATAAAATTTTTGTAAAATCTTTTGAAATCTTAGAAATATTCTTTGAAATCTTGCGATTATATCGCGTCTTTAAATCAAAAATGTTCTATATAAATTTATTTTTCTCTGTTTTTTGTAATTTTGAAAACTTTGATTTTTTTTGAAATCTTTAACATTTTGCGATGAATCTTGCGATTGTATCGTTGTTTTCCAATCTTAATAAAAAATCTTTAAAATGTTTTGAAATCTTAGAAATTTTGTAAATCTTGCGAGTATATCGCTTTAGGTAAATAAAATAAAAAATATTTTATCTTCTGTAAATAAAATATTCAAGGAAATGGTACTTATCTTTTTCGGCTTGCTGTTGTCTCTTGCGAAGTATATGATTTGCTTGAAAATTGAGAAGAAACGAGAAATGAAATCTTGCGAAATTAACTCTTGATCTGCCTCTTGTATAATGTTGCGCCATACCAACTGTTCTAACCATTTCTTGCGAAATATGTCTGCGAAATAATCTCCCATTTTCCTCTTGCGAAATAATGAAATACCAAATTCCTGCCTCTAACCATTCTTGGCGAAATTTCTTGTGTGAAATAAATTGGACTTCATTTGCTCGCTGCTCAATTTCTTGCGTGAAATAGCTTGGCTTGATTTTAGTGGGCTTACGCAAATTGGGCTCGGTCGTATGGAACCATCTGCGACCTATTAATTGTTCTCTTCATTTTGAAAATATTTCTTGAAGTGTATAATGCCGCAACAAAAACAAATAAGAGAGTGGCCAAGCTTAAACCTGCGACCTTTTACTTGTATTCTTCGCCACATACCAATTTTTCTGGCTGTTATTTTGCGAGAGAATGGATTGCACCTCTGATTTAATTCTGATCTCCTCTCTATATTTTTTCATTTAATTTTATAATTCTTTCAATTGCGTTTCTCATAGTCTTTGTAAAGAACCTGCTGGATCTGAGTTAGATGTGAACTTTAACTTCTCCAAACTTTATTTGTTGAACTTCATTAATTTACTTCTCCAAAATTTAGTTGCATTGCTCGCAGCTTTGTGATATTTTTCGCAGATCTAACTAGCTTTGCCCTAGTATATCTTCGCAGAAGTTTTTGATGACGTAGTAATTTTACAAATTCTGTCCGTTTATCTGTTGTTAGTAATTCTTTAAAGTTAGTTAATCTTACTTCCATTCTGCATTGAATTTGAATCTTCTTGTGTAAATTAACTATTGATGGTTTACCCTTCTGGATTCTCTAGAACTATAATGGAGCTCTCAATATCCATATTCATATTTAGTTCCCTCATCGTCTTCAGTTGGTCATTCTGCGTATGCTCGTCTTCATACGACCTCATTTTTCTGCCTTGAAATTTCGCAAGACTCCATTTTACTTCTTTTACCTTTGTTCTTTCTTCCGTTGGAGTCCTAAAATTAGCTAAACTGATGCTATTATGTTGATACTACACTCCTTGTTTTTATTCTTCTCTTCTTTTGTTTGCGAATCTCCATTTTAATGTATAGCTATTGTGTTAAATTGCTGCAAACTCCACAACATCAACTTTCTCTGTCAAAATTTTATCCTCCCTTGATTCTGCAGGAGTTCGTTAACCATGGAGATGTTGTCTTTAAGGTTTATATTTTTGGGGAAGCTATAAAGTTTGGACGACGTTTGTCTCTTCCCGACATCAATAAACTTCAGCTCTTAAACAATGTTTGTGTGTTTTGTTTTCCAAGGGTATCTTGTGCCGTTACTTCTGCAGATGATGCAGTTCTGGACCCTGGTGTTGTTGAACTTCCTCCACGACCTTTACTTGAGAAGCTGGTTACGGGAAATTCCAGAATACGAGCACGTGTTTACTGATTTCCTGCTGAGCCTGATGGAGAAAAAGTACAAGGACTACCATCTTGTCTTTCATCTTATAAACTAATTAGTGTTTATAATTTTAGATTATATCTTCCCTGTATATTGGTTGTCCACTGACGACTATACTTCGCTGAATTGCTGCGATGGAATACTCTTGCTGCGGTGAAATACTCTTGCGTCACTTTTGCTGCGATGGAATAATCACTCTCCTTTTTTTTGTTATGCTCCCGTCTCTACAAAATTTGTATTTCTCGCAAATGTTGTTCGCAGATCTCCTTTCTTTGTTGTGTTTCAGTCCCCTTTTTGTTCTCAAGATTTGCTCCTTGTTCCTTGTTGGAATTCCTTTTTGTTTGTGTTTATTAGGAAGAGCTAGAAATTTTGTGTGGAATTTTCCCCTTGAGTGATTGATTTGGCTAAAATGTATATTTTTCTTCGCAACTGATGGTTTTGCGTGATATCACGCAGGGAGGTTGGGCTTTGACTTCTGAAGATCACGCAGGGTCTAAATGTTTTTTAGTAACTTCTGAATCACCAACTGTTTGTTAATAATTTGTCCTTTTCAAGCTTTTGCATCTCGTGGATTTTTTGTGACCAAGTATTGTTTGCTAGATCCATCCTTGCCATTATAAATTTTATTTCTTCTCAATTGTGTTACCGTCATTCCCTTCTCAACTGTAGTAATCAATTAATGACGTAGAATGGTTGCTTTGATATGGTTGAGTTAGTGTTTGCATCTTTCTTTGATGGAATAACATTTCTTCACTGGAGACGTACAATTTTCGCAAAACATGAGAATCTCAATGTAAATTGCAAAATATCAAAGAAATGTAAAGAAATGTAAATTTTTGAAGTAGCAGATTTTTCTCCATGATGAACTGTCATTCACAATGTAAACTTGCGAATAAAAAGTTTTCAGAAGAGTGTAAAGTATTTTTTCGCAGTAGAGGTGATGTAAAGAAAGGAAAATCTACAATCAAAATTCATCTTGTCTTGATTTTTGAGCAATCTTGCGATTCTAAGAAAAATTCATTTTTGATGACGAACAAAACTTTTGTACGTGAATTTTTTTTTCCGATATGAAAAATTGAACATGAAATAAAAGAAATAGGGAAGAGATTTGTCCTTTTTATTGATAAATTTTGCTGCAGGAGGCATGATCTTTTATACTTTGCGTTGATTTTATTGTAATTAATTTCTTCCCTGAATCTGTTCATGCGTCGTCATCTTGTGAATTACTGTTACTCCTCTCCTGAAGATGTACATTCCATCTAAACCTCCTTGTTTTCCTTTTGCTGAAGATCCAATTGAACTTATTACCAACAGTAGCTAATTTCTTTGAATCTTCTTGAAACCAATAAGTAATAGTCCCTGTTTCTAGCGCCAAAATGTAGTTGCAGGAATTCCTACAACACACCCCTTATCAAATCTTGATAACAATTCCTAGATCTAAATATAAAAATGGTGATAAAAATACTAAAATTATAAATAAACACCAAGATTTTTTACGTGGTTCGATCAATGTGATCTACATCCACGGATCTTCACTATAATAATTTGTAACTACATTAATTTACATTTTCTATCTCCATTAATGGAGTTCTTGGAAGAATTCTAGATCTAGTTTTGGGGAAGAAGATGATAAAGAAATTACATTTTCTCTCTCTAAAAATCTCTCTCTGCAAAAGAATTTTCTCTCTCTTCCTAAAATTATCTCCCCCTTTCTCTCTCCTGCTCTCTTCTTTATATAGGTAGTTACATAGTGGATGACAGCTCATTTACAGCTAAGCTTTCCCTTAATTTCGGATCTGAGTTCTGCGGTAATATCTTTCGCAAGCTTTCTTCATTTCTCTCGAGCTCCGCTTCATTTCTCTCAAGTTTCTCCATGTCTCACAGGATTTTTCCCTCTTGCGAGCTTTCTCTATAAAATCTTCTCGTCTTTCTTCATGTTTTGTTTGCCGTTCTTTGTTGCGTCGTTTTTGTAATCAATCTGCGACACTTTCTATCTGTGGTAGAAGTTTTCGCAAGAGCGTTGTTGTTGCGATATTCTGCTCCTACAAGAGCGACCTTAATTTCAAGAGAAAAGAAGGATTTCTTTAGAATCAACAAATTGCATACAAGGATGAATTTGGAATCCAAAATATTCAATCATATTAATCAAAGCGAACCATGATTAATTTGACTAAATATGCTCAACACAAGTAAACTTATGGAGACTTAATTCATCGATTATATTATTCACCCGAGAACCCATAAATACTCTAACCGGATTACACAATTAAACTAATCAATTCAATTGTTCACAATCGATATGAGAAAAATCTATGGAGTGCTAACTAAATAATTATACAAGATGATTGATTTAGTTCATTTGGGTTTAACATAAGAGATTATGGAACCCCGACTAAGATAAGCATAGGAAATAACAACCTTAACCGTACATGTACTCAACATGAGAGAACTCATGGAATACAAACTAGACAACCACACAAGTTGATTAATTTAGTTCTTAATGCTCAACATATAGCATCTCATGGAACACCCAACCATGCCAATAAAAAATCGACTTAGTCGTATCGTGCTCAACATGAGATACACAATGGAACCTTCGCGGTAATACATAATAATATGGAACAATTAAGCTCTATACCGTGGATAACAAAAACAAGGATCTATTCTATTTTTCCATCACAAAGTGACATAATAGACTTTATCCTTGAATCACAAAAGATTTTAACCTATCTTACATTAATAATTGACAATATAGGCTTAACTTTTGTGTTTTGCCAAAAGTCCATTCATTCCTTTATCAATATTTGCATACCAATACGTGAACGACTTTAGTTTTGACAAAATATGGGACAATCAAGTTCACGGACGTAAACATACAAATCCCATCAAAATATTGCAATATATAAAATTAAAAAGATTAATACTGCAACCATCATCTTCCAAACCAGTTTAGAATTTAAACCAATAAATCTAAAAACAAGAAGATGAAATCATTGGATATAGCTATGTGTAATCACAATCATTGATATTCCAAAACACTAGTTATTCTTCTAAATAAAATAGAAAACATAGAAGATTTACTAGACTTTAAAAGAAATCAGAGTTCATTAAGAACCTCGTATCTTTCAATAAAGCCATCAAAGAAGGTATCGCTGATTTCCTTTATTCTCTTGACCGTAGACACACCATGTTCGTGAGTTAGAACACTAACTTTACGATCAACCACCCGAGCAAGTTTTCTAGCTTTGGCACAGTCCATGATAAGCTTTTTTTGATTCCGTATCAGAATATTCTGATTTGCAAGAATTCTGGCATGACCATCTAGAAGTTGGTTTATTTGCAATTGAAGATTATCAAACTCGACCTTTGAATCGTTCTAAAAATGAGTTAAATCCTTCACAAAATCATCAATCCAGGAGTTATGATCCTTTCTTTCAAGCATGTTCTTTAGAACAGGCTCATGTATCGACTTACGCTCCTGATTGTCTTCCTCCATATCAAGACGCACAATCTCTTGAGATTTTGTAGAATTCTCCATAGAGTTTTAGGTTAGGGACAATCACAATATAGACAAGGTATATATGCGTTCGTCAACGAGAGTACTGTAGTTGCAGAATATCCTACAACTACACCCTCAGTAGAATTGGTAAAACTTAAGAAGTTCGTGATGATGAATAACAATTTTCTTATTAATGCTCTCAATTGATTACAAGAAATATCTAAATGGAACTAGAATAGTTACAACTTTCTCTATTCTCTTTCCCAAAATATTTTCTCACACTCACCAAAAGAACCTCTCGAATTTTTCATTTGAACTACTATTTATAAGGAAATCTATACAATCAGATATAAGCTGCGAAGTATCGCAACTTATATTCGCAACAATATTTCATGTTCGCAAATGCTTCACACTTCTTCCGTGTTTCTTCTATTATCGCATTATCTTGCGATATTTTCCTTTTATGTTCGTAAACTAATATCTTGCGATATTCGATACCTACATCTTGCCTCTTCTCATGTCAGTTCTGCAAAAAAAGAAATGTCATGAGAATCATTATTCTCGCAAATTTAATATAGTTATCACCACCCGTTAGATTCGCAACACGTATTTTCTCTTTCATTTTGACACGTTTCTTCGTAACCGTTCTTCTCAACCGTTCACGTCTAATCGCATTAATGAGTTTCTATCTCCATCAAACTCTCTCTTCTTTATAAATACTATCTTTAACTCTTCTTTTGATTCTTTCATCCTGTTCATCTTCCTCATCACATCTGTTTCTGCAATTTCTTCTCTCTTTTATATCTTTTGTTTTCTATTTTCTATCCTTCATCTAATGGCTCCAAAGAAGAAATCTATAGAACAACTTAATGCAGAGTTTGCTGATAGAGACCTCGTTCTTTCTGAAATTGATGGTCACAATAATAAATCTTCTCTCTGTATGGAACTCTTTACTGATCTCCATTGGGATGATCGGAAAATTTTAGTTTCACGAGGTCAAATCCTCGCAGGTCTTCCTCTTCCTATTTATAATGTCAATCTTCCTCTCTTCTACGAAATTATTTCCCACCCAAATTTCTCTCGAGCCATTTATCAATTAACTGGTGATTGCATTCGTATTCTAGTTGAATTCGCAAATCGTCTTTGCTTTTGGAAAATCTTTGTATCCAATCGAACGTAGGAAGCTTTGTATTTAGAGATGTAGAGATTATTGCTGAGAACTACACGGTTGAGAATTTCTTTAAGAATTACACACTAATTCCTGCGAGGAGAGAAGATAAACGTTGGGGTGTTCGTCTTCATCGTAGATCTGACGTCGCAGAAGATGATCTTCTTATGCATGATATTGACTATGCTTCTGGGAACAATCATACTCCTCGTCGCTCTCATGATGAAGATTGGTACAACTATCCTCTTGCATTATCGGGCTCTTATATTTCTGGAATAGTAGACCTTCCTGCGAACCTTCGTGATCGTAACTATCAACCTTGGGTTTTTTCTTGGCCTAACAGAGATAAAGATGTATGTATCTTCATCCCTTATTTGCTATGTTATTTTTCTTCTTTTGCTAATCCTTTTGCAATATTTCCTAGGTGAATGAACTCAAAGAAAGTTATCTTAAAACTGGGAAATCCAGTACTCGTGAGGCTTTCAACTTATTTTCAAATGAGGTAAGAAACATTCTTATACATTTTAAACAATATATTGTTGCCTCTGTTTCTTATCCTTATTTGAATTTGTAGGTTCTCCCTGATATCCCTGAGGCTGTTATGAATGAGAATAAGAATCCAATCTCTTCTGAGGTGCTAACTTCAAGACAAAGAACGCTTCGTTCTGCGAAGAATACCCAAATTTCTGGTGACAAAGAAAATGTTCTTCGCAAAGGAAAAGGGAAGCTTGAGGATATTGTTTCTAAGGAGAAGAAGAAAAGAGTTCCAGTTGGTGCTTACTCCAATGTGAACTCCTCTAGCAAGAATATTAATGAATAACAAAGTGATGAAAATGATAAGTTTCTTGAGAAGGATCTTAGTTCCAATTCTGATACTATTTCTGATAGGGGTCGCGATGATGATGATGATGATGAAGAAGATGAAGACTATAGCAATGCGGAAACTTTTGAGTCTGCAATGATTCAATTGTCTGAGGCTTTTCTCCACTCTTCTCGCGGATTAGGAAACTCTTCTACTGCGAATGCTCGTAAACTTATTGCGAAGGCTTGTAAAGTTCCTACTGTACTCAACAATAATTCCCTTACTGGAATTTCAAGATTCGTGTCTCCCGATTCATTATACTCTTTGGGGAGTATGGTAAGTTCCTTTTATATTCCTTGTTTATTTCCCTTTTTTCATTGATCTCTAATCCTTTTTATTTGCTTAGGTTGGGAGAGTCAGTTGCGCAGTTGCTTCAGACTGGGAAAGACGTCATAATATTGCTGAGAAGAAAACTTTAAATCGTAGTAAGAAGTTGGAGGTTGAGAATTTAAAACTTCGTCAGAAAATAGAGGATTTGAATATTGATAATGCGGAATTGAAATCCCGCTGCGAAGATGATCCAAAATCTGCGAGTATCGTAGCTGGAGGTTCTTCCCTTCTTGAGGAGAATAATCAATTGAAGCTTGAAAATACTTCTCTCCGTAATGATAAGAAGCAATTAGAAGGTAAGTTCGTGTACTATGATTACTTTAATTCCGTAATTTGCTAACCAATTCCTTAACTTCTTCCCTTACTCTTTATTCTCTTATCTTGCAGTTTCTGCAGAAAATTATGTGAAGATGAATGATGATCTGAAAACTATTCTTGCCGCACGTAACCAGAAGATTCGTGATTTAAAATCTCAACTTCAAATTTCTCAGGACAATCATAGTTTAAATATCAAACGTTTCCGAGATAAGATGACTCGCAAGATTTTTGAAGACAACCAAATTCCTCTCAAGAAGTATCAGTCACTCCTTTCCGAAGAAATTCCCAATGATACCCCGTATTTAGAAATTTCTGATAGTGAAGCTGAAGATGATATCTTCGAAGAAGAAAAAGAAGATCATTTTGATGAAGATAAATCATCTTCAAAATAGTTTTATTCCTTTCTGTATATTTACTTCAGTTCTTTTGTCTTGTTTATTTGAGTACTGCACTTTCAATCAATCAACAATTTCTTTTTGAAATTTAACTAATACCAACGTCTTAATTTTGCGATGATGAATTTTAACTGAATGCTTCCCTATGTTTTCATGACTTGATCATATGGAGAGAAATAATATATTTTGAAGATCTAACTTAGTATTCCTTTCCCCCTTATTATTGATCTTCAGGTGATCAATCCTTATTTGAAGTATCTAGAATATCTGCCTCAGTTTAAGTTGTGAAGCTTCAAGTTTTTGCGAAGTATATATGAAATCTTCCCCTTGAAGTATAAGAATTATGAATCCTCCTTGAATTATAAATCATCCTTGAAGAAGTATTATGTAATATCCTTGAAGAAGTATACGAAGTATCAAAAAAATATTCACTCCTCGATTGCGAAGTATAGGAAATATAAGAAATACAAGAAGTATTTAACCTTTGACTGTGGAATATGAGAAGTATAAGAGGTATTCGATCTTTGAAGCAGTATAAGAAATATCCAATTCTCGTAACATGAAATATCCATCCTTGATTGCGAATATATAAAGAAATCTTGATCAAATTGATATATGTCGTTGTTGGAAATATAAAGAATCTCCAATATAATTGATTTCCTTGATTGCTGTGGTCTTATCATGCCTTCCTAAATAAAGGTCTTATTTTGCCACCACTTTTGTGATAATATTTTTGTTCTTGGGATAATATGACGAGTCTGAACATTCTTGCGAATATACAACCTCGTGATATTATCGTCTTGCGATGAAACCGCAGGACGTTATCACACTTTCATGTAATAACCCATTGATCTCATCTTAACTTCATTGTATGTAATTCTGCGAATATGTATATATATAAATTTTTTTTTTTTATTATTCGCAGAAATATGATTGTTGCACAAATATGACAAGTCTTTATGTTCTTGCGAACAAGAAGCCTCATGAAATTTGCGTCTTATAGCACGTATCAGCTCCCTAATGGAGGGTGCTTCCCTTTATCTTCCCCTTGGTTGCCCCTTAAAGGAAGCGTACATCGACCATACAAGGTTAGATCTTCCCATCCGGTTTTGCAAGCAACCATCTTTTGATCGCAACCTGTTATCCTTTTTTCCTATAGGGCTTATAGTTACGAGGTTGCACCCTATGGGGTATCTTTGGGCCAAGTGTATCATTTTCCAAGACTTGTCAAGAATGGCAGATGTGCTTCAAACCCATCCGGCACTCTTGACTCAACCGTGTACCTCGGCGCCTTGATCTCTTTCTACACTTCTTGAGAAAGACAGTATGCCTTAGTTGCCCAACCTATATCCTGGTACATCGCAAGTTTAGGTTGAGAATACAAGGTGTCTAACTCGGATAGGTACCCCGCTTTTGGGTTGTACCCCGTAATGTCCATGTACTCAGGTTCCTTAGTGGTGTTCAGGTTTCCCTGAGCCATACTTATAGGTACCCCCTTAAATGACGTACTTTAGGACTTTTCCTATTACGAAATGTTTCTTCGCGAACTAGGGTGTACGCCACAAAGGTTTGCCTGTGTAAAATTTCTGCGGCTCTCTTTCTTTTTTGAAAGCTAATCACAGTTTGCGATCTTTTGTTCGCAAATATGTTTTGCGTCTTTCTTCAATGAAAACTAATCGCAAAAAAAAATAAAAAAAAATTGTATTCGTAAAAATACTTCACAAATATTTCACGTTGCGAAATACCTCATTTCATTTTCTTGTTTTTTCAAAATGCATTTTATTGTACGCTGTGAAGAAATATACTGATTACCTCCGTAAATCATACCTATTCTTTACCTTCGTAAATTTCTTGTATGCTTAATCATTGTAACTTCATTCCTTCATGACTTAATCTTCAGCCATTAAATTCTCACTTCTCTTTGCAGCCTTTGCTCTTTTTCTCCAACTTTCCTTCTCAACAGTTTTTCCTTCGCAAACTTCTACTTCAGTATCGTAACATTTCTTCCCTTCTGCCCAATCACCCTTGATAACTCCAATACCTTTAAGATGAGGAAATTTTATGCATTGATGAAAAGTTGAAGCTACGCCTAAAATACCGTGAAGCCAAGGTCTCCCTATCAAAGCGTTATACGGTGATTCAACATCAACAACGCAAAATAAGATTTCAGTTCGCATTCCCCCTAATGGAATTCGCATGCTCATTTCTCCTTTAGGTTTATTGGCAGTTCCATTAAATCCATAAATTCTTTAAGTAGAAGGTATTAGATCTGCGTCCTTTCCCCCCATGATTTTGTAAGCAGGATAGAAGAGAATATTGACAGAGCTTCCTGTATCAATTAAGATTCTATTAAGACCAAATGATTCTTCATCTGTATCATCCTCACTTTCTTCCATATTCAGGCAAATTTCCAATCTTACTACCAATGGATTATCATGTATTTCGCAACCTTCTGGAATTTCTGTAGCTTCAAAAGAGATTTCACGCTTCTGCCAATCTTCAAGTCGTGAAATCTTTGCGATGTTCATTATTTCTCTTCCTTCACCATCTCTCGCATATACCCTACTTAACACATTATCATGAAAATCTTCTATGGTTTTATATGAGTGAACTATAGAATTTCAGAAAACATTTCTTGCTTTTGATCCCACTTCAATGTGTAAGATTTCTTTTCCATTTTCTTATGTTGTATTCACCATGCGAGTTTCCATTGGGGCTTGTGGTAATTGTTGCGATTGTGCTTGCTTGAGTAAAAAGTGATCTAGTTTGCCTTGATCAATCATTTGCAAGATAATCCTTTTGATATTATTACAGCTATTTGTAGAGTGCCCATGAAAATGATGGTATAAGCAAAATTCATGACTTCTTGGACCCAATGGTGGTTCCTTTCCCATATTCCATGGAGTTGGTATATTCTCCATCAAGATAATTGCCTGCCATATCTTTTCTACACTTGTATTCAAAGGTGGCATCTTTATTTCTTCTCTTATCATTCTTTGACCTCCTTGACCATTGTTATAATTTTGTCTATGATTCCCTTGTCCAAAATAATTATTCCTTTGTCCCCCATAATTTTCTTGCTGCTGATCTAATCTTGGGATCTGGTTATTTCCTCCTCGACTGTAGAAATTCCTTTCTCTATCATACTCTTCTTGATCTTTACTTCCCATTGCTACCATTTTTGGCTTGCTATTGTTGGTTTTCTTTTCTTCTGATATCTGCGAAGATGTTTGCGAGGATGTCTGCGAAGTACCTGCTACAACATTGATTATTTTAGGAAGTAAGTTTGCTCCTGTATCTTGATTGTTGGTGTTTACCACTGGATATGACTCCATATTGTTTTTCTTTTCTTCTAATGTAATATACTCCTCTTGCAATTCTCGCAATTCTGTCATCATAATCGAATTCTTTCTTCTGAAGATTTGAACATATAATTGTTCAGTTGTGAACATCGTATTTATGAAAGACAAAATCAGGTATCTCTCATCCACACGTCCTGCCATATCACTGCACATAGTTTTCCATCTTCTTACCAAATGCTTCAAACTTTCACCAATTCTTTGTTTTAAACCAAACACATCTTCAATGCCAAGTCGCGAGGAATGATTCGTGATATATGCTCCTAATAAAGTTACTTGTAAATGATTAAATGATGTGATAGTTTTCTTGGGAAGTCCTTCGAACCATTTTAGAGCTTCTCTTGTTAAACTTGATGCGAAGTACTTGCATAATACAACATCATGATTCTCCCATTGTAGCATGCATCTTACATATGCTTTAATGTGCTGAATAGCACATGAAGTCCCGTCAAAGATGCTGGTTAACGTAGGAAGATTATACTTTGGTGGAATCCCTCCCAACTGTACCTCTCTAGAAAAAGGAGTCCCCGCAGCTTCTTTTATTGCTTCATCTAATTGCCTTCTATCTCCTCCTTGTCTACTGCTTATCATTCCTCTCATTTCCGTTAATTCTCGAAAGATTCATGCATTTGCTTCAGAATTCTACTCCATTGGCCTCTTCAACGCAGCTTCTCTTCTTCTACGTTCTTGCATCTCCTCTCTTGCGATTATTCGCATTCTATCATACTCTTCGTTAATGTTTTCATTTGCATGATTTTGCAAATATCTCCTTTCCAAATTGTCACAATTTTTTTGTTGCAGAGCATTTTGAAATTCTTGTTCTTCCATTTATGTTCTTCTCATCCTTCTTATATGAATATCTGGAACTTCTTCTTCTTCTTCATTTCTCCTTCTTCTGTGATTTATTTCTTCCTGGTTTGCCTGAATTCTGATTCAAATATTTGGTTCGTTCCTTGTTATTTCTTCTCGTTGATTCCCAATCTTCCTCCGAATTCTATCACACCCAAGATTTTGATTATTGCGAGCTTGTTCACGTCTTCTTACTCCATCTTCGTAATTGTTTTGATGCATAGCTTGTTGTCTCTCAATTTCTTCCACGAGTTGCCGCTCTTCCTCTCGATTTTCTTCGCCATTCTGATTATTTTCTCTTGGAAATGGTTCTGTTTGTACATTCTTCATATTTTGTTCATGATTTGGCACTAGAATGAAACGATTCTCTCGATTTCTTTCAACTTGATTATGTGCTTGTTCTTGCATCTCACTTTCACTATTGATTGTTGGCGAATTTTGTTCTTCTCTTCTTAGTATAACATTTGATCTTACAACACTTTGAGATTTCCTTCTTTGTAACATCTCATTTTCCCTTCTCAATTCTTGATTCTGTCTTGTTAGATTGGCACGTTCTTCAGCTTCAAACCTTCGTTCTTCTTGAATTTCTTGTCTCAATGTTTCTAACATCTCCCTTTCTCTTTCACGAGTTGTTCCTCCCATCAATCTCCCATTTTCTATAATTTGTGGTTCTTTGTATGTTTCTGCTGGTGTATCAGTTCTCCAAGTGTGTATACTCACTCTATCATGATCTTCTGTTTGTTGAGTTTGATTTCTTCGATTATTCCTTCTCCTACTAGGTTCTCCTGTTACATTTTCTTCTCCACCTGCGAGCCTTGCACTTCTTCTTACTGTATTCAATGGTTCTGATGTATTTCTTCTTCTAGTCATTTCAGATTTTCAAAACCCCTTAGAATTTTTGCTAGAACAATCTTCAAGTCCCCTCCTTCTAGCGTCAATTATGTAGTTGCAGAATATCCTACAACTACACCCTCAGTAGAATTGGTAAAACTTAAGAAGTTCGTGATGATGAATAATAATTTTCTTATTAATGCTCTCAATTGATTACAAGAAATATCTAAATGGAACTAGAATAGTTACAACTTTCTCTATTCTCTTTCCCAAAATATTTTCTCACACTCACCAAAAGAACCTCTCGAGTTTTTCATTTTAACTATTATTTATAAGGAAATCTATACAACTGTATATAAGCTGCGAAGTATCGCAACTTATATTCGCAACAATATTTCATGTTCGAAAATGCTTCACACTTCTTCTGTGTTTCTTCTATTATCGCATTATCTTGCGATATTTTCCTTTTATGTTCGTAAACTAATATCTTGCGATATTCGATACCTACAAGTACAAAAACTCTGGTTTTGAAAACCCTGGAGATATACAAGAGGAGGACGCGAACGTTTGTGGACTACCAATAAAAAGACTCAAACACAAATAATATACAACATACTTGAGTATTCCCCAGTTATTTTTCCTTGTACCTCTCAAGTTAGAAACAAGGAAAGAAATACCTGGAATCATGTAGTTGAGTGGAAGTTAATTCTACTATGATCACCGGGAAAGAGATTGTATATATCATATGACCGTTTTATCTTTGTCTTCTTCGCCTTTCTTCGGTTGATATTCATCCCTAAAGGATAAAACATGGCTTTTCTAACAACTCCATCAGATGTTTTTCTCTGAGGACTAAGTCTGGGACCTCTTGCAAATGGTTTCAGAGGATTAGAATAGATATGCATCCATTTACCAGACTTAGATTTACCAGAAACCTTTTTATAAGTACAAGGAATGCTTTCCTTAGCAACATAAGATCTTATGTCAGAATGCACTTGAGCCCTGTGATGATTTCTAGAATAGAGATCATTCTTATAAGGTTTCTGATTTCTTGTGGACATACGATTCACATCATTAGTCGATTGACTATTTGTTCCATTGACAGTGAAGAGAAGCAAATTATGAAGCTTAGAAATTTGTTTCCTTCTTGTAAAACAATGGATAGCATAGTGATTCTATTTCCCACAAAAGGTACAGGTTCGTGGAGGAGAAGCAATACCTGGCACCTATTCAGACTTCATAGCCTTACGAGAATATTGCAAGTTATGTAAAATTTTCTCGACACAATCTTCTTCTGGAGAATAATTTGTCTTGTACAAAATATCTCGTGAGTTAGTTTGTACAGAGGATTTTCTACTTAAGACAGAGTTTTCCTTTTCGAAGGATTTACACTGTTCATGAGCTAGAGTAAGAGATGCACAAAGTTTCTCTTTTTCAGCACGAAGTCTGTTGAGATCTAATAAATGAGTCTCGATCAAACGTTTTTCTCTAATGGAGTCCTCTTTAACAACTTTCTCAAGAGTACTAACCTTTTCCTGTTGTAGACTAGTTTCTTGTAGAAGTTTCTCAATGTTCTTAGAGAAGGACTTTATGATATGATAGAGATCAAGTTCTCGATTAAGAGACTTTTTAAATTCATCAATGAGATGATCATGATCATTAAATTCAATATCTTCAGCTGTATGTTTTGAAATTCTGGTGAGTTCCTTTTCAGCATACTCCACAGTGTCACACGCCTCATGAGAGGGAGAAATGTCATTATCACATTGAACATTCTTTCTACCTCGGGATTTGGAAGAATCAACTAAGGAATAATCCTTTGAGGTGTTTCCAAGACACTTGACATGGTCAAAAGCTTTAGGAGACATTTTGTTATGCACAATAGAGATTTCGTCCACAGACTCAGATTGCCACAAACACAGACTTGTAAGGTCTTTAACGTGTTTTCCTGCTCTGATACCAATTGAAAATTCGGGGGTCTAACAACCTCACCCAATATTTCAATTAGCAATCTGTATGGACAACTCCGAGTTGTTTTCTAGAGAATCAACAAGACTCAATCAATAGAAAATATCTCAAGGAGTTATTATCTCAATCTCTAGATTTGATTTACTCAAGCAAATAAGATTCGCGAGCCTAATCAAAGAGAGATAACTTGGATGGTACCAAAGACCAATATCCAAGTGTCAATCGATTTAAATCAACAACCAATAAGGTCGGATATTCTAATCGATTGAACAACGCACAACCTGTATTATTTCAATTATATAACAAAATATAATGCAGAATAGAAATAACACAGACACCATAATTTTGTTAACGAGGAAACCGTAAATGCAGAAAAACCCCGGGACCTAGTACCGATTAAACATACATTGTATTCAGCCGCTACATACACTAGCCTACTCCAAATTAACTTCGGTCTGGACTGTAGTTGAACCCCAACCAATCTCACACTGATCCAAGGTAAAGTTATGCTCCTACACCTCTGATCCCAGCAGGATATTGCGCACTTGGTTCCCTTAGTTGATCTCACCCACAACTAAGAGTTTCTATGACCCAAAGTCGAAGACTTTAGCAAACAAATCTGTCTCACACAGAAAAATCTACAGGTAATAAATAAATTTGTCTCCCATGAATAAACCTATGAGTTTTGTCCCGTATTTTGATAAATCAAGGTGAACATGATCCAATCGATAAAACCAGACTTATATTCCTGAAGAACAGCTCAGTTTCATTAATCACCTCACAATAAACTTAATCGACGCAGCGAAGAAGATTATTGAGGAATTCCAAACAATAAGACGAAGATGTTTGTGACTACTTTTATCTTGACTATCAGAGATAGAAATCTCAAGCCAATTATTACAATTGTAATCGTACGATAGAAACAACAATATCATATCACACAACTAAAAGAAAAGTAGTATCGGTCTGGCTTCACAATCCTAATGAAGTCTTTAAGTCGTTAACCCGAATTTAAAGAGAAAACTCAAGGTTTAATAGAGATCGACTCTAGCTTAGAGAAAACTAGTATCACACAAGAAAAGTGTGTGGGGATTAGTTATTACAATGGCTAGAGTTTTCCCTTATATAGTATTTCAAATCAGGGTTTGCAATCAATGTTATCTTACTAACAAAGCATTCAATATTCACCGTTAGTTAAAAACCTGATTAGATACAAGATAATATCTCTCAATCGTTAGATCAAAAACTTAGCTTTCCATACACACATGTACTTGATGTTTTGGGTTTGTGTAACCGTACCCAAACGTGTATAATGGTTGGTTCAATATTAGTCAGCCAAATGATAACTTTCATATCAACCATTTTCTTTTTCACCATAACTAGTCCAAATGACTCAAATGAACTAGTTAGAGAGTTTTTCAATTGCTATGAGATCTCAAGTACTACAAGAGACACAATTCAATCAAAAATGATTTGATTCACATGAATCATTAATCATGAACTATAAAGCCACGGTTTGCAAAAGCATCCCTTAGTAATTTAGAATAAGTTCACGAACAACGTTTTCAGACATAACATCTTGAGTTTGCGGACTCAAGCTAACCGGTTGAAGTCAATAAACTCCAGCAGAATTTCTCGGGATGAGAAGTTCCGTCAGTTCGCGGACTGCACCTGAGCTTCAACTTCAGCAGATATTCTCGGGTTCGAGAACTTACGCCAGTTCGCGGACTGTAGATGGTGGATTTTTGACAAAGGCTAAAATCGTAAACCCATAATTATACAAACCTCTGATCCAGCAGTCAAACGTGAGTATTGAGACACGGGTTCTCATCGAATTCTCTGATTGAGAATACTTTCTCTCAGAGTACATGTAGATATGTAGTCTCACAGCTGGACAACGGCATATCTCATGAATACTGAACACTTCAGTAATTATTTCTATATAGTACCACGAGATGGACGGATCCTAGACAGCTTTCTCTACTAGTATAAAGCGATAACGTCTTCAGGATACAAACAACGAGTTTACCCTGACTATATAAAGGATATAAATCTTCAGTAAGATCATATCAGAATAATTAATGCTCCTAGACAGCTTGCTATGCTAGTGTAAAGTCATAAATTAATTATTCCTAAATTCTTGGATTCATCCGCAGAATTTCTGAAAATATTCAAATATTTTCATATGATATTTCATTACGCAAACCATGGTTCTTCCCAGCAGAAATCCATGGGTTGGTAATAAATATTCGACACACGGGTATCGGAGCTACCTCTGTCCCAAACCTAAATTCTTGGATTCATCCGCAGAATTTCTGAAAAAATTCAAATATTTTCGCAGATATTTCATTACGCAAACCATGGTTATTCCCAGCAGAAATCCATGGGTGAGTAACAAATATTCGACGCACAGGTATCAGAGCTACCTCTGAGCAAACCCTGTCTCAAACCTAAATTCTTGGATTCATTCATAGAATTTCTGAAAATATTCAAATATTTTCGCAGATATTTCATTACGCAAACCATGGTTCTTCCCAGCAGAAATCCATGGGTTAGTAATAAATATTCGATGCATGGGTATCGGAGATACCTCTGAGCAAACCCTGTCTCAAACCTAAATTCTTGGATTCATCCGCAGAATTTCTGAAAATATTCAAATATTTTCGCAGATATTTCATTACGCAAACCATGGTTCTTCCCAGCAGAAATCTATGGGTTAGTAATAAATATTCAACACACGGGCATCGGAGCTATCTCTTTGCAAGACCTGTCTCAAACCTAAAATCTTGGATTCATCCGCAGAATTTCTGAAAATATTCAAATATTTTCGCAGATATTTCATTTCGCAAACCATGGTTCTTCCCAGCAGAAATCCATGGGTTAGTAATAAATATTCAACACACGGGCATCGGATCTACCTCTGAGAAAGCCTTGTCTCAAACGGTGCAAGTGTATTCAACGATTATGCATTAACAATCATCGCACGAACGAGTATTTCAAAATACGACGAAACGATGAACCTATGCAAAATAGGATGAAAAAATAACAAATAATTAAAAATTGACCAGGGTGCTGGGAGCATGGGCCCACTGACCGGACGACCGTGCCGTGGTCAATCCCACACCAGTTTCATATTTTTATCATATTTGTGTTATTTTCCTTGAGTTCATGAAAAGCCTTTCACTTGAACAAATATTATTTGTTTTGAGGAAACTCCTCAATTTCATGGTGTTTCCTTCGCGCCGAGGAAATAATATAAAATTAGGGAAAACATGATGGGGGAGTGACCATTGGAAAATCGGCCATGCCTTGGTCCCATACGGCCCCACACCTCATGGTTCCTCAATATTTTATTATTATTTCCCTAATTTCATGAAAACTCATTAATCTCATGATATTTCCTTGGTCCCATGAAAAATTATAAAAATTAGGGAAACCCGTGTGCACGGGCCGTGGACGGCCGGCCAAACCCTAGGTGGCTCACACGTCCCACTTTTTATTAGCATGTTTTTCATGTTTTCATAATCCCATGAAATTCCTTGATTTCATGATATTTCCTTCAAATTATGAAAATTCCTTCAAATCATGAAATAATGCATAAAATAGGGAAAACGCATGGGACCGGGCCCTGGCCGGCCAACCATGCTCCGAGCCGGTCCCACATGCCCACACGTCCCTTGTTTTATTTATTATTACTTTTTATGTTTCCTTCATCTCATGGAAACTCCTTGATTTCAATAAAACTCTTTAATTTTAGCAAAACTCCTTCGTTTTATCATATTTCCCTAAAATCATGAAAAGATATTACAAAAATTATGGAAAAACGTGTGGATGACTCCCTTGGCTGGCCTGCCATGCCTTGGCCATGACCGGTCCCACACTTCATAATTCTTTCACTTTTTCATTATTTTCCTTCATCCGATGAATTTTTGACGGTTTTATAAAAAAACCCTAATTTTGTCATATTTTCTCAAATGGTCGCTCAAACGTGCACCAGAAAATATCAAAATTCTCAGGACTGAGACACAGATGTCTCAACGATGAAAGCATGTTACCTTGACCGACCAGGGTTGGATTTTTGGCTCGCAATGAACCAGTCTCACGTGTTTTCACATTTTGATCTAATTTGCGCAATTGCACATATTGGGTCCAAAAGCTCTCCAAATAATTTCAGAATTTGACTGAGCAATCATCATTTGATCATGTGACCACCCAGGGCCGATTTCATGACCCCTTGGTCGGTCCCTCACCTTTTCATAATTAATTAGGTTTTATCACCTAATACTGAACCCAGCAGTAATTCAATAAATGATTAAACCAGCATTTAATCATTCTCTCATCAACTCACCAACTCTTCAAAGAGGTCTTGGTTTTTTGCTCACGCAAGCATATGAGAATTTCATGGTCGATCCACGGTCCCATGGAGCCAGTTCTCCTTCATTCCATGGTTAATTTTCAAATAAACCATCAATTGATCAAATTAGGGTTTCTGAATCCAAGGATTATGATTCCAGATTCAAACACTAATAATTTTGCAATGATCTCATGGTCAGTATTCTTATTAATTATGCTCGGTTCAACTACCAGCACTTTAATTAATATTTTATTTTGGTCACACTGCCAATAATTCATCGGATGAGCAACACTTGCTCAGATGAGCAATATTTACTCGAATCAACGAATATTGGAACTATCAATATTAATCAAATTATCGAGAAACACTTGCTCACCTCAACGTGAGGATCCACCACTGTCTCAGCAGACACGCTTAATTCATGAGTTGCAGAACATTTTACAAATTCATGTTTAACTCAGAAAATACGTGGACTCATCGTCCCACAAAGTCATGAAATCAACAACTGATTAAATTAACCACGAGACATCAATCGTGTCATTTGGGGGTGGGGGGGGGGGTATCAACTAGGGTTTTGGTCTGGCAGTCTACGGCACGTGTGTTCAAACACACGATGGAATGTAAGCAAGTCGTGTAATCAGTTGAAGGAGTTAACAAAGTAGTGGGTGGAAAATCAACCAAGTCTCCGCACGAGGAGCGCAACTGGTTTCAAACACTATTTCCATCTCTCCACTCGTTCACTCTATCAACTGTCACACTTCATGGTATCATAGTGTCTATAATTCCAGCAATATAAATAAGTCTCTGAATCATGATTAAAAAACAAGAACGGCAACAATGAAATCAACGACGATTTCACGCCTCACTCATCAATTGAGCAATTACTCTCAACTGGGTAATTTCAATCATTCAGAACTTATCTTATTCGGAATTCACAACACACGTACAATCTTTGATTACCAATGATTCCACATATTTTCTTAACTTCCCTCCTACAGATCAACCCATCCTTTCTTGTGACCGAATTTACTCTGGAACGACCATTGTATTGGTTTAGGTCGGAGTACTACAGATTGATCTCTCGAACTTAAAGCACCCCCTTCGTAGCGGTGCATCTGTGTGAGGTTGAACATTTCGTTCGGTTCAAGGAATATCTTCTGCACGGTCGTCTCCTCAACCGCAAAAACTAGCAAATTATTTTTCCTCATCTACAGATTGGCGACCACAGTGGGAGATTATTCTCTCGGTTATAATCTCAATTCTCACAAGGATGGTCGGTCTTAGGTCTGCCAATCCAGGTTCAAAACCCCGATCCTAATATCGCAATCTCTAGTGGTACCGCTAATGCCACTCCTCCAATCACTAATGCTCCAGTGATCACCCCTGCAAGTGACGGCACTGGCGCCATCAACAATACACTATTCGGTTGATCTCCTGAAGAAACCTGAGGAAATCAGCCTACCATAATTAATCTCATGAAGGTTCAGACGGACGTAGCTGTAGCACAAAAAGAGTTGTGTGCTTATCTCAAATCTCTCACAAGCTTGCGTCTGAACGAACTCAGCCTCAACGCGAAAGGAAAAGCTAAAGAAACATCTTCAACTGCTGATCCTGAAATCTCTCCAATCCATGTTGTACATGATGAAGAATTCCGCAAAGTTGCATATGGCTCTCCAACAAAGGAACTTGCAGGCTTCATCACCCGTGAAGACTTGGAACGTGAAGGATCGAGGAAAATACAAGACACCATCGGTTCATCATCATTAACCTCCATATCATGCTACTACACAACGAATTCCTCTCCCAAAGGGCTGCACTTCCCCAACGTTTATACTATACAACAGAATAGGGAACACTCGAGAACATGTTTCTTGATGCCTGAAAACACACGAGGAAGCAGACGTCTGGTCAATAAGCAGTACAACCTGCAGCCTTCTACAAATGCTGTCACAGAAGAGAGTAAACGGAAATCTGAACCACGGCACAAGCATACTTCTTCCCCCCCTTCAAAGGAACAAAAGAATGATAACGTGCAAACTTCTCCTCAGCATACCGAGGATCCAGAAGCACCTGACTTTCCATGATCCATTGAAGAAGTCATCGAATTACTGGAGGCCTGGATTCAATACGGTGCAATCAAGTTGCCATATGTCAAGAAGGAACCAATTGAAGAGGCTATGGAAAATCCTCGGTACTGTCGCTTCCATACATTTGTCAGTCATCCCACAAGTGATTGCAAGACTTTGAAGAGCATATTTAAAGAAAAGTTCGAGTCAGGAGAACTCAACTTGGGGACTGAAGAAGTGCACGGGGATCCTCTCCCTATCAGAACCTTCACTCTTTCTGAACAACCAGTCGAATAAGCAGTTCAATCATTGATCGATCATATCTGTGGAAGTGCACCGAATTACATTGTGTCAGACATCTATCACTCCTCGAGCCTTCATCCACAAGGAGATGCACGACTGGGGACTGCTTACCACAGTCAATCTCAGAAGAAACAAAATTTAAAGAACATTCATCGCACGGTCATCAACATCATTCCACTAAAAACCCTCAGAGCCACAGGCATCACTCGACAAGAAGATACTCATGCTCCCATCTCAATAAGATACCTTGAAAGAGCTCTCGGAAATACTAATGGCTACATCACTCTCAAAGTGAACATAAGTCCAACCTGGACAGAAACCAAGTTTCGTGTAATCAGAAAGATACAGGATATGACATGTCCTTCAGACGAGCGTGGATCCACGCTAAAAATATGGATACCTACAAAGCGCATTTGGTTACATATCTCTCCAATGAAGAAAGTTCTGATCCAGAAGGTTTGATGGACATTACATCATCAGAGCACTTGGAGGAATTTTGAACTTTGACAAGGTTGAAGCAAGAACCTGCAAAATATGCATAGACATTCATCAAGATGTTCCACACTCAACGTTATGAATGGTAGCCTCACCGCATTGACACTTCTTCGAATCAAGCATCACACTATGACATTCATTACTGAGGTGATGTCCAAGCCTGGAAAAGAACGCTTTGGGCGTTTCTCCATAGCCTTGCACAAGTGTTCGTGTGTTCCACCAAATCATAAAGCTTTGATGTCTGCACAAGTGTTGAATCCCACTACCGCAATTAAAAGGATGCTGAATTAACAGAAGATATTCAGGTCCGAGATGATCAATCCTAAAGACATTTGAAGCATGAATGATACGACGCCTCAACGCTCAAGCATTTAAAAAGTCTTCAAATTGTACTCCCAATCAAAGAGTACACCTTCGATAATGGCGCCTCTGGCTTCAGCACAAACATCTTGATGATGACGCACTGATTCACCACCGACACGATCAAAGTGAAACTGAACTACAATCGCTAAGTCTTCACTATCTCCATGGAAAGACTTCTGAAGCAGATGCAACATCGTTCATCCATCTATGGCACGAATTCCTTCAACATACGCTGGGGACTTGATCTTACTGGAGAAATCGATTTTATTTCAATAAATGTTATCCACATAACAATCTATTGCAACCTGATGTGATTTCATGAAATTTCACTAACGGAATCTCTCTACATCACAAGCTTCTGCACAACTAAGGAACTTCTTATCTTCACCGATCACACCCAGAATGGAGGCTGCTGATACAATCTGCCGCAACATCGTCGACTCACTGATGAATCCAGTTCACAGTAAAATCATACTGTTCAGAAGGATTCATATTGAACTCCAAACATTCTCGTCTCAGAGATGCTCAACCCACCAACGAGTTCGTGAATGAAAAGGCTCATGGGATGGAGGAGCGAATTCTATGTTGATAAATCATGGTTTTAAAATTTTCAGTCTCTGAAGAAACTCCGACCATAGTATCGGCATCAACAAGGATACTTGACAAACTCCATCCATGGTCTTAGCATCAACAAGTATATATAAGGAACTTCATCCATGGTCTCAGCATCAACAAGAATGTTTGAAGAAAATTTAACTGTGATCTCAGCATCAACAACAGTCTCAGGAGTAACATCTTCATGGCTTCATCAATTAACCATTCTCTGAAGTGTTACACATGAAGCGGACTTCTCCAAGAACTAATGATTCACATCTAGATGTGTAGACCTAAAAACATGCTCACATGAAGGTCTTCCCAAAGCTTGCACGACTGGTGGGCACAATCCAAAGTCTTCTATAAGATGTTCTCATCACCTCCACAAATGAGATACCACACACTTCAGGTCATGAGTTTGCAAAAACGTACAAATGAATGAGGAATGGGACAATGATTCCTCAACAAAAGATGTTCTTATATGTATCTTCTACAACATAACAAAAGGGCGTATTATTCGGACATACGAGCTGAAAGATATGGCCTTTACCGTCAGGTCTACGAAACCTAAAAAATTTGTACGGGATTACAAATTGCAAATGTGCATGCTTCGTTGGCGGACTTCTACAACTCCAAATTAAGTGATTATTTTATCATGTGATATCTTCTAAATTTTGGGTCAAGCATCGAATTCCGACATCGTGTGAGGTTCCTACAGCTTCCAGAGAATACTACATACAAGAAGAAATTCGTGGACGTGATTCATAACCTCTACAGTCGATCGATGTCCACCAGGTCTTTTCGCTAAGTCCTTCATCAAGGTACCTCCAACTTCTATCACCTGGGTCATTACATCAATTTCCACCTGGGTCCTCTATCTAAGTCTTGCTAGAAGAAGAGAAAACGAAAAGGAGAGATTTAACAAAATACTGGGGACTGACGGTCCACTGATCATGACGATCAGTTTCACAGTCTAAGAATCATGTCACCAGACTCTCGTGTGCTAGTTATTCATCATAAAAGTAATGATACCACCGGGACATGATACCATGGTCACTACATCATCCCATCTTGAGAGAAACATCAGCTATGGTCACGTGACTAGGGTTTCAGCAGTAATGTTTATACTACTGGCAGAAGATGGCACTGCGAGCACCACTATGCTCATGTATCAATCGAGGATTCCTGATCTAAAATGAATCAATGACATCAAAATCCTTCACCAACCGTTCGAGACACGAGCCAATGGTCATAAGATGCAACGGGGTGTTTTACAACAAGCTCGTCTGAGATGATTTTTCACTGTCATTCACAAAGAGGCGAGATGGGAGCAACTGGAGAAGAATATAGGGATGGGTCATATACCATTATTTTTTTATGGATATCCTAAACAACATATCCAAAATTCAAAGCAATTGAAGAATCGAGCAAAGAGATGTGACCGAAACATCGGACAACATACAATCTGAAAAAGTTCTGAAAGTCTCCTGGAAGTTTACTGTTTCGACTTTTACAGGTCCTAAACATGCTCTAAACTCAAAAAGATTCTTTGATAAAGCTTGGAAATTTTCTGGGCACGAAGATACGTATGCAGACCGCGAAAATCCGACTTCGAACGAAGATTCTACAGCGTTTCTATTAAAGGTTGAAGTCTGAAATTTTCTGGTGACGTAATTCGACGAATTTACTCGTATACTCACATGGATTCTCATTCATTCATTCACAAAACAGCAACTTCATACTTCTATGAAGAGATTACATGAGATATACTTACTAAGGGAGTCTCCAAATCATTTGAAGGCTCGACAATGCCGGAATCTCCATTGATAACGCCGCTATCTCCATTTGGTTCAGGATTTCTTGAATTCTTCATATTCCCATGCCCCAAAGAAGAGTGCGCTTCATCAACATGCTGCTTATCTACAATAATTTCTTCCTGGACTCATCAACAATAATTATTATTTCATTCAAGAAGATGCCACGATCGCCTGCATGCTTACATCGACTTCTTCATCAGTGCTGGATTGTTTTCCCAGGAACAAGTCGAAGGCCGTCAATCGATGGAGAAAAAGTCTAAAAGAAGTAACAAACCTTGGCATCGTGATCATAATTGCACGGGCATGGAAAAGTCGTGACACAAGGAGCGCTAACAACTCACCAAACAAAAGGCTGGTGACTGCACTTTATTTGCTAACATCTTGTAGTCCTTACTTCTGGTTCTCCGCTCCTGTAGACTTTCTTTCATTTCTGTGGAGTCTACATCTATCCAGGATTCCACTATACGATCATCCTGTGGTAAATCTAATAAAATAAGCAGAAGTAAAACTCAGTATGAAGGATCTCTCACCATCACTCAGAGGTCCCAGAAGCACCGTTTCTTGAAGCTGCATCTGTAGAGATATCATTTATGGAAGCATCGTTATGGGAACTGGTCATTCTTGCAAAGTTGTTGTGACATCCATACAACATTCCTACTTCAGTATATCATCCGTAGATACAGATTTTATCAAAGCAGTGGAATTAAAGCACAACATAAATAATCAGGATGCTCAATCAGCGTCTACAAAAATGGTAACTCTTCACTCTTACCTTTTTACGCTTCCACTAACGGTCGTGATAGCAATGCTAGAGTTAACACTCCAAAATCGTTCGTCTCTTCTAACCTACAAAAGACGTTCAAAAAACTCAGATTTTTCATAAAATCATGAACATTTCTACTGTGTGAACATTCACTATGGAATTACGAAAACTCACTGACATTATTTCACCATGTGTAATTGTCTACTTTCAAACAGTTGTTCAAAATTAAAATATTGATTTTACAAAATACATATATCCAACGTGAAACTCACGTAAAATTTAAAAAATATATCTATATATTTTGCTCCCTCGCAGGAGCATCTGTCTTTGAAGCGAGGGTATATTTTCAAAATTTTGTGAACGCTCACATATCGAAAATAAAAAAATTCATGAAAGCTCATAGACAAAATTTTCATTAACAGACGCACGTCTTCTAAAAAAAAAAAATTTCTTTCGTACGTGCATTCACCTTTGAAACGAGAATTTATTCCATTTTGTGAAATCTCACAAAGATAAAATTTTGTTTTTCGTGAAAGCTCATAGACAAAATTTTATATCATTAGACTCGGGTCTATTTTGTTTGTTCCTTAAACTAACGAAAAAACGAGCATCTATTCCTAAAACAAGGATTTCTTTTCATGGGACCGGACTGCGAATCCTAAATGACCAAGGTCCCATCGTCCAAATCATCGGTTCAACACCGACTTATGCTCATCAAACGACATTCTATCAAGCTACTGGGATCTTCATTCAAGTCATGGTATGCTTGAAATCCGTTAACATATTAACTTACGACTAAGTTCAATTACTTATATTGTTTATGACCAGAAAATCACCATTCAATGATGACTGAGGAACACGGCTTTCCTAACTAGGCATGGGACTTAATGTAGATGGTGGATTTTCGACAAAGGCTAAAATCGTAAACCCATAATTATACAAACCTCTGATCCAGCAGTCGTGAGTATTGAGACACAGGTCTCTCATCGAATTCTCTGATTGAGAATACTTTCTCTCAGAGTACATGTAGATATGTAGTCTCACAGCTGGAAAATGGTATATCTCATGAATACTGAACACTTCAGTAATTATTTCTATATAGTACCAAGCGATGGACGGCTCCTAGACAGCTTTCTCTGCTAGTATAGAGCGATAACGTCTTCAGGATACAAACAACGAGTTTACCCTGACTATATAAAGGATATAAAGCTTCAGCAAGCTCATATGAGAATAATTAATGCTCCTAGATAGCTTGCTCTGCTAGTGTAAAGTCATAAATTAATTATTCCTAAATTCTTGGATTCATCCGCAGAATTCCTGAAAATATTCAAATATTTTCGCAAGATATTTCATTACGCAAACCATGGTTCTTCCCAGCAGAAAACCATGGGTTAGTAATAAATATTCGACGCACGGGTATCGGAGCTACCTCTGAGCAAACCCTGTCTCAAACCTAAATTCTTGGATTCATCCGCAGAATTTCTGAAAATATTCAAAAAAAATCGCAGATATTTCATTACGCAAACCATGGTTCTTCCCAGCAGAAATCCATGGGTTAGTAATAAATATTCGACGCACGGGTATCGGAGATACCTTTGAGCAAACCCTGTCTCAAACCTAAATTCTTGGATTCATCCGCAGAATTTCTGAAAATATTCAAAAAAATTCGCAGATATTTCATTACGCAAACAATGGTTCTTCCCAGCAGAAATACATGGGTTAGTAATAAATATTCAACATACGGGCATTGGAGCTATCTCTGAGCAAGCCCTGTCTAAAACCTAAATTCTTGGATTCATCCGCAGAATTTCTGAAAATATTCAAATATTTTCACAGATATTTCATTACGCAAACCATGGTTCTTCCCAGCAGAAATCCATGGGTTAGTAATAAATATTCAACGCACGGGCATCAGAGCTACCTCTGAGTAAGCCCTGTCTCAAATGGTGCAAGTGTATTCAACGATGATGCATTAACAATCACCGCACGAACGAGTATTTCAAAATACGACGAAACGATGAACCTATGCAAAATAGGATGAAAAAATAATTAAAAATTGACCAAGGTGCTAGGAGCATGGACCCACTGACCGGCCGACCGTGTCGTGGTCAATCCCATACCAGTTTCATATTTTTATCATATTTTTGTTGTTTTCCTTGAGTTCATGAAAAGCCTTTCACTTGAACAAATATCCTTTGTTTTGAGGAAACTCCTCAATTTCATGGTGCTTCCTTCGCGCGGAGGATATAATATAAAATTAGGGAAAACATGATGGGGGCGTGACCATTGGCCAACCGGCCATGCCTTGGTCCCAGCCGGCCCCACACCTCATTGTTCCTCATTATTTTATTATTATTGCTCTAATTTCATGAAAACTCCTTAATCTCATGATATTTCCTTGGTCCCATGAAAAATAATAAAAATTAGGGAAACCCGTGTGCACGGGCCATGGCCGGCCGACCAAACCCTAGGTGGCTCACACGTCCCACTTTTTATTAGCATGTTTTTCATGTTTTCATAATCCCATGAAATTCCTTGATTTCATGATATTTCCTTCAAATTATGAAAATTCCTTCAAATTATGAAAATTCCTTCAAATCATGAAATAATGCATAAAATAGGGAAAACGCACGGGACCGGGCCCTGGCCGGCCAACCGTGCTCTAAGCCGGTCCCACATGCCCACACGTCCCTTGTTTTATTTATTATTATTTTTTATGTTTCCTTCATCTCATGGAAACTCCTTGATTTCAACAAAACTATTTAATTTTAGCAAAACTCCTTCGTTTTATCATATTTCCCTAAAATCATGAAAAAATATTACAAAAATTATGGAAAAACGTGTGGATGACTCCCTTGGCCATGACCGGTCCAATACTTCATAATTATTTCACTTTTTCATTAGTGGGAATGTTATTATTACCCCTACTATCCATGGGCTTTGCACAAACACCCTTAAGGGGTAAGAAAATAAGTCCAATACAAACAATATTTAGTTGAGTTCCTATTTTAACCTTTTACTTATTTCATTTCTTTTTCTTCATTTGTTCGACAAAACTATCAGAAGAAACCAGACAGCCACAATGTCCTCCTCTGCCTAAACCCAGCGCCACCATCTCGATCACCACCGGCACTTCCTTCCAAATCGCACCACCAACACCAGCACAACAACTACAACATCCAGTATTAATATCTCCATCGCCGCCAGACCAAGAACAAACAGATCTAGAAATGAGATCGATTATATTTCTCGATTTGTTTTTCGTGATAAAAATTGAAACTCAATCTCCGTAGTTCTAAATTGGTGATGGACATCAAAGGGGATTCAGGTGATTTCTTTATTTTCTGGTTTAATTTTATGTTGGTAATGGTGGTATTCTAACTAGTTGTTGTTATTGTTGTTGGTGGGGGTGAGAGTGGGATGATGGAATTGGTGAGGAAGATAGTGACGGCTCTGGTTGTTTAGGTGGTGGTGGAGATTTGATTATGCTACATTTTCCGGTATGAGTTACTATCATTTTTCAAATTTACATTTTGCTTTGATTTGGTTGTTTCATGAATTGTTTTCTAAGGATTGGAATTGAGAATTAGAGATTTAAAATACGATTTTTGATGAGATAAATGTTCAAATCTTCAAGACCGTTGTTAGAGCAGTTTTAGGTAAAAATGTTGATATTAGAAATTCATATAGGTTGGTCGTATTTAAACTTGTTCAAAATGTGGAACAAGAGACAATGATAAGTTAATCTTCATCATATTAAAACCACAAGCAGTCCTAGTATATCAATTTTGGTGAGACAGTAGTGTCTGTCTATTGTGCAAACTGTAGCTTCACACAGTAGGTGCAGTGTTTAATTTGGCCAGTAGTGTCTCTTCGTCTTTGGAAAGTGGGACATGATTTAAGTGCAGTCCACTTTTCGTTGATTAGGTGATGTACTGCCTCAAGGTGGACACAAGGTTTATGCCTCGAACCGTAAAGCAACAACATTAAATAAGCTTGGAAAATCTGGAAAGTAGCATAATTTCTAGAAGACTTAAAGTGTCATCCCATGACAAATTATTGACTAATGATAGTTTAGTGGTAATATTATCAAAGCTAAAAATGTGTGCCGTGTTGTCAGCTTGAAAGATATGTCTCTTATTAAGTACAAGGAGCACCTTGAGGTGTACGCGTCACCTGCATTTTAAAAACCAATGGTCGGAATGATATGTAATTACCTTTTCTTCTTGTTGTTTTTCAATCCCTTACTGCTATGAGGATCTGGTTAACTAATCTAAAGGTGTTTTGTTTGTCAGAAAGAAAAACTGCTAATTGCATTAAAGGACTGTTTTACTCTAACTTAACTTCTTGCTTCCTAGGTTTTACTGATTGTTAGAAAGTCTTTGTAATATATGTTCATTTAGTAGTATATCTTGTCCTCTTCTTCTACTAGAGGTAATTTCTAATCTGACTTCCCTGAACAAGAAATTCCACTTCGTGGTGTAGTTGTCATAGTTACAGTATACAGTAATAACTTAAGTGCGTTTAATAGTAACCAGTTTAACTCCAGCTTTTATTTACAAGAGAGTCTCTTTGATTATTGCAGTTCTGGAATGATCAATTTAATGGAACTATCCTTGATCAGTAGAAAGGCAACATGGATGGCTTACCTGGTAATGGCCTCCCAGTCTGAGCATTCTTACTCTAACACTCATTATAATTATTTTCAATTGCTCGTACTCAAATAATAATCAAGTAATTGTATTTTAGAATTGATGAAAAACTAGCTCACGCACTGGTTTGACAAAATCTTCTTTGATTCTATATGAACATTTTGTAGTTAAACCTTTTACAGAATTAGAAGTTACAAGGATGTATTTTTTTCAAGGAATCGCCATCGTCAATGCTGATAACTTCTTCAAGCAATCCTGTCCAGGGCGCTGACGCGCTGTATCTCCTTAGCATATAAATTAAAGTATCAACTATATTTTAGTGGTCTAAATATCATTTCCGATTCGTTACCTACTTGCCTCCAGATTTGGAGACAACTTATGCTCATTGCCTCCGTATCTAGAGATAACTTGGACTGGTTGCCTCCATAATTGGACAAAACTTGAACTAGTTGCCTCCATTATTTTTTTTATGTGTTTTTGGTATGCATTTTTCTTCCTTTTTGATGTACCTTTTTATCGTATGATTATACGTGGTCAGATGTTTTTCTATTTCTGAATAAAGGGACTACTAAAGTTGATGTTTACACTTTATATTTTCCTTCTGAATCCCTGATTTTGGTGACAACTTGCTTAAGCTGTCTGGAATTATTGAAACAACTTGTGCAAGTTGCTTGCAATAGGCCAAATACTAAAATATATGTATATAAGGTCTATCAGTTTCTGTTTATTCGGGCCTTGAAACTCATATTTTCCATGTGTTTGTCGCTTCTTTTACCGGCATGCTGGCCGAAGTTCAGTTCGAAGGTTGTTTCTTAGGTTGGGGGAATTCGTAATGTACTATATTAGTTTGGTTGATTGTTTTCTTCTATGTTATCATTTTCTATCGTCTTCATTAATTAACTAATGGTGCTTTAGACTGATGATTTATACATGCTTCATTATTGTTGTTGGAGTGCCTCGCCAACTATGTTGTTGATCTATCACTCTTTGACTATGAAGAGCAATGTTACTGACCATCAGTCTTTAGTAGCTGCTTCGGATGTTTTGTTGGACAGATTTATACTGACCCCTACCAAAAGACTTTTGCTATGTTTTCTTGCAATTTATTGAAAGATAAAAATTCAGTTGCATACAAGTTACTTATGGTATCTTCTTTTCTTGGTCGTTGATATAATATTATGTAATAAATTATCGGCACAGAACCTTTGGCGCAACTGTAGCACGATTAACTCGATGTCAGAAAATGTGTTTTCGAATCATGCTAGGTTCACTCACTTATATATACTTTTTAGGTCTCTTGTTCCTGTACATTTTTGTTGGAGAAAACTTGTACAAGTGGCCTTCATTTTGGAGACAACTTGAACTAGTTGCTTCCAAATTTGGAGACAACTTGTGCAACTTTCCTTCAGTTTGGAGACAACATGAACAAGTTGCTTCCAAATTTGGAGATAACTTGTGATAGATGGCTCTATTAATTTTGGCAACTTGTTCCTTCCCACTCTTTTGTTGGAGACAACTTAAGCTAGTTGCCTCTGTTTTTAAAGACAACTTGGGATAGTTAGTTCCATTTGTTTTACCAAATTGTACACTTTTTTCTTTTTTTTACCAGATTAGATTTTTAATAAATCATGTTTCTGTAAATGGATGTGTAATCTGGTAGGTCTATGATTCATTTAGATGTAGAATAATGAATACACGTTTTGATGTACAAATGTTTTCATATTGTAGTTGTAGTTGTACTTATACATCTTGTAGTGGTGGTGATGGTAGCTGTTGTTGCAGCGGTATGATTAATGGTTATTATTGTTGTTATAGAAGTGCTTGATGTATTTGCAGCAGTGGGGTGGCAGCGGTGGTGATTTATGTGTTTTCAGCAATGGTGTTGGTAGTGGGGTTAATTGCGAGTGACAATATGAACTTGTGTTGGACGCGCACAAATTACTAGGTATGTATATGCTACAGACCATGAACATCTGTCTAGTTTTATACATCTGTCTAGTTTTATACATCTGTAGTTGTAGTATATCTATTTGGATGTGATTTTGTATGTCATTTTGCGTTGCCAAACCTATGATGCGAGTGATAAAGTGTGTCGTATACATATCATCTGTGTAGATTTATTGATATGCAACATGTTACTGCCGAAGCCACAACCTTTTTCAAGCAAACAGAAGATGCAAGAAGCAAAATAGGGGTTGATTCTTCAAATTATGATCTGCTCCCTGTTTGAACTAAGATATTCCCATGTACATTTTATTAGTGCTAAAATATTTTTTTAACTTCTATGTACTCTAGCATCAAGCCAGGAAAGTTTCTTTCACTTTTGAAGGCAACTTGAGCTAGTTGCTTCCAGGTTTGGAGGCAACTTGAGCTGGTTGCTTTCATATTTGGAGGCAACTTGAGCTAGTTGATTCCAAATTCGCGGGAAACTTGAGCTAGTTGACTCCATTTTTCTGAGAAGTAATTGAAATTATCTTTGCATATGTACATTAGAATAGTTGCGATGAATCTGTGGTGCAATGGTAGCGCGACTGAATTCATGTCAGAAGATGTGTGTTCGACTCACGCCAGGTTCACTCATTTGTGTATATTTTTTATTTTTGGGACATCTTGGAGTAGTTGCCTTCACATTTGGAGACAACTTGATCTAGTTGGTTCCAAATTTGGAGATAACTTGGTCTGGTTAGCTTCGTTTTTGTTAGCAACTTATTCTTATTTTAAGTTTTTCTTATTTCTTTTTCTTTGCAGAGACTTTATAGGTAGCTTTGGAGTTGTTCCTGGTAAAGATGGTGATAATTGGTGCTGGTTTCCGAATAACTTGAAGAGAATTCTCAATATTTCATCATCCATTAGCCATCATATCTGGTGGAATCACCAGTATTCCATACTTCTCAGAATTATGTTCAACATCCAATAAAGTATTCTTATGTATTGATTTTCCAGTTGTTACTTTGTTAGTGTTATATTTTAGTTATTCTAAACACTTTTTGTTCAGCTTGCTACATTTTGTGAATGTTCTTTTTTAAGTTTTAGTTTTTCTTGCTACATTTTGTGAATGTTCTTTTTTAAGTTTTAGTTTTTCCTAAGTAAGAAGATTTGCTCAATGCTCTGTTTTATTGAAACCAGCTTAAAGAAAGTTGCCTCCAGTTTGAAACCAACTTAAAGTTGCCTCCGTTTCTTGAGATAACTTATGCTAGTTGCTTCCAAATTTGGAAACAACTTGTGCTAGTTGCGGAATTTTTTTTTTTTTTTACCAGGACCTGTTTGTATTTTATCCATCACTTTTTTTCGTACCTGCAATCGTAATCATATAACAATAGCGTATTCGCGTTCACATTAAAACAATACTATATCCAATCAAAACATTCAGTCATTCATGTTTACAACTAAATATAGTCATTCATGTTGAAAGTCATTTCAGTAATATTATAACTACACAAACAATATTGTAGATGTATATTTACAATCCATCTCGCATCCAAACTCATGTATGTTTCTTTACGAATCTTCCATTCATCAGTTGTAATCTATCTTGACCATCTTCTTGTTTACTTTGGCAACCACTTCTTCATGGCTCACTTCCATTCCACGGCTACAACTCAACTTATTCATATAAAAACACACGTCTTCTTAACAGCTACAATTGTTATGTTTCAAACACACAAAAGAAATAGTCAGTATTAAATTATTTTTCTTAACTAATGAAATCTAGCACAAGTTGCCATAGGAAATTAAGATAAACTAGATCAAGTTGATTCAAATTCTGGAAGAAACTAGCAGAAGTTGTGTTTCCACATATGGAACTAATTGTTATAAAGTTGTTTAAAAACAGGGGAGAAACTAGCACAAGTTGCCTCCCCATAACTGGAGATAGTCAGATTGCAATTGAAAATATACTTATCTCTATATCTGAAGCCACAATGCAGATGCAATTGCAAAGTTTCAAAAACCACGACCCTAACACTAAACAAGATGTCAAAATGTTGTAACCATAAATCAACATTAACAAGCAATTAATATACTAATTGAGTTCATTTTTATAAACGTAACCTATAATAAAATTAACAACGGAATACACGCATAATATGAAGAAAAATGTATTCAGTTTGATTAAGAATGACAACAATGGAATACATACAAAATATGAAGCAAAATTAAAACTGCACAATGTATTCATTTTGATTAAGAATGACAAACTAATGAAATTAATCAATGGAAACTAGTACATGTTGCTTCCAAAAGCATAATTCATTTCAGAACATAATGGAAACAACTAGCATAAGTTCAGTTGTACAGGATGTCTTCAGAACCATTTAACATGTTCCATTGCATTCAACAACATACAACAAGTACTAGTTTTCAACTTATTAGGCATAAATGCACAACTGACTCGTAATATGAAGCCAAAATACTACCAGTTGCTTCCAAATACGGGAACAACTAGCATAAGTTGCCTCCAAATATGAAGGAAACTAGTACAGGTTGTCTCTCCAAAATCTGTAGAAAAACTACAGTTCTAATTCAACATAATGGAATGATTGCAGAGATTCAAAACTACAGTTCCTATAGAATGATTGCAGAGATTAAAAAACTATAGAATAATTCTAGAGATTCAAAACTACAGTATCTTTACTGATTTTTTTTCCCAGCAGAAGCATTCGATTCCTGAAACACCAACAAAAGAAGTTTGATTTTGTCTTTTCATCACATGCAACATCAAATTGAATGAAATTAGTATCAATATCACCAACTTAGTTTGAATCTAGGAGATATAAGTATCGATCATCAAAAAATCAGTTGATTTTGTTTTCTTTCATGCAACAAAATCAAAGAAAATTAGTTTGGATCTAGGAGATATAAGTATCGAACTATTTCAGGAGATATCAAAAATGAATTCAAATGAATCTAACTCTTTTTTTGAAGATAAATCATGTATTAAACCCTAAAAATTGAAATTCAAACTTAATTCAAACAAAAAGTCTTTGATTACCTTCGTTTGTTCTTCTGAAGATAAATCAGTCGATTCGTTGCAGTTTTTTTCCAGTTTTTTTCATGAATTTTTCAGTTTTTTTTCGATCTGGAATGAGAGAGGAAAGAGAGTGGAGAAGAAGATAAGAACAGAAATGAAGTAATGGCCGACCATTACTTTTTTCTCCCGAATCTTTATATTTATTTGAAGGATATTTTGGTAATCTTCTTATTCGGGTTTGGGCTTTTTCATGTCTTGGGATATTTGTAAAAAATGATAAGGGTACTTCGGAAGGAGCCCTATAATGAGGGTATTTAAATAATTTTCCATTTTCATTATTTTCCTTCATCCGATGAAGTTTTGACGGTTTTATAAAAAAACCCTAATGTTGTCATATTTTCTCAAATGGTCGCTCAAACATGCACCAGAAAATATCAAAATTCTCAGGACTGAGACACGGACGTCTCAACGATGAAAGCATGTTACCTTGACCCACCAAGGTTGGCTTTTTGGCTCTCATTGAGCCAGTCCCACATGTTTTCACATTTTGATCTAATTTGCGCAATTGTACGTATTGGGTCCACAAGCTCTCCAAATAATTTCATAATTTGACAGAGCGATCATCATTTGATCCCGTGACCACCCAGGGTCGATTTCATGACCCATTGGTCGGTAACTCACCTTTTCATAATTAATTAGGTTTTATCACCTAATACTGAACCTAGCAGTAATTCAATAAATGATTAAACCAGCATTTAATCATTCTCTCATCAACTCACCAACTCTTCAAAGAGGTCTTGGTTTTTTCTCACACGAGCATATGAGAATTTCATGGTCGATCCCATGAAGCCGGTTCTCCTTCATTCCATGGTTAATTTTCAAATAAACCATCAATTGGTCATCAATTGATCAAATTAGGGTTTCTGAATCCAAGGATCATGATTCCAGATTCAAACACTAATAATTTTGCAATGATCTGATGATTAGCATTCTTATTAATTATGCTCGGTTCAACTACCAGCACTTTAATTAATATTTTATTTTGGTCACGCTGCCAATAATTCATCGGATGAGAAACACTTGCTCTGAGCAGTATTTACTCGAACCAATGAATATTGGAACTATCAATATTAAACAAATTATTGAGCAACACTTGCTCACCTCAACGTGAGGATCCACCACTATCTCAGCAGATGCGCTTAATTCATGAGTTGTAGAACATTTTACAAAATCATGTTTAACTTAGCAAATACGTGGACTCATCGTCCCACGAAGTCATGAAATCAACAACTGACTAAACTAACCACGAGACATCAATCGTGTCATTTGGGGGGATATCAACTAGGGTTTTGGTCTGGTGATCTACGGCATGGGTGTTCAAACATACAATGGAATGTGATCAAGTCGTGCAATCAGTTAAAGGAATTAACAAAGTAGTAGGTGGAAAATCAACCAAGTCTCCGCACGAGGAGCGCAACTGGTTTCAAACACTATTTCCATCTTTCCACTCTTTCACTCCATCAACTATCACACTTCACGGAATCATGGTGTCTATAATTCCAGCAATATAAATAAGTCTCTGAATCATGATTGAAAAACAAGAACGACAGCAATGAAATCAACGACGATTTCACGCCTCACTCATCAATTGAGCAATTACTCTCAACTGGGTAATTTCAATCATTCAGAACTTATCTTATTCAGAATTCACAACATACCTACAATCTTTGATTACCATTGATTCCACACATTTTCTTATCTTCCCTCCTACATATCAACCCATCCTCTTGTGACCGAATTTACTCTGGAACGACCATTGTCTTGGTTTAGGCCGGAGTACTACAGATTGATCTCTCAAACTTAAAGCACCCCCTTCGTAGCGGTGCATCTGTGAGGTTGAACATTTCATTCGGTTCAATAAATCACTTCCGCACGGTCGTCTCCTCAATTTCGCAAAAACCAGCAAATCGTTTTTCCTTACTACACAGACTGAGTTCGCGGACTGATTTTCTTCTCATGTTCCGGTTCCACTTGATCAACAAAGTTCGCAAACTTCGGTTCAAGTGTTAAAGACTTATACATATATGTGTTGCCACAACAATGTTTATATCCCACAATGGTTATATAGTCTAAACTCTCATTTCAATCATTGAAACATTCTCAGAGGACGTCATATAGCTGTTTTCACGAACTAGTTTTCGTCAGAGCGATTTCCAAAGTGATTGAAACATAACATGACTTTCGTCACTAGGAAAAGATGTACTTGGCTAAAGCCAAAGCTTTACCAATACGTATTTCGAGAAATAGATAAGCAAGATATACTCAGCTCAAAATGTCACATGTGCATATTCTTAGTCTATATAGTAAAACGACTTTTTTCTAAGGATATGAGATAGAGTAGATAGACTTTTGAGTGATAGATAAGTTCAAGTCTCAACATACCTTTTAGTCGATGAAGATCAACTGGTTCCTTGAGTACTCCTTCATATTGTATGATGATCGCCATGGAGTTCTTGAGCTCAACTACATTTTCTATCCTAGTCCGAGACCTTAGCTATAGTAGACTATAAATCAAGACTATAGAGTTTTGATCACTAAGATTGATAAATATGCTTGAGATAGCGACGTATGCGAGTTTGACCGATCAGTGCTTTAACAATATGCCCCTACGAACATTATGAGGCTCTTCATTACCGGCAGGCCTGGTTTTTTCTATCAAGGCATATGTTATTGTAGATGAGCGTTCAACAGCTCCAGAGGATGACCAAAAGCGCAGATTCTCCAACATAGCATGATAGACATGTACCACTGTATGATAAAGTGACTCGCCTGGACCTTGTTCGACCACTGTCCAATAGAGTGACTCGACCGGATCTTGCTCGATATGACGCATGGACATCGTTATCTTCTTGAGGCTTCTCCCTTGAGGTATCGGCTCCAGTGGAAGATTGCAGTCATAGAGCGTTGATACGTTGCACTGATATTCTTTAAATCAAATGGCAGTATGGTATTATAAAAATTTCCGAGAGGAGTTCGAAAAGCTATCTTACTTGCATCATGCTTGTACATCCTTATCTAGTTGTAGCCGCTACATCTATCCATAGAGTAGAACATGCTGTGTCTGCTAGTTGCATCTACTAACATGTCGATGTTAGGTAGAGGAGGATCGTTTTTGGAGAAACACCTGTTCAAGTCTCTGAAGTCTATGCAGCACCTGATCTATCCATGTTCCTCGTGTCTGAACTACAACTATTTAACCGACTTGGATCCAGGTATGACATGTAAATGATGGGTGACCAATTTTCATCTAAATCTGGCATTTCTTCATATCTCCAAGCGAATATGTCCTGGTACTCTTTGAGAGGTTCCACGAGCTTCGTGCATTTATCCGTACACAAGGTTGATATGATGGAAATAGGCCTAAGAGATTCCTCAAAGATCTCAATCTCATCAGTTATAGAGTCGGTACCATCTTGCAGCTGTTGTGGAGCATCTAGCACTTGTTCTTGTGGTTCATTGCTGTTGTAGCATTCTATTGGGTGGAGAGACTGGGTAACAGTCTCCCCTGTTAATAGATAATGGCAGCGTCGGTATACCGTTTTCCCTTTCTGGTCACGACTCTCCACAAAAGTTCATTCCCTCTTCGTGTAAACGTGGGTCGTGGCTTCACATGATAAAGAAGAATGCTTCGTCAGCAAAGATGCATCGTGGATTTTAGCCCTAAATAATGCAAGCTGGTATTCTTCCTGAATTGATGCCCACGTGAGGAGTGGGACGCAACGAACTTGTCTGATTCTTTCCGCAGAGCTTCCTCCATATGTGCTGGTTTGGTTTCCCTCGAAGTCCGTCATTGTGGTAGGCCTCCGTACGACCTTGCCTGGAAGAACCTTGGATGTCCTGAGAGTCTTGAGAGTAATCACATTCGAAGATGTTCCCGTGTCGATAAGTACCATCTTGAACTATGAATCCTTGATGAGTGTGGTGACATGTAGGGCACGGTTGTGACCTTCCTCTGGTTGATTGCAGCAAAACATCTCCGGACGCTGATTCTTCGAGAGGTGTGAAAGTTCGCATAAACTTTTCACTAGAGAAACCGCTTCCCGATCCACCGGCCTCTGGTTCATAGTGAAACTATTGACTTGAGGAGGATCGTTGTGAGGATCAGTCCCCAGTGTAGGAGTCTCCATGATAGGACCGCTCATATCTGATGTCGCTTCTTTGATCAGGTTCATGTAGGTCTGCGCCGCTGAAGTACCTTCTCCGGTGCGTTGAATGCGTTCCTTGTTGGCTCCAGGGGCTGTCACGTCTGTTTTGGCAATAAATCAGTTAATGTCTTAAGAAAAGTGAGTACCTCTTTCTGAGTTGCGGCCATATCCGTTTGAGTCTTAGCAAGAACTTCCTGCTTCTCCATCAAGTCTATAATGGTAATGGGGGATGGTCCTCCTCTCGTTCCTCCGGCTCCTCATCCTGATGAAGGACTGGAAATTGTTTCTCTGGAGACTACCGGAGGTATTACACTTGAGGATATGCCGGGATTTTTGGATGCTCTGGCTCTGGTGATGGGAGGTGTTACACTTACTGGAATATCTCCTGCTACGCCGGTGCTGGTGGTATTTATGATAGCTCAACGATATGTATTGGACACGGTAGCTCTGCTGACAGGTACATAGACACCGAGAGTGTTATCCACACTAGCTTCATCAGAATTGATTGGTGATCCAGACCTGAGTTCCACCATCTTGAAATGAATTGCTGATTGAATTGGTTCTAAGATCTACCCTTTTTGAAATTGATAAAATTGAATCGGATTTCGAAGAAATTGACTTTACAACCGAGAGATTAACCTCCCGCTGTGGTCGCCAGTTGTTTATGGGTGAAAACTATTTCTGCCGGTTTTGGTAATTCGAGGTGTGTGGATGAGAAATGAGTCTAAACCTTAATCAAATGCACTGCACAGGAGTGCTTATATATTCAAGAAATCAATCTGTGCAAATCCGTCCTAAACCAAGAAATTGTCGTTCCAGACTTGTTTCGGTCACAAAGTGAAGGTGATGGGGTTGATCTTAGGGAGGGAAGCGAAGAAGGTGTTGAGATTGTGAAGGTGTTGGATATGTATGACTTGTATCAGAAAGATGAGCTGGCTTGCAAGATGTAAGCTATCAGTTACGGTATTTGAATACGGTTGTATCAACACTTGCCTCTGTTGTCTTGTCTTGCCTTGTTCCTATTTGGAAAATAGGGAGGAGAACCTATTTATACAAGTCTTTAAGCCTAACCCTCGTATATCGTGGAAAGTGGAGAAAGTGGAGTAATGGAGTAGTGAAGTGATGTGTTAGTGTCACACGACCAGTCTTGCCGACTTCTTATATCATCACTAACCGTCCATGACTTCCTGACACGTTCTTGTGATGGCGCGTTGTAAACCTCCAGACCAATACCCCATTATGTATCCTCCAGTTTGTGACATGATTGATGTCCTGAGTGTGTGGATCATGGGACCCACATAAAGTAGCATGTAATGCTAGATTAAATAACTAAGTTATTTAGGAAGTCGATACTTGTGAAGTATCGTGTGTATTCTATGCAGTACTGCATCGAGTATACTCAGCATGTATGAAGCATCGTTGTTTGAGCATCTCAAAATAGCCTCATGTCCAGCCTACTTCATATGATGGTTTAGAGGTTGCGCAACCAAGTCCTCCCTTGGCCGACCACATGGTGTGGTAGAGTGACGGGTGGTGATCACTATGATGCCTCACTGACCAGGGATGTATAACTAAGACGGTAAAGTTGGACGGATGAGATGATCTTTGAGACACTCATATGCGACCATCGGTGGAATTAGGGTTATAGAAAAAGGTGCGCAAGCACCACTTTTCAACTTGGTCGAATCCAAGCTTGGGAAACGATTTTGGCATGGCCGGTCGGGCATGCGTATAGACGACATGCCGGTATACATGCCCATACCTCACTGTCCCGTGAAAGTGTGATATGGGCCACTCAATTTGTCCGACGAAGTTGAGTGGCCGAGATCAATTTGCGATAGAAATCTGGAGCCGCAAAAGCCGTGCATCATGCCAATTTCGGGCACGCGTGGTTTGGCAGGCTGGTGTTCACGCCTGTACTTCATTTCCTCATAGAAACGTGATCTAAGCCACTTAATTTTTCCGGCGAAGTTGAGTGATCGAGATTATTTTACAATTAGGAGGTGCGACCACGCCTGTTTTGGGCGCACACATCGAGGTGCATATCCAAGTTCGTCCTTGGTCGATTGGGTGTGGAGATAGGTGGGTCCGCAGTGATCGTGTTGATACTTACCGAACCTGCTTAGTCTATTCCCGGACCCTTCATCCGAGCAGGAGAAGATGGACGCTCGTGATCGCGACACAAACCCTAGTCAGGGTTTTGCCGGTCGTGTGTCACACCCAGTTGGGGGCGCTCAAATCAGGACGACCAACTATAGTTGGTCCTGACTGATCAGTCAGGTATGTAGGTGGGCCCATGGTGATTGTGTTGACATGTTCTAGGCCCTTTGAATCTACATCTACACCCTCCATCTATGCCTGCGAAGATGGATGGTTGAGACTGTTTTGCGAGACATGTAATGTGCCGCAAACCCTAATTTAGGTTTTTTTCGTCCATACTGCTTTGGCTTGGACGGTTTGGGAAGCTATTCCACCCTTTTGGGGAGTCCGACCATGCGGGACCCACGTTGGATCGGTAGTGAATATTCCAATAACTGCTTGGGGTCATGGATTCGATCCAAGCCATCCAATCATGCTTGTTGAAGTTGGATGGTCGTGATCATTTCTGAGGCTGATATGGACAGTCCAGATTCAAATATGCTCAATCGGGCTAGTATAACACACCGAGAGATGTATGCTCAATTGGGATAGTATAACACACCGATAGTTGCATCCTGTACGGGTATTTAGTACATGCTTCATTATTAATGCTTGGAGGTTCGTGTTTCTCTACTGAGAACAACACTCAGTCGTCCTTCCGCACCGATAATGAGTACATGAAATACAAGGCTGGTCATGCATTAATTAATAATGTTGTAAATTCACAGGGTATATGGGATTTTTGCTACATGCTCCAAACTAGATGAATTTTGTGTATTTAATTCACAAAATACTGGGATTGCTGCCACATGCTCCATTCTAGGTGAATTAGTAAAGTGAAGAAGTATTCATCACTTATTAATGGCTTTATCTTTTGCAAGATGTTAGCGCATAATTTTGAATTTTACAATTTTAGCCTTAAATGAAAATCCTCCATCAACAGGGCCGAAGGTTACCATGTGTTGTCTGGTAACCTTAACGGCTAGGATTTTCTCTTGGGATTGAATGACGACCGTTGATTGTCGCATGCCTTCGTTTTGGTAGCCGCATAGGGAAGGCCAGCATGGTGGCGCGGCCAGGTTGGCATGGGGTCATGGCGAGGTGCGTTTGGCATGGCACGGTGGGGCCAAGGTCTTGGCATGGACGGCTTGGCATGGTGGGGCCAAGGGTTTTGGCATGTCGTTGGCACATGGTGCGGCTAGCATGGCTAGGTCCAAGGCGTGTGGCTAGCATGGCTAGGGCCAAGGCAAGGTGCGTTTGGCTTGGCATGGTGGATGTGTCTAGCATAGTTTGCCATTGGCATAGTGGTGCGGCTAGCATGGTTGGCATGCCTTGGCGTCGTAGATATATATGGCATGGTTTGCCATTGACACATGCGTCTAGCATGGTTGGCATGCCTTGGCGCGATATATGTGGCTAGCATGGTTTGCCATTGGCACAGTGGTGCGGCTAGCATGGTTGGCATGCCTTGGCGCGGTAGGTGCATATGGCATGGTTTGCCGTTGGAACAGTGGTGCGACTAGCATGGTTGGCATGCCTTGGCGCGGTAGATGTGGCCGGCATGGTTTTCCATTGGCACATGTGGTGCGGCTATCATGGTTGGCATGCCTTGGCGCGGAGATGTGGTTGGCATGGTTTGCCATTGGCACGGTGGTGCGGCTGGAATGGTTGGCATGCCTTGGCGCGGAGATATGGATGGCACGGCATGCCATTAGCACATGTGATGTGGGAATTAGGGGTTGGCCTACCGAAACCCTAATTAGTATTAAAAAAAGGTACCCTGGTAATTTTCTCGCAGACATATTAAAGGGTTCAATAAATGCGCTTAGTAGAAACATTATTACTCAAGTTCTGTGACGTCACTATCTGATTAGGGTTTTAGGATTTTAACCCTAAGCTAAAAACCACCATCAACATTAAGTCCCTTGCTTATCTCGGAACAAGGGCATCGTTGCGAGGTAAGCATAAGATGGTGACAGACAAGGGCAGAATCAAAACGTAAATCATGCAAGATGGTCAGGAAGATCCGTCTAACCTTTTTTGGGAAGTAAGGAGAATATGTGATCCTCGTACTTGGTGGCTTTGCGTTAATTTTGCTCGTGGTACTGCAGGTTAGGATGGAACGGAGCCGCTAGTGTAGATTTGGAGTGAAAGGAAGCTGCTAGCACTGGTCGTCTTGGACTTGGAGCCGTTAGCACTGGATCGGCTTGGAATGTGATCCGCAGGTATCATGCGGCTTGGAAAGGAGCCGTGAGCATTGGATTGTCTTGGAACGAGCCCTCAGCATTGGTTGGCTTGGAATGGGAGCCGCTAGCATAAATTTGGCGCGGGCGCTGATCTGTTGGCCTAGCATGGCATAATAGTTGGATTCGGGAAGATAATAACTTGCTTCAGTTCCATGGGAAGGTGAAGACCCTAATTAGCGCCCCTTACTAGAATCGTTGTAGAATTCTCGTACGAACTCGGATTTTGACGATCCGTCCCTCCATTTTAATCGGAAAAGAATTTCCTATCTTCTTACGAGGGAATATTTAGATTTTGAGCTCGTTTAAGAGGTGAAAACGGCCCGACAATTAAACTCAGGAAGAATTCAGGAGGGGAGCATAGTCGCGCCGAGTCATCTATTCTTGTTCATGGAGAAAGAAGGAAACTTTATTATGTGCAAACTCTAGAAACCCCATCTGTATGAAAAGAAGTATTGACCTTCTTCTATTTTATGTTGCTCGTTCGTATTCGTGCGTTCATCTGCAGTGTCTCTCCAGTGGATTCCAAAATTTACCAAACTTCATTGCATTCTTGGGACGGATGGATGTGGTTGCGTTGTCGGTCCATCCTTGAATTTAGGTTGTTCAGTGCCTGGACCTTCTGATCGCGATGACAGTATGTTGTGGATGCTTGTATGGTTGAAATCTTCCGGGGCCACTAGATGAAACAGATGAGTTGAGATACATTTCATTGCCGACGTGCTGTTATCAAGTCTTCAAGGACTTTGTTTCAAAAGACATCCTTTGAACCATCTTCTGAATCTTGGACTATCATATGGAATGGGATGCAGTGAGCATTCCCCAGTTATATTTTTATTAGATCCGATGGCACGGCCGAACATGTGAATGTATCTATGTGGCATTCTTTTGGAGTCTTCGATGCACATGTACGACTTCGTGTTGAGATATTCCTGCGGCTCGTAAAACTTCGACAATGATGATGTCGAAATCAGAAATAACCTGGTTGAGGAGGGTAAAAGCGTCCTATGCTGGTAGTCTCCTTGTGTAACCTAATTTCATTGAATCGCCTTGAATCCATGTCTACGGGATTTGATACAAGCTTATTGTACTCTTCTGGATGTGTTGCTGGGATGAACATAGACGAAATATTCTGGATAGCGAAGAGGTAGGAATGAGAGAGTTATGTTGTTTATCATAGCTCCCTATTTTCCTTCAAGAAAATATTTCAGCCGTGTCTCTGGGTTATCTCTTGAACATTTGATGGTCATCGGGATGGACTGGGATGGGGAGTCCCCAGTCGCAATTTTCTTTAGTTTCTGAAGTTATATCTTCTGAGCATGCTTTGAATCCACCGCGGCCTTGTAAAGTGTTGCAGACGTCTTCTAGACAGAAAGGTGATGATATTCTTACACTGTACCCTTTAAGAGTAAATAACCTCGTCGTGACTATGAAATTTTGGTTGACCATGTCTTCTGAGCTTTGATAGTGAAGGGATTCTGTGTAGATCCTCAGTCCCCAAATGTGGTTTACATGTTTACATCTTTGTAGTGATCGTGCTTTGGTGAAGCTCTCGCTGGTATCAACAAACGAGCAGCACCGATTCTTGACAGCAGGTGTGATCAAAAGAGACTACATTGTCATGAGAACAAAGTAGGTTGGCTGGATGCGTAAGCGAGCAAACTTTCCATGAACATGAGCTTTGGAGGAAGGAGGCGTTGAAGCGGCTTCAATTCTTGGAGAGGACGTTGAAACTTATAGACCAAAAAATGCTAAATCTTCGTCTTCGGATCCTGGAGAAGTTTATGGAGAGAACGCTGAAGCGGAGCGGCTGCTGGAGCGAACATTAAGCGGAGCGAATGCTGTAGAAAATGTTAAAGTGGAGCGTCTACTGAAGCGAACGTTGAAGCGGATCCGCTTCTAGAGGACGTTGAAGCGGAGAGGCTGCGTCAATCAATCAGTGTGTTGTCAAACTGGACATTGAAGCGGAGAGGATGCTTTCCTGATGCAGTACGGTTAAGGTCTGAAAATATGTCTTGATGTTGTGCCTTAGGTAAATATATAATCTCATATAAATGTTTCATCATAGGATGCACGGTTTTGCGGGCGAAGTCCCCAGAAATCATGCATCTCATGACAGGAAAAGAGTTTCTGTGAACTCAGGGGGGTTGATGATTTTCTTTGCTTAGATTTTGGAAAAGTCTTTCCTGATATTTACGTGTGATGAAATTAGATTGTTGATTCCCTTTTACTGGGCGTTCAAGAGCAACACTGTAAGGATGAAAGATGCAAGATGTTAACGTTGGAAAGGATGCAAGTTGTTGGCACTGGAATGATGCAAGATGTTAGCGCTGGAAAGGATGCAAGCTGCTGGTGCTGGAAAGATGCAAGATGTTAGCGCTGTATCATCTTGGAATGGGCGTTGGCTTGGAACAATGTTGGCTTGTTGTGGCGCATACTTGTTCTTGCGGGCCCAGTTGCCTCTTTCCATACATAGCTCAAACAGGAAATCCTTTCCTTATTCAAATTCCAAAAATTGTTATGCTTATGAAAGGGGTTGGCTCCCCTTTTTATCTCGTATCTTTATTATCACGTCCTGGTGTCAGCGGTAGCGTGGTAGCAATAAAGTGGGCAAGCATATTCCATCTATGTACTCCAGTGTTTTTCTTTCAATTTGTTCTCTTGTTTTCTTGTGTTGGTGCAAACCCTAGCCATAGGTATGCGTTCCATAAATATGTAGATATGTTTTTCTTCTGAACTGGTGTAAACCCTAGCCATGGGTATGCCTTTCATAAACTTGTAGAAATACTTCATCATAAACAATTCCTCTTCGAATATCACCGTAGTAACTTCGGCTACCTCATGAATGGTGACGGGTAATCCTTATTATGCAAAGTAGGCACGTACGGGTGGGCGATTTTTTTTTTTTTTTGAAAGGAAAATGATTATGGTTTTGATTTCCTGGATTTCTTGGGTTGATAGACAAATGTTAGATTGTTTTGGGAATGATGTTGTCTTGGTTACGATTTCAAGTGACGGAAACATCCAAGGAAAACCATGGAACCGTGTGTTGGTATATGACATGGGGTGAAACATAACATGAATATCGGTTTCATAATTCCCGTGAAAACTTGAAATAGCAAACCATGTATCTTGTCTAGGTAAGACTTACTCGGTTTTTCAGGTCTCCTGATGAAAAATGAACCTTCCGGGTATAAGACCGAGTTTTATGGGAAGCACCGTCATGATTGTGGGAAATTCCCAGTCTTCCCATCTGATAATCGAGTCGTCGATCCCTGGTTGGATCATTCTCTTTTAATCTCTAGGCAGTCCCCAGTCATCCCTTTCCATGTCAAGACTGATAATCGGGTCATCTGGTAACTGAGTCGTTGATCCCTAAGCGGATCGACTGCTTCTACCATCTTGATGTCTGAGTCGAAACATGAGATCGATGGTCGAAAATTGACATTGTAACCGAAAGGTCATTCTCCCACCGTGGTCGCCAATTATTTGAGGGTTAAAACGGTTTCTGCTGATTTTGGTAATTTCGGGTGTGTGGGTGAGAAACGAATTTAAACCCTAAACATTGTACTGCAAGGGAGTACTTTAGATTCGAGAGATCAATCTGTACAAATCCGTCCTAAACCAAGAAATGGTCGTTCCAGACTTGCTTCGATCACAAAGTGAAGTAGAAGGGTTTGTTTTGGGGAGGGAAGCGAAGTAAGTGTTGAGACCAGAATAGTTGATTCTGGAAGAGTAGTTGTTTTACGACTTGTATCAGAAAGTGGGAAGCTAACAGATGGAGAGATAGCAAATGTTTTTTGAGTATTGTATGTTCCTGACCTGAACCTGTTGTTCGATGGAAATAGATAAAACCTATTTATACAAGTCGAAGTGAAACGTACACTACAACAAATTCCCGGATTCGTAATAGGAATTCGTAACGACTTTGTGGCAGTTACAAATTTCCCATTACAAATGGCCGTTACAAAAAATTAGTAACAGGATGTAGCCATTACTAATTTTTTTTTAAATTCGTAACAGGGATAAGCCGTTACGAATTTTTTTATAAGCGTGCCAGTCACACGCTTGGTCACACTTGGGTGGTAACACCTTTAGAATGTGTGTGTGCCATTCACATGCGTGCCATTATGTTTCCACCCACGATGAGTTATACCAGAGGATATTTCCTCACATGCGTGATTTTAAGGATATCTCAGCACTTAGCCAAATCGAGATTTCATTTTCAGTTTTTTTTTTCCTCTCTTCTTCTCTTGTTCTTTCTTCTCCTCTCCTCTCCACACTCGTTAATCTTCTGATCTTTGTAGAACTATGTAAGATTAACGAATTTAGGTTTCGATCTGCATAAGTCATCATCAATTTTTTGATTTTAGGGTTTTATCATTTGTTAAATCTGATTTTAGGGTTTCATCTGATACCATTTTTTTTTCGATTTCATTTTAGGGTTCGTCGGAGTTGGAGCTTTGAAGAACTGATCTTTGTATAGATGATGAGGGTGATGGTGTAATTGTTGAGGTACGAAGGAGAACCAGTATGATTTTTAGGTTCTATATGTGAGTTAGGAACCCAGGTGATTCATGGTGGTGCTGTTAATTCGAATGCATTCGCATGTCTTATGATTTTTATTGGATTTCATGGAGTTTAAATGATGGGTTCGGTTCTAATTTGAGTTTCATGAACTAAGTTTTGAATTCTGTTACTGTATTTCTTTAGATTTGGCTGTATTAATTTTTTAGGGTTCAATATTGCTTGGATTGTATTTTGTGTTTGCTTAGTTGATTTCAACCATTTAGATCTGAGATTTGTGGGGTTTATAATGATGAGTTTGGTTGTGTTTTTTTTTTTCAAAACCATAGAAGTAGATTGAGAAGAAAAAAACCAAACAATAAACGAATTTTATGTTCTGTGTTACCATGGTAGTGATAAATTGCAGGATAACTTACTTTTCTCAGTTTATCTTCTTCTTATTCTTCATTAATACTTGAAAACGCAGTTATGGGATTATATTTTACATCTTATAATCATTTCTAACTAATAAATTTATCATCTTTATTATATCTGAAAACATAAATATCTTGTTGTGGAAGAACAAGTAATTTTGGAGATAGAGATGGAGGATATTGATCAGTATGGTTTTCTTAGTGTTGGTTTCTTGTGTTGATTCTTGTGTCTCATCGATGAAGATATTACTCTAGTTTTCTGATTTTTTATTTTTTGGTTAGTTGTGAAATGGGTTTTGATTGCTGAGATGGGTGGACTAATTACTTGCAGGGGTATCACTATTGAGGTTTAGGGAAAGAGTTGGTAGAGACCCGTGTGATGTTTTGTTGGATTTGAAATTCAGTGATGGTGCAAAGAATCCTTGTTCTTGGTTTGGTGTCAAGTGTTCCAAAGATAGCTTAGTTTTGTAAGCTTGTAAGTGATTCTTTTGGTTCATCTTTTGTTGTTGATATTTCGATGAGTAGTGATTGTGACTTGTATGTTTTATTATGTGAACCAAACTTAAAATTAAGTTGTTGGTATGATGATTTACGGAAATAGTTAAAGAGTGTGAAGTACTAGTAAGGTATTGAAGTGTCTCTCTCGTACCTTTTTGTTCATTGACATAATGGCGTTGATTTTGTTTTCTGATAGATAAAGTTATTAAGGGATGATATCTAGGTATCAAGACAATGGAGAAGGGAGACAACGTAGTGTTTAGAGTCCCTGCAGAGCTAGCTTATGGTAAAACTGGATCTTCTCCAACCATTCCTGTTAATGCCACCCTTCAATTTGATTTTGAGTTACTCTCATGGTCTAGTGTGAAGGACACTTTGCAAGGACATAGACTACTAGTCGATGTATGAATTTTAATTCTTGATTTGTTTCATTGCAATTATTTCTTTCCATGGTTTGAAAAGGAGTAAGGATGCTTGTTGTAGGAATGGAATTTCCAATTATTTGAGTATATATTTATGCATTTCCTCAATATTACGAGTTCAGAGTGATCCCGATATATGCTCCTATCATGCTAATGTCAATTTGTTTGAGAACTCCCTGACTCATTATAATTTCCTAGTTCATCCTTTTATAATTTTTTGGGATGTTTGTTCAGAAATTAAGCATCCTACCGAGGTCAGGAGTGGTATTTGGCTTCACTTACACTCCTCCAACCAGTGAAGATAGATCTCTCCTCTTTGAAGTTAGGGTTACTCCTATGAGAACTGAAATCATTATCAGAGCTACTAGAACTCAAAATGTTCTTGGTTTGAAGTCAATACTCTAGCAACTCTTGTCAACTTTTGTTTGTATATTTTGGTATAAATCTGAAATTAAGGATTTGATTTGTTGGTTGGATTTTGGATGTGTGCAGGTAAGAAAGGAAGCAGGATTAGAGAATTAACATTTGTTGTACTAAAGAGGTTCAAGTTCCCTGAGAATGTGTGCAGGTGATAAAGGAAGCAGGATCCTGTTCTACTCAAACCAAGCATGATTTGTTGTTAAGCCATAAGAAAGCATGATTTGTCAAACCCCATTAGAGCAGCTGCTGACTTTTATGAGGTGACCTTTTGCATTTTATTCGTATTTATTCATCAATGATATGAATCCATGACATGGAGTATTGGTTTGAGCTGATAGTATATGAATATAGTTACATCTGTTTTGATGGTAGTTTACCAAATATGAATATTGTCAATTATTGTCTTTTCAGATAGAATAAACAAGAAATTAATGTGGAGGTCTGAATACAAATAGAAGAAATCTATTATGTAAGTCACTTCTTATACTTCACTTACTTTCTTTAACGGCATTTACACTGGTTTGCATCTCTAGGAATGACATTGGCATCTTTATTTTTTCCTGGTAGAAGCAACCTTAAGCTAGTGACTTTGGAGATTGGAGAAAAATCTCCATTCATTGTATGTGAAGATGCCGACACTGACAAGGCTGTTGAAACTTCCCACTGTGCTCTATTCTTTAACCAAGTACGTGAATCTAATTGAACTTTTGCATGAACTGATAGAGCAATTTAAGAAGGTTATGAATTACATAATAACTTGCAATGCTAGGTTTGGTGTTTCACATTGAAATGCTAGCCTGTTTAGTAGTGTTTCATGCTTTATCTTGTTCTGTTACAAATTTTGTGCTTTCTCAAAGTTTACTCTCGTTAGGGGCATGAAAAATCTAGTGCTGAAGAGGGTCCATAGATGATAACATTGGATGCTCTAAGCTTTTTCCTATTATGCAACATTCAATTACACTTTAGTTCAAAGTCTCAAAGTGAAACATCTCCTATTCTAAAGTTGCACTTTAGGTCTTGCTGGATCACTTCCTGGTAATTATGTTTCTGCTAAGTCTTCTCATTTACTTGCACCTCTATGTATGTTCAGTTGTTTGCTGGTAAATTTCATAAATTTAGTAGCCTTGAGTTGATATTCTTATAGATGCTTTTTGTTTGTTTTGTGTAATATGGGTTGGGAATTATCAACTTGAATCCAGAGAGAACTTGATGAAGAATACTGTAAGGATAACTTACGGCTGATTTGTGCTTGGTGGCTATGTTTGGGCTCATTAGGTGCCTTAGCAGCTGCAAGTGTTGTAAGTTTCTATGTAGTATCTATGATTTAAGTTAGAAGAATTTTTGAACTGAACTTAGGAGCTTAGAAAGTTTCAATGAACTGAATTTAGGAACTCAGTAAGTTTCTATGTATTTCCTTAGAAGAATTTGTGTTATATTTTGACATGAATTGGTTGAATGTGACATGAATTGATTGTTGAATGTGGATTATGGATGGAATGAAATGTGTATGCAGGATATTTGGAATACCCAGCTTATTTCCGGCAGAAAATAAACTGCTGGTCGGCCTTGACCAGATCAAGGTTGACTAACAGTAATTTTTTTGCTGTTACGAAAAAATTCAAAACGGCTAGAAACCGTTTCAATTTTCCACGTAGTAACGGCTCTGGCATGTTACTAAACTGCCACGTAGTAATGGCTCCAAGATGTTACGACATCCCTGTTACGAAAAAATTAATAACGGCCCAAAGTTGTTACCACGTGGCAGGTTAGTAACAGGCAAGAGCCGTTACAACCAAATTCGTAACGGCTGCATTGCCGTTACGAAAAAATATAACGCTCCGTTTTGTAACGCCCATGAGCCGTTATAACTGTTTTTAGTAACGGCTCAGTTATGTTACTAATCCAGGAATTTGGTGTAGTGGTACTCTGGTCTCATTAAGGAATGGAAAAATGGGTGAGTAAATGGGAGGAGGAGGTAACCGTTAACGCATGGGATTGATGTTCCATGCGTTAACGCACGGTGTAAACCGCCAAACCAATACCCAAAGAGGATCCCCCAGTTTGTGACATGTGTTGATGTCTCGAATGTTTTTGTGGAAAACATGTAGCATATTGTTGTTGCATGTCAAGTCAAGCTTGGGAGACTTTCTATCTTTATGACCTTCGATGGTCGAGATTTTTCACCTTAAGAGGACAGGTAGTCGTTGATTATTGCATGATCAGTATGTCTTTGATATGGCCTAGTTTAGGCGCGGCCAAATGTTAGGGTTTTGGCTTTGTTTAGGCGCGACCAAACTTGGTCCAAAGGTTTCCATGCATTAGCTGGTAACCTTGAATGGCTAAGATCTGCACTTTAGATGAAAAGTGGTCGTTGATTGTTGCAGGCTTTCGTTTTGGCAGCTGTAAAAGGAAGGCAGACATGGTATGGGTTAGGCGCGACAAGGTGGCTGGAACGGCATGTCATTGGCACATGTGGCATGGTAGGCATGCCTTAGCGCGGTTTAGGCGTGGCCAAAACTAGGGTTTTGGCATTAGGCCAGAGGTTACCATGCTTTGGTAGGTGACCTTGGACGGCTAAGATTTGCATCTTATATGGAAAGATGGATGTTGATTGTTGCAGGCCTTCGTTTGGTAGCCAGCGGTATGAAAGCATGACCGGTCATGGCTTTGACATGGTTAGGCGTGGCTAAGTTAAGATTTTGGCGTTGGGCCCAAGGTGGCCATGCGTAAGATGGTGACCTTGGACGGCTAAGATTTGCATCTTAGATGGAAAGATTGTCGTTGGTTGTTGCAGGCCTTCGTTTGGTAGCCAGCGGTATGAAAGAATGACCGGTCATGGCTTTGACATGGTTAGGCGTGGCTAAGTTAAGATTTTGGCGTTGGGCCAAAGGTGGCCATGCGTTCGCTGGTGACCTTGGACGGCTAAGATTTGCATCTTAGATGGAAAGATGGCCGTTGATTATTGCAGGCCTTAGTTTGGTAGCCAGCAGTATGAAAGAATGACCGGTCATGGCTTGGAAGATAAGCGCTTGTAGCTTTATCTAAATTAGGGTTTGGCATGCTGAAACCCTAATTTGCACCCTTCACTAGAATCGATGTAGAATTATCATACAGACTCGTATTTTGATGGTCCACCCCTCCATTCTGCACGGAAAAGAATTTCTTATCTTCCTACGCGTGAATATCTAGGTTTTAAGCTCGTTCGGGAGGGGAAAACATCCAGAAAGTAAAACCCAGGAAGATCTCAAGAGGGTTGTTGGTAGCCAGCGGCATGATGGCATGGCCGGCGTGGCCAAAACTAGGGTTACGGGCCAAAGTTTTCCATGTGTCGTTTGTTGACCTTAGACGGCTAGGATATGCATATAGGATTGGAGGGTGACCATTGATTGTCGCACGCATTCATTTTGGTAGCCACATAGGGAAGGCTAGCATGGCGGCGTGGCTAGGTTGGCATGCCTTGGTTTGGCGTGGCCACACTAGGGTTTCGGGCCGAAGGTTACCATGTGTTGTCTGGTAACCTTGGACGTCTAGGATTTTCTCTTGGGATTGAAGGGCGGTCGTTTATTGTCGCACGCCTTCGTTTTGGTAGCCGCATAGGGAAGGCCAGCATGATGGCGCGTCTAGGTTGTCATGGGGTCATGGAGAGGTGCGTTTGGCATGGTACAGTGGGGCCAAGGGCTTGGCATGTCGTTGGCACATGATGCGACTAGCATGGCTAGGGCCAAGGCAAGGTGCGTTTGGCTTTGCTTGGTGGATGTGGCTGGCATGGTTTGCCATTGGCACATGCGGCTAGCATGGTTGGCATGCCTTGGCGCGGTAGATGTGGCTGGCATGGTTTGCCATTGGCACAGTGGTGCGGCTATCATGGTTGGCATGCCTTGGCGCGATAGATGTGGTTGTGATGGTTTTCCATTGGCATGGTGGTGCGGCTACCATGATTGGCATGCCTTGGCGTGGTAGATGTAGATGGCATGGTTTTCCATTGGCACATGTGGTGCAGCTAGCATGGTTGGCATGCCTTGGTGCGGAGATGTGGCTGGCATGGTTTGCCATTGGCACTGTGGTGCGGCTGGCATGGTTTGCCATTGGCACTGTGGTGCGGCTGGCATGGTTGGCATGCCTTGTCACGGAGATGTGGCTGGCATGGTTTTCCATTGTCACATGTAGTGTGGGAATTATGGTTTGGCATATCGAAAACCAAATTAGTATTAAAAAAGGTACCCTGGTAATTTTCTCGCAGACATATTAAAGGGTTCAATAAATGCGCTTAGTGGAGACATTATTACTCAAGTTCTATGACGTCACTATCTGACTAGGGTTTTACAATTTTAACCCTAAGCTAAAAACCACCATCAACATCTACGTAAGAAAGTTCTGAATGATTGAATTTACTCAGTTGAGAGTGATTGCTCAGGCGATGAGTTCGTGTAGACGAAATATTGTTTGTATGAACATTCTTGTCGAGAAAATCTTGTGTGTTTCAATCATGATTCAGAGACTTATTTATATTGCTATAATTGTAAACACCTTGATCCCATAAAGTGTGACAGTTGCTGAAGTCAAAGAGTGGGGAAGTGGAAAATCATGTCAAAACCAGTTGCTCATCGTGCGGAGACTTGGTTGATTTTCCATCCACTACTTTGCTAACTCCTCCAGCTGATTGCATGACTTTCTCACATTCTCATTGTGTGTATGAACACATATGCCGTAGACCGCCAGACCAAAACCCTAGTTAATATGCCCCATGTGACACGATTGATGCCTCGTTATCGTAGAGTCTGCAAGACAGACGTGTTATTTAGTTATCCAGTTGCTAACTTCATGGGACGATGATTCCTTGTATTGCTGAGTCGAACGTGATTTGCAAATGTTCTGAGACTCATGATTCGAACGTGTCTATTGAGACAGAGGTATAATTCTCGAATAAAAGTTGATAGCTAAAGTGAACAAATATTATTCATTTGATGAATCGTAGAATATTGATAGTTGAACCAATATTATTTAATGTGAGCAAATATTGCTCGTATGAGCGAATGTTTCTCATTCGATGAAGTGTTGAATATTTTTGAATCAATATTCCTTAGTTTGAGCAAATATTGCTCTTCTGAGTGAATGTTGCTCGTTTGATGAATTATTGGTAGCAGGACCAAATAAAATATTAAATTAAAATACTGGCAACCGAACCGAGTATAGTTAATTACGGTGTTGATCATGGGATCAACGTAAAGTTATTAGTGTTTGAATCTGGAATTATGAACCTTGTATTCGAAACCCTAATTTCGATCAATTGGTGAATTGATGATTTAATGAAAATCATCAACGGAGTGAAGGAGGGACCGGCTACATGGGACGATGATTCGACCATGTAGTGCCCAGATGCTCAAGTGAGCAAAATACCAAAGTCTCTTGAAGACCAGTTGGTGAAAGGATGATTAAATGCTGGTTTAATCATTTGTTAAAATAATGCTCATCTGAGCTTCAGGTGTTAAAACCTAATTATAAAGAGATGAAGGACCGATGAAGGGATCATGAAACCGTCCTTGGTTGGTCATGGGATCGACTAACGATCATTTTATGAAGTCCCAAGTTGTTTGGAAGAGCTTTGGACCTAATACGTGCAATTGTGCAAATTAGGTCAAATTGTGACAATGCGTGGGACCGGCTCCTTGCAAGCCAAGGATCCAACCTTGGTCGGTCAAGGTAATATACTCATGTCACCAAAGTGTCTGTATCTCAGTCCTGAGAATCTTGATATTTTTTTATGTGCGTTTGAGCGACATTTTGAGAAAATATGAAGAAATCAGGGATTTTGCTGAAACCGGGAAAACTTCATGAGATGAAGGAATAAATAATAATAAAATAAAGGAATCATGAAGTGTGGGTCTGTCTATGGACAAGGCATGGACGGACGGCCAATGATCCCGTTCCCACGACACTTTTCCTATTTTTATAATATTTTTCATGATTTTAGGGAAATATCATAAAATCAAAGAGTTTGTTGAAATCAAGGAGTTTCCTTGAAGTGAAAGAGTTTCCATGAGATGAGGGAAACATAAAAAAAAAAGATTAAAAAATAAGGGGCGTGTGGGCCGGCTAGGACATGATCGGCCGGCTAGGGCCCGGTCCCACGAGTTTTCCCTAATTTTATATTATTTTTCATGACTTGAAGGAAATATCATGAATTTAAGGAGTTTTCATGAGATGAGGGAAATAATAATAAAATAATGAGGAATCATAAGGTGCGGGACCGGACACAACTAGGGAATAGCCGCCCGGTAAGTAGACACGGTCCCACGGCACCTTTTTTTAATTTTATATTATTTCCTCGATGTGAATGAAACACCATGAAACTGAGGAGTTTTCTTAAAACGAAGGATATTTGCTCAAATGAAGAGATTTTCATGAGATCAAGGAAAATAATAAAATTATGATAAAATATAAAATTGTGCGTGGGACTAGCCACGACACGACCGGCCGACTGGTGGGCCCAGTCCCCTAGCGCCTTGATTAATATATTATTATTTATTATTTTCTTCCTATTTTGCATAGGTTCATCGTTCCTTCGTATTTTGGAATGCTCGTTCGTGCATTCAGGTGCTCGTTAGTGCATTATTGCTTAGTACACTTGCACCATTTTGGTCGGGGCTTACTCGATAGCAGCTCAGATGCCCGTATGTTGAATATTTATCACTAACCCGTGGAATTCTGATGGGAAGAACCACAGATTGAAGTGATGAAATATTATGAAGAATCGTAGAATATTTTTGAATATTCAGTTAACGATTATAAATAATTAATTGATGGCTCTATACTAGAAGGCATGCTGTCCAGGAGTATTAATTATCTGAGAATTGAGGGATATGAGCTTGTTGAAGCTTCATATTTCTTTTATATAGTCATGGAAAACATTGTTGCGCCCTGAAGACGTTGTTGCTCTATACTTGCAGGTAAGTTGTCTAGGAGCCGTTATATATAGAAGTGATTACTGAAATTGCTCAGTATTTATGAGATATGCCGTTGTCTCAGCTGAGAGACTGCACATCCACATATGCTCCGAGAGATAGTATTCTCAGTCAGAGGTTTTTGCAGCACGAGCTTTCATGCTTCCGACAAGAGACTTGAGTCTCAATACTCATCTGATTGTTGGATCAAGAGTATGTACAATTATGGTTTTACGATTTTAGCCTTTGTCGAAAATACATTAAGTCCACTGCTTAGTGAGGGACAGTCATGTTCCTCAGTCAACACTGAATGGTGATTTTCCAGTTATGAACGAAGTAAGTAATTGAACTTAGTCGTAAGATAAGATGTTACCGGATTTTCGATTGCGCGAGTGAACCATGGCTTGAATGAAGATCCCAGTGGCATGATATATCATCGTCTAATGAGCATAAATTGGTGTTGAACCGCTGATTTAATGATGGAACCTTGGTCGATTTAGGATTTATGGGTCGGGCTCGAAAAGGAAATCCTTGTGAAATTAGGTTTTGGAAATAAAATGTGATATAAAAGGGAATTAACCCTCCCCCACCCCTTTTTTTTTTCTCTCACACATGACCGACCACATTCTTCATCCCTCCATCACCCTCACATCCGAGCACAGGAGAGAGCAGAAAAGTTTCTCGTCGGAGCTGCCGACCGGGCGAGTAAAAAAATAACAATATTTGTTTGATGTTTTCATGAGTTGTTCATGCCTTGATCATGTTGAAGTTATATACATGTGCATATATGAGTGTGACTTTTGTAGAAAACCCTCGTTTTTAGAAAACGTATATTCGTTCAATTGTTAGTTTAAGAAACTAGTAATAATCCCTGATTTAGGAGAGATTTTTCTTTACATATAGACCTGTGTATAGTGATAATTTTTTTTTATGAGGTTTCAAGGAAACCAAGACTTTATCTTAAAAGATGTGAGTTTTCACAAAATCGAAATAAACCCTCGTTTCGAAGACGAACGATAATACGAAGGAAAATATTTATTTTATTTTTTGTAAAACCGTGGCCTGTTCATGAATATTATTTTTTTGATGAAACCGTGGAGTATCCACAAAGTTTTTTTTTACATGAGCCTTGCTCACATCAAAATATTTTATTTACGTAAATAAATCACATTTTATATATATTATTTTCTTTAAAAATCAAAACTTGAATTTTGTGTAGTCTTTAGAAGTAAACAATTATTTATGATGAAATAATTTTTTAGTTTTCATAATTCCATGGTGAATTTTCTCACAGTAGAAATGTTCATGATTTTATGAAAACCTGAGTTTTGCTCGTTTTTTGTAGATTCGAAGAAGCGAGCAAGTTTTGTAGTGTTAACTCTTGCATTACAATCACTGCTGTTAGGGGAATTGTAAAAAGGTAAGAGTTGAGAATTACCATTTTGTAGATGTTTGCATGAGCATTTTTCCAATTACTTCATTCTGTCGATGTTTGCATCTTGTATGAATGGTATACTGAAGCAGAGTATTATGTGTATGTTACATCTACTTCGCGAGGATGTTTGACTCCTGAGAAAATGATATTTCCCGACATGATATGTGCATGGTGTAGATGGTGGATTTTCGACAAAGGCTAAAATCATAAACCCATAATTATACGAACCTCTGATCCAACAGTCAGACGTGAGTATTGAGACACGGATCTCTTATCGAATCCTCTGACTGAGAATACTTTCTCTCAGAGTATATGTATATCTGTAGTCTCATGGCTAGGCAATAGCATATCTCGTGAATACTGAATACTTCAGTAGTTATTTCTATATAGTATCACAAGATGGACGGGTCCTAGAAAGCTTGCTCTTCTAGTATAGAGCGATAACGTCTTCAGGATACAAACAACGAGTTTACCCTGACTATGTAAAGGATATGAAGCTCCAACAAGCTCATATCATGATAATTAATGCTCCTAAAGAGCTTGCTCTTCTAGTATAGAGCCATAAGTTAATTATTCCTAAATTCTTGGATTCATCCACTGAATTTCCGAAAATATTCAAATATTTTCGCAGTATTTCATTACTGCAAACCATGGTTTTTCCTAGCAGAATTCCATGGGTTAGTAATAAATATTCAACACACGGGCATCTGAGCTACCTCTGAGTAAGCCACGACTCAAATGGTGCAAGTGTACTCGACGATGATGCACTAACAATCATCGTACGAACAAGTATTTCAAAATACGACGAGACGATGAACCTATGCAAAATAGGAAGGAAAATAATTAAAAATTAAAAATTGACCAAGGCGCTGGGAGCATGGGCCCACTAACCGGCCGGACGTGCCGTGGTCAATCCCACGCCAGTTTCATATTTTTATTATTTTCCTTGAGTTCATGAAAATCCTTTCACTTGAACAAATATCTTTCGTTTTGAGGAAACTCCTCAGTTTCATGGTGTTTCCCTCACACCAAAGAAATAATATAAATTAAAGAAATATGGTAGAGCCGTGATCATTGGCCAACCGGCCATGTCTTGATCCCAACCGGCCCCACACCTCATGGTTCCTCATTATTTTATTATTATTTCCCTAATTTCATTAAAACTCCTTAATCTAGTGATATTTCCTTGATCCCATGAAAAATAATATAAAATTAGGGAAACCCGTGTGACCGGCCCCTAGCTGGCCCCACACATCCCATTTTATTATTATTATATTTTTCATGTTTCCTTGGTCCCATGGAATTCCTTGATTTCATGATATTTCTTTCAAATTATGAAAATTCCTTTAAATCATGAAATAATACATAAAATTAGGGAAAAACGCACGGGACCGAGCCCTAGCCGGCCAACCATGCTCAAGCCGGTCCCACACGCCCCTTATTTTATTATTTTTATTTTTCATGTTTTCCTCATCTCATGGAAACTCCTTGATTTCAACAAAACTATTTGATTTTAACAAAACTCCTTAGTTTTAACAAATTCCTTGGTTTTATCATATTTCCCTAAAATCATGAAAATATTATAAAAATTGGGAAAACGTGTGGGATTGGGACCTTTGGCCATGACCGGTACCACACTTCATGATTCCCTCACTTTTTATTATTTTCCTTCATCTCATGAAGTTTTGACGGTTTTATCAAAAAATCCTTGATTTCTTCATATTTTGTCAAATGGATGCTCAACTGCACGCCAGAAAATATCAAAATTCTCAGAATTGAGATACGAACACTTTGACGATGTGAGCATGTTACCTTGACCGACCAGGGTTGGCTCCTTGGCTCGCAATGAGCCGGTCCCGTGTATTTTCACGGTTTGACCTAATTTGCGCAATTGCACGTATTAGGTCCAAAACTCTTCCAAACAACTTGGAACTTCATGAAACGATCATAATTTGATCCCGTGACCACCCAGGGCCAGTTTCATGACCTCTTGGTCGGTCCCTCATCTCTTCATAATTAATTAAGTTTTATTACCTAAGGTTCATACAAGCATTTTTCGACAGCATTTAATCATTCTTTCATCAACGAAACACCAACTCTTCAAGAGGCCTTGGTATTTGCTCACACAAGTATATTGGAGTTTCATGGTCGACCCATGGATCCCGTTCTCCTTCATTCCATGGTTAATTTTCAAATAAACCATTAATTGGTCATCAATTGATCAAATTAGGGTTTCTGAGTCCAAGGATCACAATTCCAGATTCAAATACTAATAATCTTATGACGATCTCATTATCAGTACTCTTATTAATTATACTCGGTTCAACTACCAGTATTTTAATTAATATTTAATTTGGTCACGCTACCAATAATTCATCAGATGAGCAATACTTGCTCAAATTAAGGAATATTGGTTCAACTATCAATATTCAACAAATCAGAGCAATACTTGCTCGCCTTAGATATCAACGTGAGAATCATGCCCACGTTCAATTCATGAGTTTCGGAACATTTTACAAAATCATGTTCAACTCAGTAAATGCATGGACTCATCGTCCTATAAAATCATGAAGTCAACAACTGACTAAACTAACCACGAGATGTCAATCGTGTCACTTGGGGGGATATCAACTAGGGTTTTGGTCTGGAGGTCTACGGTACGTGTGTTCAAACACACGATGGAATGTGAGCAAGTCGTGCAATCAGTTGAAGGAGTTAACAAAGTAGTGGATGGAAAATCAACCAAGTCTCTGCATGATGAGCAACTGGTTTCAAACACGATTTCCACTTTTCCACTCTTAGATTCCATAAACTGTCACACTTCATGGGATCATGGTGTCTACAATTCCATCAATATAAATAAGTCTCTAAATCATTATTGAAACAACAATAAAAACAACGACAAGAACAACAACGATCTCACATCTCACAGACAACACGAGATCAACAACTCATCAATTGAGCAATTACTCTCAACTGAGAAATTTTAATCATTCAGAACTTATCTGAAAAAGCGAGGGTCTAACAACTTCACCCAATATTTCGATTAGCAATCTGTATGGACAACTTCGAGTTATTTTCCAGAGAATCAACAAGACTCAATAAATAGAAAATATCTCAAGGAGTTATTATCTTAATCTCTTGATTTGATTTACTCAAGCAAATATAATTCGCGAGCCTAATCAAATAGACATAACTTGGATGGTACCAAAGACCAATATCCAAGTGTCAATCGATTTAAATCGACAACCAATAAGGTCGGATATTATAATCGATTGAACAACGCACAACCTGTATTATTTCAATTATATGAAAATATAATGCGGAAAAGAAATAACACAGACACCAGAATTTTGTTAGCGAGGAAACCGCAAATGCTGAAAAACCCCGGGACCTAGTCCATATTAAACATACATTGTATTAAAATGCTACATACACTAGCCTACTCCAAATTAACTTCGGTCTGGACTGTAGTTGAACCCCAACCAATCTCACACTGATCCAAGGTACAGTTATGCTCTTACGCCTCTGATCCCAACAGGATACTGCGCACTTGATTCCCTTAGCTGATCTCACCCACAACCAAGAGTTGCTACGACCCAAAGTCGAAGACTTTAGCAAATAAATATATCTCACACAGAAAAGTCTATAGGTAATAGATAAATTCGTCTCCCATGAATAAACCTATGAGTTTTGTTCCGTATTTTGATAAATCAAGGTGAACAGGAACCAATCGGTAATACCAGACTTATATTCCCGAAGAACAACTCAGTTTCATCAATCACCTCACAATAAACTTCATCGACGCAGCGAAGAAGATTATTATGGAATCACAAACGATGAGACTAAGTATTTGTGACTACTTTTATCTTGCCTATCGGATTTAGAAATCTCAAGCCAATTATTACAATTGTACTCGTACGATAGAAACAGCAAGATCAGATCACACAACTACAAGAAAAGTAGTATCGGTCTGGCTTCACAATCCCAATAAAGTCTTTAAGTCGTTAACCTAGTTTTAGAAGAAGAAAACCAAAGGTTAAAGGAGAATCGACTCTAGCTTTAGCAAACTAGTATCACATAGAATGTGTGGCGATTAGGTTTCCCAGTTGCTAGAGTTATCTCTTATATAGTCTTTCAAATTAGGGTTTGCAATCAATGTTATCTTCGTAACAAAGCATTCAATATTCACCGTTAGATGAAAACCGGATTAGATACAAGATAATATCTCTCAACCGTTAGATCAAAAACTTAGCTTGTCATACTCACATGTACTTGACGTTTTGAGTTTGTGTAACCGTACGCAAATGTGTACAATGGTTGGTTTAATATTAGTCAACCAAATGGTTAGCCAAATGATAACTTTCATATCAACCACATTCTTCTTCACCATAACTAGTCCAAATGACTCAAATGAACTAGTTAGAGAGTTGTTCAATAGATATGAGATCTCAAGTATTACAAGAGACACAATTGAATCAAAAACAATGCTATTCACTCGAATCATTTCATGAATTATAAAGCCACGGTTTGCAAAAGCATTCCTTAGTAATTTAAGATAAGTTCATGAATAACGTTTTTACACATAACCTCTTGAGTTCGCGGACTCAAGCTAACCAGTTGAAGTTAATAAACTCCAGCAGAATTTCTCAGGATGAGAACTTCCGACAGTTCGCGGACTGCACCTGAGCTTCAACTTCAGCAGATATTCTCGGGTTTGAGAATTTACGCCTGTTCGCGGACTGAGTTGCTTCTCACGTTCCGGTTCCACTTGATCAACAAAGTTCGCAAACTTCGGTTCAAGTGTTAAGGACTTATACATATGTGTGTTGCCACAACAATGTTTATATCCCACAATGGTTATATAGTCTAAACTCTCATTTCAATCATTGAAACATTCTCAGAGGACGTCATATAGTTGTTATTCACAAACTATTTTTTTTTCAAAGCGAGTTCCAAAGTGATTAAAACATAACATGACTTTCTTCACTAGGAAAATATGAAATTGGCTAAAGAAAAATCTTTACCAACACCCATTTTGAGAAATAGATAAGCGAGATATACTTAGCTCGAAATGTCACGTGTGTATATTCTTAGTCTATATAGTAAAACAACTTTTTTCTCAAGATAGGAGATAGAATAGATAGACTTTTAAGTGATAGATAAGTTCAAGTCTCCACATACCTTTTAGTCGATGAAGATCCACTGGTTTCTTGAGTAGTCCTTCATCTTGTATGATGATCGCCATGGTGTTCTTGAGCTCAACTACACTTTCTATCCTAGTCCGAGACCTTAGCTATAGTAGACTAGAAATCAAGACTTTATAGTTTTGATCACTAAGATTAACAAACATGCTTGAGATAGCAACGCATGCGAGTTTGACAAAACAGTGCTCTAATAATCTCCTCCTTTGTCAATTTTAGTGGAAAAACTATTAATACATATGGAATACAAAAATTATATAAATAAAATTTGTAGCTCCTATTACACATGCCTAATCTTCAACAATACTCGAAATCTTCGTCACTTTCAAGTAGTCCAGTGATCCCAAAGGTTGTAAGTTTAGTATCATCGTTGTTGAAAATCCGTAGCTATAACAATGAGAAAAGCATTGGTTCTCAATCATTGTTATAAAGTGTCATAGTATTATTACACAGCGTCAAAGTGCAATTATATCAGAACTTCAACAACAATACTATGGTGATACTTCACCCCCCCCCTTAGTCAATACTCCATCTCACATGGAAACCACTCCCCCTTACATAATGATCCGAAAACCATATGTATTTGTAGTATGAACTACAATTAATTCTCCCTTTTTTTGTCAATAAAATTGGCAAAGGTACAAGAACAAGATCCTAATGAAATTTTCGTAAGAGACATTTCATGACCAAAGGTAAATGTTCTATCATCTTGTTTAGATGCAATCATAAATCCGAGGATAAATGCATTCATCAAGGAGTTCATAAAGATACAAGATAACCCCTAACAATTCCACAGCCGCACTCCCCACAAAGATTTGGAAATTAAGCGCAAGTTCAAAAGAAATCTCCCCCATATGATGTCATTCCCTAAGGAACAACAAGAGCGACCTTAATTTCAAGAGAAAAGAAGGACTTATTTAGACTCAAAAAATTGCATACAAGTATGAATTTTGAATCCACAATATTCAATCATATTAACCAAGGCGAACCAAGATTAATTTGACTAAATATGCTCAACACAAGTAAACTTATGGAGACTTAATTCATAGATTAGATTATTCATAAGAGAACCCATAAATATTCTAACCGGATTACACAATTAAACTAATCACAAAGTAATCAATTCAGTTGTCCACACTCGACATGAGAAAAATCTATGGAGTGCTAACTAAATAATCACACAAGATGATTTATTTAGTTCATTTGGGCTCAACATAAGAGATTATGGAACCCAGACTAAGATTATCATAGAAAATGACAACCTTAACCGTACATGTACTCAACATGAGAAAACTCATGGAATACAAACTAAATAACCACATAAGTTGATTAAGTTAGTTTTTAATGCTCAACATTTTGCATCTTTATGGACCAACCAACCATGCCAATACGAAACCGACTTAGTCGTATCGTGCTCAACATAAGATACAAGATGGAACCTTCATGGTAATACATAGTAATATGGAACAATTAAGCTCTATACCGTGGATAACAAAACAAGGATCTATTCTATTTTTCCATCAAAAAGTGACATAATAGACTTTATCCTTGAATCACAAAAGATTTTAACCTATCTTACATCAATAATTAACAATATATTCTTAAATTTTGTGTTTTTGCCAAAAGTCCATTCATTCCTTTATCAATATTTGCATACTAATATGTGAACGACTTTACTTTTGACAAAATATGGAACAATCAAGTTCACGGACGTAAACATACAAATCCCATCAAAATATTGCAATATATAAAACCATAAAGATTAATACTGCAACCATCATCTTCCAAACAACTTTAGAATTTAAACCAATAAATCTAAAAACAAGAAGATGAAATCATTGGACATAGCTATGTGTAGTCACAATAATTGTTATTCCAAAACACTAGTTATTCTTCTAAATCAAACATAAAACATAGAAGATTTACTAGACATAATAAGCTCAAACATATTAAGTAGAACCCGATCATAAACTAAAGTTCACGTTCGACAGCTTCACGGGTTTCGAGATCTTTGGGCTTGTGATTGATATCAACTATGTCTTCTGAGAATATATCCTTGTTGAGAAGTTCTTTAACATGTGTCTTCATGAGACCAAGGTCAGCAGTAACCTTTTCCAACTCAGTCCTTACCATATCAAGACACTTCATTGTATCAACAAGTAGTTGCTTAGGCTTCTCAAATTCCATCAGGAAGTCAAGAACTACATCCGATGAAATATCTTCAATCTTTTCTATATCCGAGAGTAAATCAGAGGATTGAGGAAGAGAACCTTCAATTTCAATAAGAGTATCCTTTTATTTTTCGAGTTCGCAATATACCGCATTATCAATGACATCATTAGTCAAGTCCGAAGAGCGCGAAGAAGAAACCATTGATAACATAAAACCTAGAGTAAACGAGTAACTCAATAGGATAGGTATATAAAGAAAAACTCGAGAAATTTAGGGTTACGAGATAGGTTTAAGGGATAACTTTAACCGTACGTGAACCATAGGATGGTTTTTCACAAAGCTCTACATGGAAAAAGGAGACACTTTTATTTTTCAAAGGTGTTTTAGAAAATGAACAATTAAAAATAAAAATACTCACAAACTAGTGTTTGAACAATTATCTTTTTAAAAACGATAAGAGATTAGCTAGATAATTAGAGACACATAGTTATGGAGTATACCTATCCACTTCTCTCAAAACTAGGCTTTTTATATGTGAGATATTAAACCTTGTGATTAATTTACACAAGTATGAGCCTTTAGCTCATCAAATGAATATTGTTCATCTCTATCCTTTTGTCTCTGATATATGATCTTTCTAGTGAGAAAAGACACTGATTGCCACAAAGAACTTTATCCCTATGATGATATCTAGAGTAGAGATCATTCTAATAAGGTTTCTGATTTCTTGTGGGCATACGATTCGCTGCTTTAGTCGACTGACTTTCTGTTCCATTGACAGTGAAGAGAAGCAAATTACGAAGCTTAGAAATTTGTTTCCTTCTTGCAAAACAATGAATAGCATAGTGATTTTGTTTCCCACAAAAAGTACAGGTTCGTAGAGGAGAAGAAATAACTGGCACCTGTTTAAACTTCATAGCCATATGAGAAGATTGGAAGTTATGCAAACTTTTCTTGGCATAATCTTCTTCTGGAGAACATTTCTTCATATATGGTAATTCCTGAGAATTAGTCACAGGAGAATTTTTCCTTAGAATAGAGTTTTCCTTTTTCAAGGATTTACACTGTTCATGGGCTAGAGTAAGAGATGCACAAAGTTTCTCTTTTTCAGCACGAAGTCTGTTGAGATCTGATGAATGAGTCTCGAGCAAACGTTTTTCTATAATTGACTCCTCTTTAACAACTTTCTCAAGAGTACTAATCTTTTCCTGTTGTAGAGTAGTTTCTTATAGAATTTTCTCAATGTTCTTAGAGAAGGACTTTATGATATGATAGAGATCACGTTCTCGATTAAGAGACTTTTAAAATTCATCAATGAGCTGATCATGGTCATTAAAATCAATATCTTCAGCTGTATGTTTTGAAATTCTGGTGAGTTCCTTTTCATCTTCTTCCACAGTGTCACATGCCTCATGAGAGGAAGAAATGTCATTATCACATTGAACATTCTTTCTACCTCGGGATTCGGAATAATCAACTAAGGAATAATCCTTTGAGGTGTTTCCAAGACACTTAACATGGTCAAAATCTTTAGAATACATTTTGGTATGCGCAACAGAGATTCGGTCCACAGACTCAGATTGCCACAAACACAGACTTGTAAAGTCTTTAACGTGTTTGCCTGCTCTGATACCAAATGAAAAAGCGGGGGTCTAACAACCTCTCCCAATATTTTGATTAGCAAACTATATTGACAACTCCGAGTTATTTTCTAGAGAATCAACAAGACTCAATCAATAGAAAATATCTTAAGTAGTTATAATCTCAATCTCTCGATTTGATTTACTCAAGCAAATATAATTCGCGAGCCTAATCAAAGAGAGATAACTTGGATGGTACTAAAGACCAATATCCAAGTGTCAATCGATTTAAATTAACAACCAATAAGGTCGGATATTCTAATCTATTGAACAACGCACAACCTGTATTATTTCAATTATATAAAAATATAATGCCTAAAAGAAATAATACAGACACCAGAATTTTGTTAACGAGGAAACCGCAAATGCAGAAAACCCCCGGGATCCAGTCCAGATTAAACATACACTGTATTAAGCCGCTACAGACACTAGCCTACTCCAAATTAACTTCAGTCTGGACTGTAGTTGAACCCCAACCAATCTCACACTGATCTAAGGTACAGTTATGCTCATACGCCTCTGATCCCAGCAGGATACTGCGCACTTGATTCCCATAGCTGATCTCACCCACAACCAAGAGTTGCTACGACCCAAAGTCAAAGACTTTAGCAAACAAATCTGTCTCACACAGAAAAGTTTACAGGTAATAGATAAATTCTTCTCCCACGAATAAACCTATGAGTTTTGTTCCGTCTTTTGATAAATCAAGGTGAACAGGAACCAATCGATAGACACAGACTTATATTCTTGAAGAACAGCTCAGTTTCATCAATCACCTCACGATAAACTTAATCGACGCAGCGAAGAAGATTATTGAGGAATCACAAACAATGAGACCAAGATGTTTATGACTACTTTTATCTTGCCTATCGGAGATAGAAATATCAAGCCAATTATTATAATTGTACTCGTACGATAGAAACAGCAAGATCAAATCACACAACTACAAGAAAAGTAGTATCGGTCTGGCTTCACAATCCCAATGAAGTCTTTAAGTCGTTAACCTGGTTTTAGAAGAAGAAAATCAAAGGTTAAAGGAGAATCGACTCTAGCTTTAGCAAACTAGTATCACACAGAATGTGTGGGGATTAGGTTTCCCAGTTGCTAGAGTTCTCCCTTATATAGTCTTTCAAATCAGGGTTTGCAATCAATGTTAGCTTAGTAACAAAGCATTCAATATTAACCGTTAGATGAAAACCTGATTAGATACAAGCTAATATCTCTCAACCGTTAGATCGAAAACTTAGCTTGTCATACACACATGTACTTGACGTTTTGAGTTCGTGTAACTGTACCCAAATGTGTACAATGGTTGGTTCAATATTAGTCAACCAAATGGTTAGCCAAATGATAACTTTAATATCAACCATATTCTTCTTCACCATAACTAGTCCAAATGACTCAAATGAACTAGTTAGAGAGTTGTTCAATAGATATGAGATCTCAAGTATTACAAGAGACACAATTGAATCAAAAACGATGCTATTCACTCGAATCATTTCATGAATTATAAAGCCACGGTTTGCAAAAGCATTTCTTAGTAATTTAAGATAAGTTCACGAATAACGTTTTTTAGACATAACCTCTTGAGTTCGCGGACTCAAGCTAACCGGTTGAAGTTAATAAACTCCAGCAGAATTTCTCGGGATGAGAACTTTCGACAGTTCGCGGATTGCACCTGAGCTTCAACTTCAACAGATATTCTCAGGTTCGAGAGCTTACGCTAGTTCGCGGACTGAGTTGCTTCTCACATTCCGGTTCCACTTGATCAACAAAGTTCGCAAACTTCGGTTCAAGTGTTAAGTACTTATACATATGTGTGTTGCCACAACAATGTTTATAACCCACTGTAATTGCAGGAAAACCTACAACACACCCCTTATCATATCTTGATAACAATTTCTAGATCTAAATATAAAAATGGTGATAAAAATACTAAAATTATAAATGGACTCCAAGATTTTTTACGTGGTTCGATCAATGTGATCTACATCCACGGTTCTTCACTATGATAATTTGTAGCTACATCAATTTACATTTACAATCTCCATTAATGGAGTTCTTGGAATAATTCTAGATCTAGTTTTGGGGAAGAAGATGATAAAGAAAATACATTTTCTCTCTCTAAAAATCTCTCTCTGCAAAATATCTTTCTCTCTCTTCCTAAAATTATCTTTCTCTTTCTCTCTCCTGCTCTCTTCTTTATATAGGGAATTACATAGTGGATGACAGCTCATTTACAGCTAAGCTTTCCCTTAATTTCGGATCTGAGTTCTGCGGTAATATCTTTCGCAAGCTTTCTTCATTTCCCTCAAGTTTCTGTTACATTTCCCTCAAGTCTCTCCATGTCTCGCAGGATTCTTCCTTCTTGCTACATTTCTTGCGAACTATCACCTTATTCTTGCGAGTAATGATAAAATATTCACATATTTCGTCATTTCTTATAATTATTTGCGACACTTGCCATGTGTGGAAGAAATCCTTGCAAGAGCGTTGTTGTTGCGAGATTCTGCTCCTACATTTTGCCTCTTTTTTCTTGAATATTGCTTGAAGAGCAATCATTAAGAAAAAAATCGTTGTTGTAGTAGTATCTGATCTTTGTTGGCGAAGGAACTAGCGAAAGAATACCAAACTTAAAAAGTATATACTTGCCTCTATTCTTTGGCGAAGTTCTGAAGCTTTGAGAAATAATTAGAAGTATCATCTTTTGAAGTACACGAAGTATGAAGAATGAAGTATGCGAAGTATCCTTGAAGAAGTATAAGAAGTACTCAATCCTCGAAATATATGAAGTATCCTCTCTTGAATGAAAAATATTGCCTCTATTCATGCGAAATTATTTCTTCATTTTTGGTGAGAATTCTTGCCCATTTTGGAAATGATTCTTGCCGAGAAGATAAAGAACATAAAATATTTTCTTGGTAATCCTTAATTTCCTCTGTTCTTTATCTATGAAGGAGAATCCTTGAGAAAATGTTGAATGATTAAATTGCGTCTCTATTCTTATCTTGCCTCTGCCTCAAGTGGTAATCACTTTAAGAAATTAATCACATTCTGCGAAATAATCACAATTCCTGCGAAATTCTGGGTGAATCTATGAGTTTACGAATGAGTCTGCGTGATTATGAATAACCCTGCTAATTTCTGAACATTTATGCAAATTTCTGAGTTTTTCTGCGAATTTTTGAACATTTATGCGAAGTTCTGAATAGTGCCGCAAATAGTACTGCGAATTATGAATAGTTCTGCGAATAGTGTCGCAAATAGTGCCGCGAATGATGAATAGTCCTGCGAAATTTCGCGGTATTACTCTGTAAAATTTTGTAAAATACTTGTGCGAATATAATATTTATGTAATGATTATGTTATGAAATGTGTATGCGATGCTTATGCCATGAAATGCTTATGCAATGCTTTTATGATGCGAGTATGATGCTTGTATGATGAGAATACTTATCTATTGTAATGTATAGCTAATGTTTGGGTTACTTATCTCATTTTTCCGCGGTAAAATTGATGTAGCTTTAAATTGCCTCCATTCTCCATTTCTTTGACTTTTTCTCTAGTGTGAGCATTTCTCTTTATTCTCGCAAGTTTATTCTCTTGTGCCTCATTTTTCTGGCTCATTGTATCTCATTGTTATTTTCTCCACCGTTTATTCATGCAATATAATCATCTTCGCAAGTTTACTTGCGTTATCTCTAGTGGTCTTATTTTCTCTTTTGGATCTTCTTTTTGTAAAACTTGTGTACTTCTCTCTTTCTTTCTTGCGACTATTTTCTGCGACAAATTGTAATTTCCATTCTATGCATTCCCATACTTGCCTCTTGTTATTGATCTGCAATATGATAAATGAAATAAGACTAATATAAAGTCGTTAGCAATCTATTATACGCTTGTAGGTATAACCTCTCTTGTGGTCTTATTTTGCCCTCCTAGTTAAAGGTCTTATTATGCCACTTGTCTGCGACAAGATCACATGACATTCTTACATTTTCATGTAATGATCCATTGATCTTGTCTTATCATTTATTTTGATCTCTGCGACAATATGATAAGTCTAAGCCATCTTGTGAGATTAATCTTTCTCCTTGCTCTTTAAGACTTATGACATTGCCGTCTTTGCGATGAAATCGCAGGACGTCTTTGCGATTTATATCCTCTTAACATTGATCTCATATCCTCTTATCATTGATCTCATCTTAACATTAGTCTTATCGCAAAAACCCATTGATCTCATCTTAACATTTCTCTTAAGGATTTTTGGCCTTGGCGACAATATGACAATATGACGGGCCTAAATATTCTTGCGAATATAAAGTCCCATGACATTTCCGTCTGTGTCACGCGACAATATGACGGGCCTATATATTCTTGCGAATATAAAGTCCCATGACATTGCCGTCTTTTTTGATACACAGCTCCCTAATGGAGGGTATCGCCCTTATCTCTCCCCCTGGTTGCCCCTTCAAGGAGACGTACTTCTGCCATACAAGACTAGATCCTCCCATCCGGTTCTAGAAACAACCAGTTGTTTTCGTAGCCTCTTATCCTTTATGCCTATATGGCTTATAGTTACGAGACTACACCCTAGAGGGGTTTTCTTTGGGCCGAACACATCGTAAGCCAAGACTTGCCATGGATGGCTAGGGTAGGTTCATCCGTCCCGGGCACCCACATCTCAACCGTCTACCTCGACGCCTTGATCATACTTTGCATTCCTTAGGAAAAACTCTCAGGCGCCCAACCAGGGTATAACCTTATAAAGCTGGGAATCCAAGTTATCTCTCCTGGATGGACTTTTAATAATCCCAAATCTCCATGACTAGGTTCCAGCAGCAGTATAGCCTTTCCCATAGTCATGCAAAGAGATACCCCCCTTATGACGCACTTTAAGGACATTGCCTCTTACGGAATAGAATCCACGAACTAGGGTGTACGCCATAAAGGTTCATCCCATTCTTATGTGTTTTTAGGCGATTTGCGCCCGACTTATGCATTTGCATTTCTCTCTTGCGAAATTTTATTCGCGTTTCTTGCGATAATTTCGCATTTCTTTATTCTTTCATTTCTTGCGATAATTCCGCCGTCTTATGCAATTGCATTTCTCTCTTGCGAAATTTTATTCGCGTTTCTTGCGATAATTTCGCATTTCGCATTTCTTTATTCTTTCATTTCTTCTTTCATTCTCATAGTATCATTCTTGAAGTAAATTTTCTTTTGCGGCTTGCTGTTGTCTCTTGCGAAATATATGATTTTCTTGAAAATTTAGAAGAAATGAGTAATGAAATCTTGCGAAATTAACTCTTGATCTGACTCGTGTATAATGTTGCGCCATACTAATTGGTCTAACCATTTTCTGCGAAATATGTCTGCGAAAAAATCTCCCATTTTCTTCTTGCGAAATAATCAAAGATCTTGCGAAGAAATGAAATACCAAATTCCTGGCTCTAATCATTCTTGGCGAAATTTTCTTATGTGAAATAAATACATCCTGCGGAAATTGGACTTCACTTGCTCGCTATTGAATTGTCTCTGTTGCTGCGGTAAATTTCGCAACATTTATTTTTAATGCTTAATGTCGCCATACTACCATCATCTTATTATTGTCTTTATCTTTTCTTGACTATGTCTTCTCTTTATTATTATATCTTGTTTTTATCTTCTCTTTATTATTATCTTTTCCAGCTCCTGTTGTGTCTTTTTCATCTTTTGTAGGATAGTCATAATAAGATGACGCTATTAAGAAAAGTGTTCTTCATTTCTGTGAAATAAAGTGTTCTTCCCTGCTTATTAAGAAAATAATGACGCTATTGACGCTTTGTCCTTAGCTCTTTAACTGTTGAATGGAAAAATTCTAAATTCGTAGATTTTGAATTTTCTTCATAGCTTCTTGTTGCTGTTGTGCATGTCTTGTTCTTTTGTTCTCTCTGTACTTGAATATTTGATTTACCTCCAACAGTGAAAGGGATATCACTTCCAACACAAGTGTGATACAACTTAGGAGTTGAGTAATAATATTCTTTTGGCACAGAATCTTCTCTTTGATATTTCCTCATTCTTTTACTATTTTTCTTTCCCTGTTTGATTCCTTGCTTCCGTCATGGACTGCGATGACTCTACTATATTTTTTTTTCTTTTATCTACTGTAGCTTCTGCGAATTAATGAAATAAACCTCACAAAATATTTTGTTGTTGATGGAACCTTTCATGGAATTTTGTTAGACTCATCAAAACTGTCTCCAGCTCTGTTTTTATGAGGTCTCTAAGTCATGCATCGCAACCAAACTTGCTCTGCCTTTGAGAATAATGACTCTTTATCAATTTTTTGTTGCTCTGGATGACGTTAGCGAAGATTTAATTTCTTTTGCTTTTCTCCTTTGAAATCTGTAATGTAAGTTTTCTGCGTCATTTTTAGATGATAACGACCAGGTGAAGTAATCTCTTGTTCCGTCATAGATGGCTTCTGTTTTTGCGGTAAATATCGCAAAAATAATAATGATAATCACTTGTACTGTGACAGATGTCACTAGACTGTTGACTGAAATGATATCTTCTGGCTGTCTCTGCGGCTATGGTCTACTTATTTTTTCTGTCATTTATTGACCCTTTTAAAAATCTCTGCGACATTTAGTACTCTTTATCTTTTTTGCTTGATTTCAACAAATTGATTCTGCGAAGTAAAGCACCAGCTGCGAATGAATATATTAGTTTTGCGGTAAACAAGGAAATTGCAAAAGAAAAATTTATTTGCATGAAGTTCATCATTAGCTGTATGAATACAGTACAAGACCATTTCTTCCCCTAGCTGAAAATGATACGTGGCTAAGGATTTAACCTCATCAATAATTTTTTCATAAGATATATTTATAAAACAGCGACCGTTCGCAATATTCAACATTTTGCAAAAAAGAATCTGTAAAATTTATTGTATGACTTTGTAAAACATGGTCTGATTGTAGCAAAATTGCTTTTGAAAACTCATTTTGAACTGTGTAGGCAAGAAAATTCTCCCAGAACTTGTCGGTAAACCACCGGATCTGAGATTTCGATAAGAAAATTAAAGAGATTAATAGTTTAAAACTCCAAATCTTCCAGATCTATATTATGAACATATAATTAAAGAGATAAGAAAAAATTTGTCATGTTTGTGCGGTAAATTGATGCCGTTCCATTTCATTTAAAGATTTCTTCGAATCTGCCCATGTTTAGCTTCTGTATCTCTTTCTTTTTCATTTTCTTTAACAATTTCTCCATTGAAACTTCCATTTTTCCTCTCAATTTTTTTTAGATCCAGTGATGTATAACTCTTCTAATAGCTAATTTCTTTGAATCTTCTTCAATCTATCAAATAGTAGTCCCTGTTTCTAGCGCCAAAATGTAATTGTAGGAAAACCTACAACACACCCCTTATCATATAATGATAACAATTTGTAGATCTAAATATAAAAATGGTGATAAAAATACTAAAATTATAAATGGACACCAAGATTTTTTACGTGGTTCGATCAATGTGATCTACATCCACGGTTCTTCACTATGATAATTTGTAGCTACATCAATTTACATTTACAATCTCCATTAATGGAGTTCTTGGAAGAATTCTAGATCTAGTTTTGGGGAAGAAGATGATAAAGAAAATACATTTTCTCTCTCTAAAAATCTCTCTCTGCAAAATATTTTTCTCTCTCTTCCTAAAATTATCTATCTCTTTCTCTCTCCTGCTCTCTTCTTTATATAGGTAATTACATAGTGGATGACAGCTCATTTACAACTAAGCTTTCCCTTAATTTCGGATCTGAGTTCTGCGGTAATATCTTTCGCAAGCTTTCTTCATTTCTCTCAAGTTTTTGTTACATTTCCCTCAAGTCTCTCCATGTCTCGCAGGATTCTTCCTTCTTGCTACATTTCTTGCGAACTATCACCTTATTCTTGCAAGTAATGATAAAATCTTCACATATTTCGTCATTTCTTATAATTATTTGCGACACTTGCCATGTGTGGAAGAAATCCTTGCAAGAGCGTTGTTGTTGTGAGATTCTGCTCCTACACCCACAATGGTTATATAGTCTAAACTCTCATTTCAATCATTGAAACATTCTCAGAGGACGTCATATAGTTGTTATTCACAAACTATTTTTCGTCAAAGCGATTTCCAAAGTGATTGAAACATAACATGACTTTCGTCACTAAGCAAAGATGAACTTGGCTAAAGCGAAAGCTTTACCAACACCCATTTCGAGAAATAGATAAGCGAGATATACTCAGCTCGAAATGTCACATGTGCATATTCTTAGTCTATATAGTAAAACGACTTTTGTCTCAAGATAGGAGATAGAATAGATAGACTTTTAAGTGATAGATAAGTTCAAGTCTCCACATACCTTTTAGTCGATGAAGATCCACTGGTTCCTTGAGTAGTCTTTCGTCTTGTATGATGGTCTCCATGGAGTTCTTGAGCTCAAATACACTTTCTATCCTAGTCCGAGACCTTAGCTATAGTAGACTAGAAATCAAGACTTTATAGTTTTGATCACTAAGGTTGACAAACATGCTTGAGATAGAAACACATGCGAGTTTGACCGAGCAGTGCTCTAACAATCATATTCAGAATTCACTACACACTTACAATATTTGATTACCATTGATTCCACACATTTCTCATCTTCCCTCCTACAGATCGACCCATCCTCTCTTTTTACCGAATTTACTCTGGAACGGCCATTATCTTGGTTTAGTCCGGAGTACTACAGATTGATCTCTAGAATTCAAAGCACCCCCTTTGCAGCGGTGCATTTGTATGAGGTAGAACATTTCCCTCGGTTCAAGGAGTCTCCTCTGTACGGTCGTCTCCTAAATTTCGTAAAATCTAGCAAATCATTTTGCCCCATCTATACATGGATGAGACTTCTATTGATGAAGAAGAATAAGAAATACATGGGATCAAGAATGTTCCAAATGTGGATGATGCATTTTTTGAGGTTCAATAGGAAACTGAAAAATGCCTTAAGACCCTAGCGTATCGTCTTCTGATAAATCCCAGGAGTGTTACTCAAAAGAAATTGGTGACTCCCAAGATAGTAATTCGATTTTGTCTTGAACGAGGACTTTTCCTTGCATCAATGATAGAGTTCACGCTTTCTCGACGACCTTTAGAGAAATTCTATGGATGGGAAAGGCATGTGTTGGGTTTCCCTCGTGTTAGAGCTATGCTGGATCAGGCACAAGTAACAAGGGTTACTCAAGCATCTGGAAACTTGTTCATTTTTCATATGCATTCCGATCCATACCTTCATATGAAGATGGTGAGAGTTTACTATCACCTTAGAGGACGTAGCTTCTTTGTTGCATCTCTCAATCACATGTAATCTACCTGAGGGTCTTTCAGCTGGGGATGCGGCAATTTTTAACATTTTGGCAGCATAAATGGAGCAGATCAACAAGGCGTCTGGAAAATATTGTTATGCTTACTGGTTAACGCATTGGTGGCCAAGAGATGAGGCTCTTGATAGTCCCGTCGACGGTAGATTATCCATTGATGGTTTCTTATGTTTATGGATGTTGTTGATGGTGGTTTTTAGCTTAGGGTTAAAATCGTAAAACCCTAATCGGACAGTGACGTCACAAAATTTGAGAAATAATGTCCCCACTGAGTGCATTTATTGAACCCTTTAATATGTCTGCTAGAAAATTACCAGGGTACCTTTTTTTTTAATACTAATTAGGGTTTCGACAGGCCAAACCCTAATTCCCGTACCACATGTGCCAATGGCAAACCATGCCAGCCACATCTACCGCGCCAATGCATGCTAACCATGCTAGCCGTACCACTATGCCAATGGCAAACCATGCCATCCATATCTACCGCGCCAAGGCATGCCAACCATGCTATCTGCACCACTGTGCCAATGGCAAACCATGCCAGCCACATCTACCGTGCCAAGGCATGCCAACCATGCTAGCCGCACCACTGTGCCAATGGCAAACCGTGTCAGCCACATCTACCGCGCCAAGGCATGTCAACCATGCTAGCCGCACCACTGTGCCAATGGCAAACCGTGCCAGCCACATCTACCGCACCAAGGCATGCCAACCATGCTAGCCGCACCAATGTGCCAATGGCAAACCATACCAAGCCAAACTCACCTTGCCTTGGCCCTATCCATACTAGCCGCACCAAGTGCCAATGGCATGCCAAACTCTTGGACCCACCATGCCAAGCCCTTGGCCCCACCATGCCAAGCCAAACACACCTTGGCCATAGCCATACTATCCACACCATGTGCTAACGGCATTCCAAACCCTTGGACATTCCATGTCAACCGTCCATGCCAAGCCCTTGGCCCCACCATACCATGAAAACGCACCATGCCAATGGCATGCCAACCTAGTCCTGCCACCATGCTGGCCCTCCCTATGCGGCTACCAAAACGAAGGCGTGTGACAATCAACTGTCGCCCTTCAATCCCAGGGGAAAATCCTATCCTTCCAAGGTTACCAGACAACGTATGGTAACCTTTGACCTAAAACCCTAATTTGGCCACGCCAAACCGCGCCATGCCAATGGCATGCCCACCTAGATGCGCCACCATGCTGGACCTCCCTATGCGGCTACCAAAACGAAGGCGTGCGATAATCAACGGTTGCTCTTAAATCTCAGGAGCAAATTCTATCCGTCCAAGGTTACCAAATGTAGATGGGGAAAAATGATTTACTGGTTTTTACGGAATTGAAGAGACGACTGTGTGGAGACTCCTTGAACCGAGCGAAATTTTGAACCTCACACAGATGCACTTCAATAAGGGAGTGCTTTTAGTTCGAGAGATCAATATGTAATACCCCGGCCTAAACCAAGAACAATGGCCGTTCCAGAGTCAATTCGGTCACAAGAGAGGATGGGTTGATCTGTATGAGGGAAGCTGAGAATTGTGTGAGGTCAATGGTGATCTGAGATAGTATGTGTGTTATGAATTCAGCATGAGAATGCTCAAAATGATTGAATTTTTCCTGATTGAGAGTGATTTCTGTGAGTTCGTGTAGACGAAATATTGTTTGTATGAACTTTGATGAGAAATTGCTCGTTTAGGCGAATGTTGTTTGAATGTTCGAATTGTTCGAATCTTGTTCAATGTTGTTATTTCAATCAGGATTCAGAGACATTTTATAATACCGGAGTTGAAAACACCATGATCCCATGAAGTGTGACAGTTTGCTGAAATCCGAGAGTGGGGAAGTGGGAAATCATGTTAAACCAATTACTCATCGTGCGGAGACTTGGTTAATTTTCCACCCACTACTTTGCTGATTCTTCTAACTGATTGCACGACTTGCTCACATTCTCATCGTGGGCGAACACATGTGCCGTAGACCTCCAGACAAAAACCCTAGTTAATATCCCCCCATTGTGACACGATTGAAATCTCGTGATTGTGGAGTCAGTTGATGACTTCGTGGGACGATGAGTCCATGTAGTGCTGAGTTGAACATGTTTTATCAAATGTTCCGAAACTCATGAATTAAATGTATGTCTGCTGAGACGAGGTACCATTATAACCTAAAATGAGCAAAATGTGTTGCTGAATTGTCGAATATTGATAGTTAAACCAATATTCTTTGATCTGAGAAAATATTGCTAGTCTGAGCGAATATTGCCGGTTCGAGAAAATATTGCTCGTTTGATGAATTTATTGGTAGCAGGACCGAATAAAATAATAATTTAATTTACTGACTGCTGAGTCGAGAAAAATAAATAAGAATGTTGATCATGGAATCAACATAAAATTATTAGAGTGTTTGAATCTGCTCAGAATCATGTTTCTGTGGAGCTCTGGATTCAAAACCCTAATTTTACCGAGATGATGATTTATTGCAAATCAACATGGGACCAGCTACATGGGATGATGGGTTCACCATATAACGCTCAGATGCTCGAATGAGCAAAAATACCAAAGTCCCTTGAGGACCAGTTGGTGATATAATGATTAAATGATGGTTTAACCATTTACCGAAATAATGCTCGTGTGAGCGACAAATAATAAAACCTGGTATTATGAAAACGTGAAGGACTGACCAAGAGGTCATGAGACTGTCTCCTGATGCGTATGGGACCAGCGGATGGTCGTTTGAGCAAACTTCCAATAGTTTGGAAAGAGTTTGAACCTAATATGAGCAGTTGAGCAAATTAGGTTAAAATCATTAAAACATGCGGGACCAGCTGTTTGCAAGATTCAGGGTCACCCTTGGTCGGTCAAGGGGATGAGCCCGTGTCACCACAATGCCCGTGTTTTAATCCTGAGAATTTTGATATTTTCTGGTGCACGTTTGAGCAACATTTGGAGAAAATATGCAAAATCCATGGTTTTGCTGAAACTGGGAAAAATACATGAGATGAGGGAAAATAAATAAAACAACGAATTACAAGGGGTGGGACCGGCCACGGCTAGGGCATGGCCGGCCAGCTGACACGCGGTCCCATATGCTTTTCCCAGTTTTATGTGATTTTATGTATTTTTCTCTGATTTAAGGGAAATTCCATGAAACTAGAGAGTTTGGAGAAATTAGGGAACTCCCATAAGGAGAGACAAAATAAAATAAGATAAAATAAGGAATGGGAGTCTGGGACCGTCAAAGGCCAAGGAATGGCCGGCCGGCCATGGGCGCGGGTCCCGAGACACTCTCCCTAATTTTATGTAATTTTCATGATTTTAGGGAATTTTACATATAATCAAAGAGATTTGTTGAAAACCAAGGTATTTTGTTAAAATCAGGGAGTTTTCATAAAATCATGAAACAAAACACCAAATAATAATAAAACAAGGGGCGTGTGGGACCGGCTAGGGCATGACCGGCCTGCTAGAGCTCGGGCCCACAAGTTTTTTCTAATTTTTTTAATATTTTCTATGATTTTAGAGAAAATACATTAAATTAGGTAATTTTAGGGAAAATACATGAAATCAAGAAATTTTCATAATTTTAGGAGGAATAATAAAATAATGGGGAAGTGAGGTGTGGGACCGGCCACAACCAAGGCATGACCGGCTGGCCGGCGGTCCCATGTCACCTTTTCCTAATTTTATTATTTTTTGATAAAATCATGTGATTTAGATAAAAATACATGAAATTAGGTAATTTCATGATTTTAGAGAAAATTCATAAGAAACCAAGGAATTTTCATAACTTGAGAGAAATAATAAAATAATGAGGACGTGAGGTGTGGGACCGGCCACGGCCAGGACATGACCGGCCGGCCGGCCGGCGGTCCCATGTCTCCTTTCCCTAATTTTATTATTTTTGATAAAATCATGTGATTTAGATAATTTCTTTGAAATAATGAAAATTACTCGAACGAGAGGATTTCCATGAGATCAGGAAAATAGCAAAAATATGATAAAATATAAAATTGGGCACGGGACTGGTCACGACATAACTGGCCGGCTGGTGAACCCAGTTCCCTGGCGTTTTTTCTAATATATTATTATTATTATTTTCCTTCCTATTTTGCATAGGTTCCTCGTTCGTTCACGCTGGTCTGTGCATTATTTACTAATTACACTTGCACCATTTTTGTCAGGGCTTATTCGATACTCAGATGCCTGTTTCGTCGGATATTTATCACTAACCCGTGGCATTCTGCTGGGAAGAACCACGAATTGAAGTGACGAAATATAACATAGAATCGTAAAATATTGCTGGATATTTAGACGATTAAAGATGGATCGTAGAATATTGCTGGATATTCAGACGATGATTCGTAGAATATTGCTGGATATTCAGACGATGGTTCGTAGAATATTGCTAGATATTCAGACGATTTCAAATAATTAATCGGTGGCTCAATACTAGAAGGGCTTCCTGCCTAGGAGCATTAATCATCTGAGGTTTTGAGCAATATGAACTTGCTGGAGTGTCATATTCCTCTTGCATAGTCGGGGAAAACCGATCGCATCCCAAATACGTTGTCGCCCAATCTTTTGATTCTATACAGTATGAGATGTGCCGTGGTCTCAGCTAGGAAAATGCACATCTGCATCTTCTCTAAGAGACTTTCTCCATCAGAGGGTTATGATATGTGTCGTGGTATCAGCTGGGAGACTGCACATCTACATCTTCTCTGAGAGACTTTCTCCATCAGAGGTTTATGAGATGTGCCGTGGTCTCAGCTGGGAGACTGCATCTTCTCTGAGAGACTTTCTCCATCAGAGGCGGCATGAGCTTTCATACATAAAGACATGAGTCTAGATACTCATCCGATTTTCGGATCCGAAGTAATTACTGAAATTACTCAGCATTCATGAGATGTGCCATGATTTCAGCTGGGAGACTACACATCTTCATGTACTCTGAGAGACAGCCTTCTCAGTCAGAGATTTGCGGCATGAGCTTTCATGCCTTAATCGAGATACATGAGCCTCAATACCCATCGGATTGCCGGATCTGGAGTATAGTTTTACAATTCTACCCTTTGTCGAAAATCCACCATCTACATTAAGTCCCATGCTTAGTGAGGAACAGTCATGTTCCTCATTCAGCATTGAATGGTGATTTTCCAAGTGTAAATAGAAATAAGTAATTGAACTTAGTTATAAGATATGATGTTACCGGATTTCGAATGAATGAGCAAACCACGGTTTGAGAAAAACCCAGTGGCATAATAGGGCGTCACCCAACGAGCATAAATTCGTGTAGAACTATTGATTCGATGGTGAAACCATGGTTGGTTTAGGATTTACAGGCCGGGCCCAAAAAGGAAACCCTTAAGGAATTAGGTTTTGGAAATAAAATTAGGTATAAAAGGAATTAATCCTTTTTTTTATTTCTCCCACACGTCCTCCATCTCCTCTACCTTCTTTCTCCCCTCACGTCAATAGAAGCATAAGAAAGCAGGAGAAGTTCGCCGGAATTCTACCCACCGGCGCCGTCCGGCCAAATTCCGGCCGGCAACGTCCAGGTTAAAAAAAAAAAATTTAAATACTTGCTGATTTCATGAGTTTTTCATGGTTTCATCATGTTAAAATTTTATACTTGGGTATATGTTAACGTGAGTTTTGTAGAAAAACCCTTAGTTATTAAACGTATGTTCGTTTCATCGTTAGTTTTGAAACTAATAATAAATCCCTGATTTATGAGAGATTTTTCTTTGAAAATAGACTTGTGTCCAATAATAAAATTTTGTTTATGAGCTATCATGGGAAATAAAACCTTATGTTAAGAGTTGTGAGCTTTCACAAAACCGAAGTAAACCTCGTTTTAGAAAATAGGGTTCATTCGAGGAAAAATAGATTTTTTATTTTTATATACATAAGCTTATGTACAGTGATAAAACTTTATGTATGAGCTTTCATGAGAATTACTATTTTATCACAAGGGGTGTGAGCTTTCACAAAACTAGCATAAACCTTCGCTTTTAAAAGAAAATGCTAATACGAAGGAAATAGATTTTTTTATAAATATGTAGCCATGACATATTATGTGTATGTAACTTGTGTTCAGTGATAAAACCTTATGTATGAGCTTTCATGAGAATTAATATTTTATCACAAGAAGTGTGAGCTTTCACAAAACTAGCATAAACCTTCGCTTTTAAAAGAAAATGTTAATACGAAGGAAAACATATACTCCCTCCGTCCTAGTTTAGATGCTAAAATTGGGGATTTTTTTTGTCCTAGAATACTTGCTATACATCATATTTTTCCACATTTTATACCGATTTTCCCCTGACTTAGAATCATATCCTAACATGGAGAATTGTGTATTTCAATTTTCAAGACACACTCTTAACTATTTTTTTCTATATATTTCCTCTAATTTGAATTTTTCCAAATGAACAACAAAACCTAGACATCTAAAAACTAGAAACATTAAATACCAACCTAGGGTAATTTTGGGAAAAAACTATTCTCTCTGTGTTTCTTAATCTTTGTGCAAAATTTTATTTTGGCATCTAAATTAGGACGGAGGGAGTTTTTTTTTTTAACATATATGCAACCGTGACATATAATGTGGGATATGATGACATATGTTATTCACATGGATTTGTTCCTATTAAATAAATTCTTGAAAATTTACGTGAATAAGTTGCACAAATTATTGCTTTGCAAAATCAAGACGTGGGTTCTGAGAAACCTTCGAAACTAGACAATTTATTTATTAAGAAATAATGTCTTGTTGTAAACTTCAAAGTTCAGTTGTGTGAATGTTCACATTATGGAAATTATGTATATGATTTTATGAGATAATTATTTTTATGAACTAATGAAGTTTCGTTCGTTACCGCAGGTTTCAAGAAACGAACTAATTTCGCGTGCTAAATCTTGTGGCACCATCACTACTATTAGTGAAATTGAAAGAGGTGAGAGTTAAGAATTACCTTTTTTAGATGTTGGAATTCCCGTTTGCATGAATCCATCATCTCGCCAAATTTTCCTTCAGACGACTGAAAATAATTATTGTTGTGGGTTTCACAGCTGCTTTGCAAGGATGTCTGATTCCCCGGCCCATGATGCTTATAGAGATGAAATGTTTGTAGATGATGACATATCCAGAGAAGAAACATGTATGGATGAGACTTCTGTTGGCGAAGAAGAAGAAACACCTGGAGTCAAGAATATTCCAAACATAGATGATGCATTCTTCGAGGTTCAGGAGACTGAAAATCGTCTCAAGTCCCCAGTGTATCATCTTTTGATTAATCCCCGAACAGTTACTCAGAAGAAACTGGTGACTCCCCGAGCTGCTATCCGGTTTTGTATTGAGCGAGGTCTCTTCCAAGCTTCAATGATCGAATTCAAGATATCTCGACGACCCTTAGAGAAGTTTTCTGGATGGTCAAGGCACATGCTGGGATTTCCTGGTGTTAGAGATATGCTGGATATAGCACAAGTTAACAAGGCCATTCATACAGCTGGAGACTTATATATCTTTCATGACACATGAGGTATTGTAGCTCTTCTTGCTCGCTGGTACATGGTGAGTTATGGAATATGACGATGGGAGGCAGTAAGGAATGGTATTAGCTCGAGTCTCGGTGATTAGTTTACGAAGATGAGAATGCTGTAGTGTGGGTAGGCATGGTACTTTTACTTCCATTTATTAGTGATTGGCAGCGATGGAATAAACAAGTATGTGCTGGAATTGATATCGAGATCTTGCTTACATCTTGAAAAAGGGATAGAGAATGAGTCCGTGAGACCGATGGACTGTGCTGCTGTTGATTCTCGACAATGAAGGAATCTATTCTTGATGAACTAGGGAGATGGCTTGCTTCCATATCCGGTGAAGAAAAATAGAGAATGGTGTCGAATAGGAAGAAGAACTCGAGCAGTGGTGCTGTTGACAGAACGAGAACTTTGCCTCGAAGCGTTGCTGGTGATCGAATGGAACTACATTGGAGCTACTCGAGTTTTATGGAACCGAGTAAACTAAGATGGAGAATCTGCATGATGGTTGTCGAATGAGGAGTTGGAGCATGGAACGATGGGAAGACGTGCATGCAGTGAATGATGAATGAGAGAATATGCTTGAGTCTGCGGTTTAAAGAGCTACCATTGGCAGGGACATGAATGGCAGAGATGGTGGTTAGCAGTGACGAGACATCCATCGTGGCTGTGACTGTGTTTGAAATGGATTTCGAGAGGGATAATATGATGGCAATGACTAAAGTTTTTAGAGCTCGAAGAGATGGCTGGTATTGGATGGAGCAGATGATGTGCTTGTACGACAGTGTTGAACTGAGCTGTGGATTGGGATGATGGCAGCGAGTTAAGGCTTCGTGCATGGAAGTGAGTAGGATCAGTTTGGTGTTGGAGAGGTGTACTTTGGCATATGCATGGTGGACAAAATATGAGAACTCCAGCTGTGATAACACGAGAAGCAGTAGAGAAGTGAGGTTATAATGAACAGCAGTTACCATGATGGAGAAAGCTCGACAGTTTGGCAGCAACGTTGGAACGGGAAGAAGGAGCTGAGCTGTGTGATAAGGAGGAGATGAATAGCCATGTTCAATGGAAGTGATGATATTGGTGAACTCGTGCTGATGTTGGTCGATGGACGCTGCATGCTGGTGTTTGGGCTCGAGCTGGAGAGTTGGAGCTCGAAAGATTAACGAGAGGGAAAAATGGAATTGAGAGTTAGATGATGGCTTTCAAGGAGTGCCGTGGTTACTGGTTTCTGAAGCATATGAAGTGAAACCGGAGGCTGTCAGTTTTACAATGTAAGACCGAGTATTCTGGTTTGACGTAAGGAGAGATTGAATGGGCTGGGCTTATATAGCTGCTACACAAGACCAATGTTTGGATGCTTTATTGCAACTTCTTTGCATGGTCAAGCCTTGGCCGTGAATATGGGATGGTCTTTTGTTGCTGCACAAGCCCAATAAGATATTTAAGGGCGCAACTATTTCAGCTTTGGCCGTGAGTTTTGCAACTTACTTTGGCACGGGGTGTTATGCACGGGACATAATTCAAGAGGAGGTGCACATTCCTATTTTTGCTATGTTTCCTAGTTTTCTTAAAGAGGAGGTTACAAAACTATATATATAGGGAACCCTAGGCACAATTTTGGAGATCATCTTCATATATCCTATTTTCACCATTTTTCTCCCCCTTAGGGGGGAGAACTATCTCTTTTCTATATTCTTTTTATTGTAAGGATGAATTCAAAGTTCTAATGTGAAGCTCAATTATTTTGCAAGTTTGTTTCAAGTTTTAAATTGATTCATTGTGGATTATTTTTACCATATCGAAGGTTTATGATTGGTTCTTAGATTGGTTTGGGTGCGCAACCAGATTAGTTTATTAATCATTCTAATGCTAGTAGAGAGTTGAGTCGACCCGTAATTGTCTCTTATATCCTACACAAGTAGAAATCGCAAGACCTTACGGAGGGATTATGTGGAGCAATTGCGAGTAAATACAACACCAGTAAGTAGACCGAGCGTACCGAGTTTTACTGCTGGGATCAAACCTAAATTCACAAATATTAATGCGTTCTGGGAATTACATCTTGTAGTCGAGCGCTTCCGTGTCAAGGTGGTTCTTTTGAATAGAATCCGGTAGTCGAGCGCTTCCGTATCCGGTGATGCAAGGAGTTTTGGGGGATTTCTAAGCGTACCTACTTTCCTACGGTTGGTGACAATTGTTTCTAACAAGAGATAAACGGGTACAATGTTGAGTTAACGGTTAGTAACGGCGAAGGATTTCTTCAATATCTTTTTCTTTTTATCCTTATTTTATATTTTCGCTGATTTAGATAACATATCAATTGCATTACTCTTCGTTGGAATGATCTCTTACTACCGCTATATTATATTTAATTAGTGGGAAATATATTTTTATTTTGTTGAGTAAACGACGCTCACAAAAATTGGCGCCGTTGCCGGGGAGTAATTGTTAATTGGTATGTTATTCTTTTTGGCGTAAAGGTTTTGTGGGTATATCTCTCGTAAGCCCTCACGAGACTATAACTCGTCCACTAGGGACACCTAGGGATTTAAAGGCCTGTTATTCATGCTAAGAGTAACTGTATCCTCACGACATGAAGTTGTATTTTATTTTTGTTTTGTTTTGTTTGCTCGAGGACTAGCAAAGTTTGGGTGTGGGGGAATTGCTCCATCCTCCACGGCAACGGCGCCAATTTTGGTGAGCGTCGTTTACTCAACAAAATAAAAAGATATTTCCCACTAATTAAATATAATATAGCGGTAGTAAGGATCGTTCCCACGAAGAGTAATGCAATTGTTATGTTATCTAAATCGGCGAAAATATTAAAGAAGGATAAAAAGAAAAAGATATTGAAGAAATCCTTTGCAGTTACTAACCGTTAACTCAACATTGTACCTGTTTATCTCTTGTTAGAAACAATTGTCACCAACCGTAGGAAAGCATATACGCTTAGCAATCCCCAAAAACTCCTTAGTCACCGGATACGGAAGCGCTCGACTACCAGATTCTATTCAAAAGAACCACCTTGACACGGAAGCGCTCGACTACAAGATGTAATTCCCAGAACGCATTAAGGTTTGTGAATTTAGGTTTGATCCCAGCAGTTAAACTCGGTACGCTCGGTCCACTTACTGGTGTTGTCTTTACTCGCAATTTCTCCACAGAATCCCTCTGTAAGGTCTTGAGATTTCTACTTGTGTAGGAGATAAGAGACAATTACGGGTCGACTCACTTCTCTACTAGCATTAGAATGATTAATATACTAATCTGGTTGCGCACCCAAACCAATCTAAGAACCAATCATAAACCTTCGATATATTAAAAACAATCCACAATGAATCATTTTAAAACTTGAAACAAACTTGCAAAATAATTGAGCTTCACATTAGAACTTTGAATTAATCCTTACAATAAAAAGAATATAGAAAAGAGATAGTTCTCCCCCCTAAGGGGGACAAAAAAAGTGAAAAGAAGATATGTGTAAAGAAGATATATAAAATTGTTCCTAGGGTTCCCTATATATAGAGTTTTGTAACCTCCTCTTTAAGAAAATTAGAAAACCTAAAAAAAATAGGAAAGTGCAACTCCTCTTGAAATTGTGTCCCATGCATCAAACCCTGTATAAGGTAGCTTGCAAAACCCTGGACAAATATCGCCAAAACCCAAAGTCACGGTCTTAGTTCTGTTCATGTAATTATTTTGGCTCAAAATCCTATTGGACTCAACTCAAAATACATCCCATTATCTCGTTCTTAGTTTGTCAGTTTTAGCTCCTACGATCTCTGCTAAAGCTCAAGTTAACAGCAAAACCCCAGATCCATTTCTCCATCCTCGTCCTCCCTGCCAACATGTCCCTGAAGTTACTCCATCTCCAGCCAACAGTCTCGCTGCCTTACCCAAGCAACAGCTCAACTTCTCTGCAGCTAACTGTCATTCATTATCAAGCTCAACCATTCTTGTTACCACTCTCCTTATCATACAGATCCATATTTGCAACTCCTTCCCATAACCCAACTTCAAACCTCCATCGATCACCTCCTAAATCTGTAGCTGACTAACATCCATGGCATCGACTGCTGCCAAACAAACCCGAGCATACTATTCTTCATCAACTCCATTTCGAAAACCAGCTATTCTCTTCAGTGTCGGCGCCAGTATCACTTCTCGAGCTCAACTTCTCCATTATCTGTATCAGTTCATCATTCACAGTAATGCAGCTCCTTCCCGACAGCATTGCCAATACACCACCTTTTTTTCGAGCTCCAACCTCTTATGTTCTCTCCATAATTACTCGAACTGCAGTACTATCATCTCCACCTCCTCCTTCGTATCTCATTGGTAGCAAACAACATTCTAACATCAATGGTAACAACTCCAGTTTAACCAACCAACATTACCATCACCGAACAATGGCATCACCATCACTTCCAACACAACCATCTCTTTACTCTCAGCTGCATACTCTATCTCGTCCTAGAGTCACTAACGATAGCTTCAGCTCATCGTCACTGTCTCTCGAGCTCCAACTCTCCAGCTCCATCATCAGTCGCTGGCAGCAACTCAAACTCTATCGACTACCAGTAGTCTTTCCATCAAACAAATTCACCGTTAGTCATCAACATCACTTAGTCGTAATCCATGCATATACGTATTCTCCTGTGGTTGTTAACATCCTACCCGACTAGCACTTCTCTGCTCGTGCTCCACTGATAATCAGCTACCATCACAAGAGTGTAATCATCACTCTTCAGCTGAGTATCAACTTCTCATGTCTACCAACTTCCCGTTATACTAAGACCAACTCTACTGGCAGAAATCCACTTCACAGAACATGCCATCGACCACAAAACCATGACATCTTTAAGCCCAGCACCTGCATCTCATTCTTTAAGACCAGCACCTGCAGCTCATTCTTTATTAGGCCCAATATACCTTATGGTCTAAGCAGCTCACTATTGCTCTTATTGGGCTTGTCTCCTGCACGTCTCCATTTAGCCCAATAGCTTCATAACTGTTGATTCCAGCGTCTGATACGCCTACGCGACTGCCCGTAGTAGATTTCATAATTCTGTCTCTCTTTTGGGGAATTGGACGATTCTTTTTCTTTTCGGGAATAAGATCCAAAATTCCCATAAAATATAAAAGATAGATAATAATACAATTTTACACGAAAACTAGCTAATAAAGCATAACCAATCGATACTTAGAGAGGTTTTTTTACACACCTATCAGTGCATCCCAACTCACACGTTCATATGCAGCTGGGGAGAGTTTACCATCACCTTAGAGGATGTAGTTACTTTATTGCATATTCCAATTACAGGTAACTTTCCTAAAGAACTTTAGACGGCAGAGGAGAAAGCAGTTTCCAAAACCTTAACAGCTGAGATAGAGAGGATCAACAAGGTCTTTGGTAAAGGTTGTTATGCTCATTGGCTAATACACTGGTGGCCACGAGACGTCCCTCTTGAAGAACCCGACGGTATGTTGTCCATTGCCGCTTTCTTGTGCTTATGGCTGTCCAGGGACGTGTTTGAAGATGCTGGGACCTTGTTAAAGCCATTTTTAATCCATTTTGCTATTAAGATAGCTCAAGGTGAACAACTCCCGTTAGGTAGCTTATTCTTGGGCTCTTTGTATTCTAACTTGGATTTTTTTGTTATAGACTCCAGCGTTTCGAATGGATTTATGAAGATTGAATGCTACGCCAATACGATGTTTCTCCAAGCTCTGTTATGGGAAAGTTTCGAAAATTATGCTCCTATTCCCCGTAGTATCTTGCAAGGTCTAAACTCTGCTGATGCTCGACGTATTTGCTATGAGAAGGACAACACTAGGATCATGTGCTGGTTTACAAAGCAAACTCAGTCGAAGACGCGCCTTATTGATGTGTTAGATAACGAGTCCGAGTTCAATTTCCGTCCTTGGGTGGTGATTCCTCCTTACATTTCTCAGTTAACGACTTTCAATACTGGAGAAAGTAAGTATTTGAAAACCGGCGCTGATTTGAGCGATGGCGAAAGATCTTTTATGCTGATTTGCACTCCCGGTCATCTATTATCAGCTACATATGGAGATTTTTCGGTGGAGGAGTATAACATTGATAGAACCGCCCGTCATATGAGTATGGACCAATGCGTTCCAACTTTTCGGAAGAGAAAACCATTGGTGGAACAGCTTAAGACCTATTTAGATCATACACATGCTGAAGGAAGCTTTTATTGGTTCCCTTGTGTTGATCGAACCACATATGTGACTCCGGGTTACATAGAATTCTGGGACCAGTAGCATAAGCGTCTAAATGATTATGTGATAGAAGCCTAACCTTTAGTGAAAAAACCTCCTTCTTCTGAGATGAGTGCTTCACATCCAAGATTGAGAAATATTTCTGGTGGTGAGAAGCGAAAGACATCTCCAGGAAGTTTACGGTATGTATTTTTTGCGTATTCTTCATATAGCTTGTATAATTTCCTTTAATCATCACATCAATATCTTCTTGTAGGATGGTCGTGCTGTGAGATCCCGAATTGAAGTGAATTTCTCAGAAACAGAGGCAATTATTCACGGTGGAGAAGGTAGGAGTAAGAATTGCAAGTTGGTTCCCAACACCATAAAGTCCCCAGTTTCTTTTCTAGTAAGTTGTTGATACTTTTACGCTGTGACTTCTTCTACCTCTTTACCAGGACCAACACTTACCATTTGGTTGCAGAATTTTTCTCCATCCATTATTGATAGTCTTCATTTCGCTCATGGTCAAACAACCCATGGACACAATACTGATGAGGAAGTTGATGTAAGTATCATTTTTCAAATTAAACCACCATGATATGCCTCGGGATGATTTGATGGTGACCATTGTTGATGTATTTAGGAGGAATTTATCATGGATGAGGAGGATGTTGATGCACTGCCTTCCTCATTAAGTGACAAGGATGTGGAAAGTTCTCGAAATTCTGAACCGAATGAAAATATGGAGATCTCTCAAATTCACGAACCGAATGAAGATAACGGAGTTGTCGATGATGATTCCATCACTGCCGAGCCCCTAAGTGGTTTGGAGACTCCCATAGTAAGTATTTCTCCTGTGGCTTCTCCATAGAAGTATAAAATTGTTGATTTGTACATGAATGAATGAAACCCCATGCGACCATGCACATAATTTCGGCGAAATACATCGTCAGGAAATTTCAGGCTTCAGTTTTAATGAAAATACCGTAAATCCTTCGTCTGGAACCGTAATTTCAATGTCTGCATATGCATTTTCAAGCCCAAGAAATTTCCAAGCTTCTTTAAAGAAGATTTTTAAGTTCTGAGCATGTTCAGGGCCTGAAAAAGGCGAAATAGTAAACTTCCAGGAGACTTTCAGAACTTTTCCAGATTGCACATTGCTTAATGTTTTGGCCACATCTCCTTGCTCATTTATCCAATCATCATGAAATTTTGATATGTTGTAGAAAACTTCCATATGAAGAGAATGGTATATAACTAAACCCTTTATTTTTCGCCAATTTCTCCCAGTTCGTCACATTGTACAGGGCAGTGTAAAATCTTTTCAGGCGGGCTCGTTGTAAAACATGAGTTTATGACTTTCACACTATTTGTTGACATCTAGCATGCATAATTAAATATTTTGATGATGATTGACCATTTGTGTGCTGTAGTTCATGACTTCTTTTGGTTTCATGCTTGGATGATCCTAATCTTATGTAATCTTCGTACTAGGTGCAAAATACCGAAGTTGAGAATGAAGGAACCCAGAATGATGAAGTGAGCGACCCTGGGGCTATTGATAAGGAGGAAAATATATCTTCCCTTCAAGTCCGTGAAAGTTTTGTTGATGGATCCGTGGAAACTCAGATTTTTGCTGCTTCAGTAATAGAAGAATCCAGGACACCAGCGGAAAACACTGAAGAAACTTTTACTTTGATTGTAGAGGCCGCTCCAGTAATTGAGAACCGTATAGTTGTACATGAATATCCAAGTGCAGGAGTTTCCTTTGAACCTCCATTCGATACCTCAATCCCGTATCATGAGTTAGTTGGTGGATTCAGTGTTCCCATTGGATATGTGGGTTTGTATAAGAAAATATGGGAGAAATTTGGCCACATAATTGTTGACAGGAATCCTAGGCGTGCTTATGCTTTAATAATGTAGGTAAGTATACTCTTGCGTGTTGTAAGCGATATATGCACTAGAGCCACAAATGATGTAACTCCAGATGTACTCTTTGATTGGGAGTTCAACTTGGAGAATTCTGAGAGACTTGGTTTCAATGTGAAATGGCTTCGTAAGAAAATGAATGTTATTAAGGATTCATGTGAAAATAACATACCCTTTCCCAATGATGATGTGATGGAGAAGGAAGACAAGATTTCCAGACTAACTGAAGAGCTGAACAAGGAGAAAGCGGCTTTACAGGATTTGAAGGATGCAGAGGCGCAAAAATCTTTCTTCGTTGATTTTCTTTGATTCCTTTTCCATAATCTCTTGAACTTATGAATTTCTGAGAGATATGAGGTTTTATTTGGGTTTTGATATCATGATTTTGGATTGGTAGATGGTTAAGGATTTTCTTTTGGATTTGATGGATATTTTCTTTTAATAAGTATGAATTGAATTTTTGATAAATTGCTGAATTCAAATACTGATTGCAAGTATTGCAAATGTTTTGGAGGAATTGAAATACAACGAAAAAAAATCTTAAAATGCCAAATCCAGACGTCATGAATGCTTAGACGCCCAGTACCTCAAATGCCCAATAGTCTCAGATAAATTACTTAAGCCAACTCTCGTGAATTATTTGTAAGGTTCGTCCATCCATGTTGATCAGTTTGTAGTATCCTCCAGTGATGGACTTAGCGATCATGAATGGTCCTTCCCAATTAGATCTCCTCGCAGAATGGAGATCCCGCTTAGTTGCCTTGAGAACCAAATCCCCTTCCTTGAATTTGTTCGGCTTTGCAGTTCATGCCTTGAATATTTTGCGATGATTCCATGGTTGTGGTACATATGTACATTCGGTAAGAGAGGAGTATCCAGCATATTGTCTGTCATGCTTACCTAAGTCTTCAGTAATAAACTTTTTGATGGAGTGATCAGCATGGAGATTCCCTGAACCCAACCATTGAGCGTAATATTGCCGAGGTGAAGTTATCCATTCGTAACTCTTAGCCATTGCTAAATTGTTCATGGGGAGGAGTCCCTGGATCAACGTAGCATATATGAATATTGGTAATATTGGAGCATGAGGAGGGATAAGACTTGCCTGAGCTTGAAACCTCCTGACAAAGGTGTGTGGATTTTTTCCATGTTCTTGCATAAGTCCTACTAGAGTTTTAATTTCCTCCAGACTCTCAAATGGTGGAGCATCTTCTGCTTCCTTTTCTGACTCAGAGTCTTCGTCGGTGGTGGATCATGCTAAAGGAATCAGAGTTATCCTTCCAGCATGGATCCAAGTCCTTCCAAGGATCATGTCATATCCAGGGTCTTCTCGGATTATGTATAACTTGGTCTCAGTGCAGACAAAACTCTCCGTAACTTTAAGAATGATGAAGCCATATGCGTCTCTGGAAATCTCTTCGTGGTCTCTGACTGCTACGGGAGCATGAATAGCCTCTTGTCTAGTAATTCCAGCATCCCTGATGGTTTTCAAAGGGATGATGTTGACAGCAGCACCAACATCAAAAAATGCCCTTTTGAATTCATTTCCTTTAATGTGCACTGTGGTGAGCAGTCCCCAATCATACATTTCTTTGTCAGTGGTTGAAGGTTCAGAAGGTACATCTGGAATCAGCAGGCGTTTCCCGGAAACTATGTGATTTAAAGCCACGAACATGTCCATTCTTTGCTCTTTTGACAGATAGAGAAATTCGCATACATTCTCTATCAATGACTGAAATGCTTCCTTGACCGATGCTTCGGAAATGGAGAAAGTCCGAATAGGGAGAGGATCTCTGTGCACCCCTTCGGATCCAATATTAAGTTCTCCTGACTCAACCTTTTCTCTGAATATGCGTTTCAAAACTTTGCAACTACTTGTCGGATGATTCATGAATCGGTGTAACCGACAATAACGAGGATTTTCCATGTCCTCATCAGTTGGGTCTCTCCTGACGTATGGCAATTTGATTGCACCATCTTGGATCCAGGCATCTAGTAGCTCGAGCACTTCTCCAATGGGAAGAGGAAATTCAGGTGCATCGTCGTCAGGAACTTTTGTGCGTTGGACAGGAGTCTGTGCTTGTGCCCCTGATTTGTCCTTCTTTTGTGTCTTCAGAGGAGCGGCAGCATGCTTGTCCGTAGATTCGGCTTTGTGCTTGCTCCCTTCTGCAATAGCATTTGCAGAGGGCTGCAGGTTGTATTGTTTATTGATCAGACGTCTTCTACCTCAAGTATCACGTGCTTTCTCAGTATTCATGGGTTTTTCTATTTCCAACAGAGCAGGTGCGGTGGTTGCTGACCTCTTGGACGTTTCATGAAGTTCTGAGAAAGTCTGGAATCGAAGATTCTCCAGCAAAGATATGTATACCGGGAGCATGCCGTTGATGCACAAATATACTAGTTGTTGTTCTGTGACATTTGGGTCGTGACAATCCAGGGATTGGACTCGTAATCTTTTCACGTAGTCATTGGGATTTTCACTGACCCTCTGAGACATCCTTACAATGTCAGATAGAGTGACTTTCTCTGACACGAAGAAGTATTTCCTGTAGAAGGCGCTGATCATTTCTCCCCAGTTGTTGATAGTCCCTGGTGCAATGTTGTTATACCAGGTATATGCTCTGCCTTTCAATGATTTTGAAAACTCCTTGAGCCGAAAAACATGGTTATGTTCATGTTCTCCCAAGGCTTCGAGGAAACGGGAAACGTGTTCTCGAGCATTTCCAGTTACATCATACAGAGTAAAAGTTGGAGAAATTTAACCCTTAGTAAGAGGAATCCTATGTGTAGTGACGAGATAAGGAGGTTGGCGAGGATGGACATGTGATGTGTTTACTTTTCCACGGTTCACCAGAAGACGCTCCAGGTCTTCACGAGTGATGAAGTTTGATGACTCCTTTGTTGATGAATCGCCTGCAGCTTTGCCGGCTTCGTCATCATCTTCTGTATGAATTGGAATTACCTCAGGATCATCGGCGTCTGAGGGCTTTTCCTTTTCTTTCCCTTTTTCTTGAGCCTTCTATGACAGTTTGTCCGTGAGAGTCTTCAGATGGTCCAATAATTTCTGTTGTGTTGCAGCCATATCCGTCTGATTCTTTGCAAGAGTCTCTTGCGTTTTGATAAGATCAGCCATGGTAGGTGGTGGGTTTCCTCTGATTTCTTCGGGACGTCGACCGAATAAAGGATGACCTTCCGCGTTGGCGTAAGGAGGAGTGATGTCAAAACCATCAGTGTTAGTGGCCGGAACAGTTTCTGGGATGTCTTTATTGTTGCTAGTGCTAGCGATATTTGCATTAGGATTTGTAACCGATCCTGACCTAAGACCAACCATCTTTTAAAAATGAAGGATTCCAACCAAGAGATTAATCTCCCACTGTGGTCGCCAATCTGTAGATGGGGAAAAACAATTTGCTGGTTTTTACGGAAATAAAGTGCCGACCGTTTGGAGACTCCATGAACCGAGCGAAATTTTGAACCTCACACAGATGCACTGCAATAAGTGAGTGTTTTTAGTTCGAGAGATCAATCTATAATACCCTGACCTAAACCAAGAACAATGGCCGTTCAAGAGTTAATTTGGTCACAAGAGAGGATGGGTTGATCTGTAGGAGGGAAGCTGAGAAATGTGTGAGATCAATGGTTATCTGAGATAGTAGGTGTGTTGTGAATTCAGCATGAGAATGCTCTGAATGATTGAATTTTGTATGATTGAGAGTGATTTTTGTGAGTTTGTGTAAACGAAATATTGTCTGTATGAACTTTGATGAGAAATTGCTCGTTTAGGCGAATGTTGTTTGAATATTCGAATTGTTCGAATCTTGTTCAATATTGTTATTTCAATCAGGATTCAGAGACATTTTATAATACTGGAGTTGAAAACACCATGATCCCATGAAGTGTGACAGTTTTCTGAAATCAGAGAGTGGGGAAGTGGGAAATCATGTTAAACCAATTACTCATCGTGCGGAGACTTAGTTAATTTTCCACCCACTACTCTGCTGACTCTTCCAACTGATTGCACGACTTGCTCACATTCTCATCATGGGTGAACACACATGTCGTAGACCGCCAGAACAAAACCCTAGTTAATATACCCCCATTGTGACACGATTGAAATCTCGTGATTGTGGAGTCAGTTGCTGACTTCGTGGGACGATGGGTCCATGTAGTGCTGAGTTGAACACGTTTTATCAAATACTCCGAAACTCATAAATTAAATGTATGTCTGCTGAGACGAGGTACCATTATAACCTAAAATGAGCAAACTGTGTTGCTGAATTGTCGAATATTGATAGTTAAACCAATATTCTTTGATCTGAGCAAATATTGCTAGTCTGAGCGAATATTGCTAATTTAAGTGAATATTGCCGGTTCGAGCAAATATTGCCAGTTTGAGAAAATATTGCTCGTTTGATGAATTTATTGGTAGCAGGACCAAATAAAATAATAATTTAATTTACTGACTGCTGAGTCGAGAAAAATAAATAAGAATGTTGATCATGGAATCAACATAAAATTATTAGAGTGTTTGAATCTGCTCAGAATCATATTTCTGTGGAGCTCTGGATTCAAAACCCTAATTTTACCGAGATGATGATTTATTGCAAATCAACATGGGACCGGCTACATGGGATGACGGGTTCACCATATAACGCCCAGATGCTCGAATGAGCAAAAATACCAAAGTCCCTTGAGGACCGGTTAGTGATATAATGATTAAATGCTGGTTTAACCATTTACCGAAATAATGCTCGTGTGAGCGACAAATAATAAAACCTGGTATTATGAAAACGTGAAGGACCGACCAAGAGGTCATGAGACTGGCTCCTGATGCGTGTGGGACCAGCGGATGGTCGTTTGAGAAAACTTCCAAAAGTTTGGAAAGAGTTTGAACCTAATATGAGCAGTTGAGCAAATTAGGTTAAAATCATTAAAACATGCGGGACCAGCTTTTTGCAAGCATCAGGGTCACCCTAGGTCAGTCAAGGGGATGTGCCCGTGTCACCACAACGTCCGTGTTTCAGTCATGAGAATTTTGATATTTTCTGGTGCACGTTTGAGCAACATTTGGAGAAAATATGCAAAATCCATGGTTTTGCTGAAACTGGGAAAAATACATGAGATGAGGGAAAATAAATAAAACAAGGAATTACAAGTTTTTGGACCGGCCATGGATAGGGCATGGCCGGACGGCTGACACGCGGTCCCACATGCTTTTCCCAGTTTTATGTGATTTTATGTATTTTTCTTTGATTTAAGGAAATTCCATGAAACTAGAGAGTTTGGCGAAATTAGGGAACTCCCATAAGGAGAGACAAAATAAAATAAGATAAAATAAGGAATGGGAGTGTGGGACCGAAAAAGGCAAAGGCATGGCCGGCCGTCCATGGGCGCGGGTCCCAAGACACTCTCCCTAATTTTATGTAATTTTCATGATTTTAGGGAATTTTACATAAAATCAAAGGGATTTGTTGAAAACCAAGGTATTTTGTTAAAATCAAGGAGTTTTCATAAAATCATGAAACAAATCACCAAATAATAATAAAACAAGGGGCGTGTATGACCGGCTAGGGCATGACCGGCCGGCTAGAGCCCGGTCCTACAAGTTTTTTCTAATTTTTTGATCTTTCTATGATTTTAGAGAAAATACATGAAATTAGGTAATTTTAGGGAAAATTCATGAAATCAAGAAATTTTCATAATTTTAGGAGGAATAATAAAATAATGAGAAAGTGAGGTGTGGGACCGGCCACGACCAAGGCATGACCGGCCGGCCGGCGGTCCCATGTCACCTTTTCCTAATTTTATTATTTTTTGATAAAATCATGTGATTTAGATAAAAATACATGAAATTAGGTAATTTTCATGATTTTAGAGAAAATTCATAAGAAACCAAGGAATTTTCACAACTTGAGAGAAATAATATAATAATGAGGACGTGAGGTGTGGGACCGGCCACGGCCAGGGAATGACCGGCCGGCCGGCGGTCCCATGTCACCTTTCCCTAATTTTATTATTTTTGATAAAATCATGTGATTTAGATAATTTCTTTGAAATAAAGAAAATTGCTCGAACGAGAGGATTTTCATGAGATCAGGAAAATAGCAAAAATATGATAAAATATAAAATTAGGCACGAGACTGGTCACGGCATAACTGGCCAGATGGTGAACCCAGTCCCTTGGAATTTTTGCTAATATATTATTATTATTATTATTATTTTCCTTCCTATTTTGCATAGGTTCCTCGTTCGTTCATGCTGGTCTGTGCATTATTTACTAATTACACTTGCACCATTTTTGTCAGGGCTTATCCGATACTTAGATGCCTGTTTCATCAGATATTTATCACTGACCCGTGGCATTCTGCTGGGAAGAACCACGAATTGAAGTGACGAAATATAACAGAGAATCGTAAAATATTGCTGGATATTTAGACGATTAAAGATGGCTCGTACAATATTGCTGGATATTCATACGATGATTCGTAGAATATTGTTGGATATTCATACGATGGTTCGTAGAATATTGCTAGATATTCAGACGATTTCAGATAATTAATCGGTGGCTCAATACTAGAAGGGATTCTTTCCTAGGAGAATTAATCATCTGAGGGTTTGAGCAATATGAACTTGCTGGAGTGTCATATTCCTCTTGCATAGTCGGGGAAAACCGGTCACATCCCGAAGACGTTGTCGCCAAATATTTCGATTCTATAAAGTATGAGATGTGTCGTGGTCTCAGCTGGGAAACTGCATATCTGCATCTTCTCTGAGAGACTTTCTCCATCATAGGGTTATGAGATGTGCCTTGGTCTCAGCTGGGAGACTGCACATCTACATATTTTTGAGAGACTTTCTCCATCAGAGGTTTATGAGATGTGCCATGGTCTCAGCTGGGAGACTGCATATCTGCATCTTCTCTGAGAGACTTTCTCCATCAGAGGCGGCATGAGCTTTCATGCATAGAGACATGAGTCTCGATACTCATCTGATTGCCGGATCTGGAGTAATTACTGAAATTGCTCAGCATTCATGAGATGTGACGTGGTTTCAACTAGGAGACTACACATCTTCATGTACTCTGAGAGCTAGCCTTCTCAGTCAGAGATTTGCGGCATGAGATTTCATGCTTTAATCAAGAGACATGAGCCTCAATACCCATCCGATTTCCGAATCTGGAGTATAGTTTTACAATTCTACCTTTTGTCGAAAATCCACCATCTACACCAGACAACGCATGGTAACCTTAGACCTAAAACCCTAATTTGGCCGCGGCAAACCGCACCATGCAAATGGCATGCCAACCTAGATGCGCCACCATGCTGTCCTTCCCTATATGGCTACCAAAACGAATACGTGCAACAATCAACGGTCGCCCTTCAATCCCAGGAGCAAATCCTAGCCGTCCAAGGTTACCAGACAATGCATGGTAACCTTTGCCCTAAAACCTTAATTTTGCCACACCAAACCGCGCCAAGGGCATGCCATGCCAACCTTGTCGTGCCTCCATGCTGGCCATACCTATGCGGCCACCAAAAACGAAAGCGTGCGATAATCAACGACTACCTTTCCTCTTACTATGAAAAATCTCGATCGTCGAAGGTCACCAAGCTAGCAAGTCTCCAAGCTCGACTTGCCAGGAAACAACAATATGCTATATGTTTTCCAAAAAAAATTTCGAGACATCTACACATATCACAAACTGGGGGATCCTCTTTGGGTATTGGTTTGGCGGTTTACAGCGTGCGGCGTACATTATGCCCGTCATAAGGAAGTGTCATAAGGGTAAGGAAGTAAGTAAATACAGGGAGTTAATGGTGAAGCGCTCTTTTTACGGGACATTAATTCCATGCGTTAACGGTTACCACCTCCTCCCATTTACTCACCCATTTCTCTATTACTTAATGAGACCAGAGTACGTTTCACTCCGACTTGTATAAATGGGTCTTACCTATTTCCACCGAACAAAAAGTTCAGTCAGGAGCATACAACACTCAGAAAACATTCTGCTAGCTTTCCATTTGTTAGCTTCCCACTTTTTGATACAAGTCGTAGAAAACAACTACTCTTCCAAAAAATCAATTATTCTGGTCTCATCACTTTTATTGCTTCCCACCCCAAAACCAACCCATTCTCTTTCAATTTGTGACCGAGACAAGTCTGGAATGGCCATTTCTTGGTTTAGGCCGGACTTGTAAAGAGTGATCTCTCGAATCTAAAGTACTCCCTTGCAGTACATTATTTAGGGTTTAAATTCATTTCTCACCCACATACCTGAAATTACCGAAATCAGCAGAAACTATTTTCACTCTCAGACAATTGGCGACCACAGTGGGAGATCAATCTCTCGGTTACAATATCGATTTTCTGATATCACTTTTCACTTACAACTCCAACATGGTAGAACTCAGATCTAGATCAGGTGTCGAGAACACCAACGTAGAATCCATCCCTGGTGTTAACGTTACTTCCAACAATGTCGCTATATCACCTACTAACCACAGTAGCAACAAAAGCACTCCTTCAGGTGTAACGCCGCCAATCACCAGGGCCAGAGCCGCTGCCACCTCTAATGTCCCTGCACAACCTGATAATCACGTCAGTACTGAAAACGTTCCTTTGGGCATTACGACACCAGTCACCAGGGCCAGAGCTTCCGCTATTGCTCCTAACTCCTCGTCAAGCATGGCACCTCCAACTGCCACTAAGACTCTGACTACCCCACCAACAGGATGTGAAGCTGGAGGAACCAGAGGAAGCCGACCCTATATTACCATCGTTGATTTGATGGAACGCCAGGAGGATCTCGCTAGATCCCAGAAGGATATGGTTTCGACACATAAATAAGTACTCGTCTTCCTCAAACCCCTGATAAAACGGCTGCCGCGTGAGTCATGCCCTCCCGAGTCGCTTAGAAACGCCTCCAATACCCCCAACGCTAGCACCTCAACAGAACGCGTCTCCGCGGACGAGGGGATTCGTGCCAAAACCCCATTAGAAAGAAGTCAGCCGCCCAATTTTGTCACACGAGAGGATCTGGAGGAACTTCTCCGGAATCAAGCCAAGAATGATGAAATAGACATGCATCATCATTAACCTCCCTACCCATCTGAAATGCAGAGAATTCCTCTTCCAAGAGGATACTCCTCTCCTCAATTCACCTTGTACGATGGCACCGGAAATGCAGGTGAACATGTATATCCCTTCCTCGAATCCTTAGGCGAATATGAATACAATCACGTCCTCCGTCTGAGGGAGTTTTCGAAATCTCTTACCGGAAGAGCGTACACGTGGTATAATAGCATTACACCAAACAGTATCCCCAACTGGGGTAGCATGGTTACTGCATTTTACAAGAAATTCTTCTTTGTGTCTGAACAAGTTGCCTTCTCGGACCTAAGAAGAATGTACCAGCGAGATAACTAACATCCGAATGATTTTTTTAAAAGATTCAGGGTTCAAGCACTAGAATGTCATGACCCAAACGTGACCGAGCAATAGCTGGTGAATTCATGCATGAACGGTATGGCTCCCATTTACCGTGCCTTACTAGATAACCTGCATTCCCAGACATTCTTCGAACTCCATGAAGGTTCCAGATGATCCGCAACGACAGTACCATCATTATTAGAAAGAGCTATAGTGGCCATAACCGAAGACATGAACGAAACTCACGGGAATAGACATCTCATCGGCAAGCAATTTAACGCTGGCCCCTCCTCTTTGAGCGTAGTAAACTAGGGAGGAAAAATAAAGGCCCCAGCTGCATACCAGCCGCCTAAACGTGAAGCACATGCACAACGGGCAACTACGCCACGGAGGGCGGCCGCTAAATCCCACATGCGTCATCACGAAGCTGAAGGAAATACCCTGGATTTCCCGTTCCCCATTGAGGAGGTAATCGATCTCTTAGAAGCATGGATTCAAGACGATGTTATCAAACTACCATCTCCCAGACGCCCACCAACTGAGGCCGAAATGGCAAACCCCTAATACTGCCACTACCACAGATTTGTTAACCACCCAACCAGTGATTGTAACATACTAAAGCATATCTTCAAAGAAAAGATAGAAACAGAGGAACTTCAACTAGGAAATGTGGGAGTACATCGAGACCCACTTCCAATGAGTAATTATGGGGTCTCTAGGGACTCCGTGCATGAGACTGTGCAATCCATGATGCAATACGTATGCGAAATTTTACCTTTCCAAGGTACAACGTCAAGATATTTTGACAGCTCTCAATCGCGTCGTGTCGGGCAAACGGCTTTTTCTCTCCATGGAATCCACGCCAAGAACCCAAGCTCTACCACCAAGAAGAATCAAAAAGTACAACTGGGGACTGCTGACCACGTCATATTTAATAAGTATTAAATTCAATAACATACTCATTGATACAACTTTTGACTTCAACATTGTTACTTTCAAGACTCTGAAAGCTGCGGGATTTACAAAACAAGAGGCTACCCATTCTCCATCCGTGATTGAGAACCCGGGAGGGGGAGCCTTGAACGCGCACGACTACATCAACCTCGAGGTCAAGATGGGAGACGTTGTAACTGTAGTTGCAGGAAAACATACACTACACCCTTCCCAAGAATTCACAATAATCAACACATATTTGAAGATTAAAAACAACACTTTATTATTTGATTCTCAGAAATGTTTTCAAGAAATGGAAGAAATCAAGAATACAACCGTTCTCTTGGATTTTCTCTCTCCTCAAAACTTTCTTAACGCTCAAAAATTCCTCTCCCCTTTCTGAATCTACTGGGTCTCTTTATATAGGGTAGTTACATATTGGATGACCGCTAAGATGTCCTTTAATTTCGGATATGACTCGCGATCTTATCGCAGCAGTGATAATGATAATTCTCGCAGATGATATAACCCTCGCAAAATTTTCATACTCTTCTCATGTTTCAGCTATCGTCATCTGATACGTCATTCTTTGAGTCATTCTGCGACACTCGCAGTATGTTGTTGAAGAACTCGCATACGAATTCGCAGAAGTGTTGTAAATCTCGCAAGAATAATATTATGGCGATATTCCTGCGATATTAGCAACGTTTCTGCGATAGTCACTGCCAATTCTTTAACAACGTTTCACGAGTGTCACAGAATACCCAAAAGAAACTGACGATGGAAGAAATAATAGAAGAATATGTTGATCCTGCGATGATCATCGTTCTTGCGATAGAGAATATTATAGCGGTCGCGATGAGATCGCAGAATAGATCCGAAATAGGAAGAAAACTTAGCTGTCATCCATTATTTAAATCCCTATATAAAGGGCTCGGTAGATCCAGAAAATGATGATGTTTTTTGAGAGTTGAAAGAGTCTTGAGGAGAGAGAAACTTCAAGAGAATATTTTTAATCTTGATTTCTTCCATTTCTGTAAACATTTTTGAGATTTGAATAGTAAAGTGTCGTTTAAATTTTTGAAGTTTAATTGATTTCCAATAGATTTCTATAGAATCTTAACAAGGGTGTAGTGTGGGAATTCCTGCAACTACATTTTGGCGCTAGAAACAGGGATTGAATTAACGAAAATCGAAGAGAAAGCGAAGAAGAAGATAAGAATTATTCAAGATTAAGAAAAGTAAATCGGTGAGATAATTGAAGGAAGAATGATCAGAATCAAAAAGGATTGTAGAAAATTGGAATGTGATATGGTAACAAGAGCAATGGTTGATAGATTTCATGAAAATATTAAGGGGAAGATACATAAACGGGATTTTGAAGTAAGGAAGATTATGACAGTGGAGAAGGTATCATCATTGAAAGATTGGGAAAAACAAGAAATCACATTTACAGTAGAAGAAATACCAGAAGAAGATTTAGGTCATACATCTCCATTGGTGGTCACAGTAACCACTATACCAATGATAAAGGAGAAATCAATAAAATCTGTAGAAGAATGGGCTATGAATAGAACTTTGGTAGACACATGAAGTTTTGTAGACATGATATTTTGTCATACCTTCAAGAAAATGGGATATAAGGATGAAGAAATGTCTTGTTCAACATATCATGTTCATGGCTTTGGAAAGTCTATAACAAATCCTAAAGGCGAGATAGTGGTACGAATTCCACTAGGGGAAATTGAAACACAAATATCATTATGCGTGATAGATGTGGAATCGTCGTACAATATGATATTGGGAAGACCGTGGATACACGCAATCAAAGCCATAGCATCAACATTGCACCAGTGCATTAAATTTCCTATGCCCAGTGGAATTGTAGAAATTAGAGGAGATACGGATTTTGCAAAATTATGTTACCAAATTGAAGTGAAAATCGTCCAAAGTTGCGAAAAACTCGCAGAAAACTGGCGAGAGAATCAAAGAAGGAAGAAGAATTTAAAGTTTATATGATAAGAGCGAAAGAAGGAAAAGGAATACCCAGTGAAATCCCACAAAAAGAAGATGAATTCGCGAGAATTCTGAAAGCACCAACACCAATGGGAGAATCTGAAGCCAGTTATGTCGCAGCAGAACCAACAAAGGAAATAAATATTGGGAGTAAAGAAGAGCCTAAAATGCTGAAAATTGGGACTAGAATGGAAGCAGATGAGGAAGAAAGAACTATAAATCTTTTGCGAGAGTATGCAGATATCTTTGCGTGGAGCATGGATGAGATGCCAGGGCTAGACCCGTCAATAGCATGTCATAAATTAGAAATCAACAAAAAAATAAGACCATTTAAACAAAGAATAAGGAAGATCGGAACAACATATCATTCTCAAATAGAAGAAGAATTACAGAAGATGCTCGACGCAGGAATAATAAGGCAAGCAAAATATCCAGAGTGGATTGCAAATATGGTAGTGGTCCCAAAGAAGAATAAGGGGATAAGAATTTGTATAGATTTCACTGATTTAAACAAGGCTTGTCCAAAAGATAGTTTTCCATTACCATATATTCCACAGATGGTTGAATCAGCAGTAGAAAATGCTAGAATATCATTGTTGGACGGGTATAAAGGATATAATCAAATCCCTCTCGCTGAAGAAGATCAAGAACATACCGCATTTTTTGCTCCAAGAGGATTATATTGTTATACAAAGATGCCATTTGGCTTACGAAATGCTGGTGCAACGTATCAAAGAATGGTGGAGAAGGTGTTTGCAAAATGGATCCACAAAACATTAGAAGTGTATGTAGATGATATGCTGATCAAAAGCAAAGAAGCTGAGGATCATGTGCAAGATTTGAAAGAGATTTTCGATCAAATGCGGCAATCCAATATTAAAGTGAATCCTGATAAGTGTACTTTTGGAGTAACTTCAAGGAAATTTTTGGGGTATATTGTATCAAAATAAGGAACACAAGTTGATCCAGAAAAGGTACAAGCAATTCGCGATATGCCAACACCTGCGACGGTCAAAGATGTGAAAAAATTAAATGGACTCTTAGCCTCGCTGAGAAGGTTCATTTCGCGATCTTCAGACAAATGCAAACATTTTTTCGATATACTCAAGATGGGAGCAAAATTCAAGTGGACAGATGAATGCGAAAAATCTTTTCAAGGAATAAAAGAGCATTTAACGAATATAACTATTTTACAGAAAGCAGAACCGGGAGAAGAATTATTGATTTATCTTGCAACAACCACATATGCGCTAAGTGTTGTGTTGCTGCGAGTAGATGCAGGGGTAGAAAAACCAATTTATTACATTAGTAAAACATTCAATTCTGCAGAGAGAAATTATTCAAAGATTGAGAAACTAATTCTAGCATTTGTACACGCAACTTTCAAACTTCGCATATATTTTCAAGCACATAAGGTCAAAGTGTTAACGAAAGTGCCAATTGAGTCAGTAATGAAAAATTCAAAGAGATCAGGCAGAGTTGAGAGATGGAATGCACAAGTAGGACACTTTGATATATAATATAAAATTTTATCCTCGCCAAAATCACACGTCATCGCAGAGTTCTTAGCTGAATTTCATTTAGAAGATGATGAAGCCATGGAGGAGATGATGGATGTAGAAGAGGAATGCAGAGATCCAAAAGAGCTATTAGAAGAACCCAACAGATGGGAAATATTAGTGGATGGATCATCCAACGGATAAGGAAATGGAATTGGAGTTGTTTTCATATCGCCAGAAGTAGAAAAAACAGCTTTTTCATTTAGATTAGAATTTGCATCCACTAATAATGAGACAGAGTATGAGGCTGTGATCCATGCTTTAAAATTTGTGATAGAAATGAATTTGGAAAATTCCAGAATCACCAGCGACTCACAATTGGTTATTCGTCAGATAAAAGGAGAGTACACAACAAATGAACCATCCCTGAGAAAATACAAAAGACTAGTTGAAGAATTATCTGCAAAAATTCCAAAAATAAAATGGAGACACATATCAAGGAAAGATAATAGGCTCGCAGATGTTTTCGCTTTCATATCTAGTATGATGAAAAATCCATTGGCGAGATGCATAAAAATTCAAACACTTTCATTTTCATCGATAAACAAAGAAGAAGAAGAGACAGATGTAATGATGGTAGAAGCTGGAGAGGGAGAACCCACGAGCAATATCACGGATTGGCGAGCAGATCTTCATGCATATTTGGCGAGAGGAGAAATTCCAAGAAATAGATTAGAAGCACACAAGTTGAAAAGTAGGGCAACCAATTATGATCTAAGAGATGGAGTGTTATATCACAGATCTTTTAATGGACCATCGCTAAGATGTCTAACGAGAGAAGGACAAAAAATATTAAAAGTTACATAGTGGTGACGTTGGAAATCATAGTGGAGGAAGATCTTTAGCATATAGAACAAAAATGTAGGGTTATTACTGGCCGTATATGCATGAGGATGCAAAACAAATCTCAAGGCGTTGCGAAGATTTTCAGCGATACGGAAAAAAGATAAATGCACCATGAGCACCATTATCATCTTCAAAAAGTGTATGGCCTTTTGGGAAATGGGGGTTAGATATTGTGGGACCATTTGTACCTGGTTCTGGACAGAGAAGATATCTGATTGTCGCAACAGATTATTTCACAAAATGGGGAGAAGTAAAGGCAGTACAACATATTCGCGATAAAGATATTTTTACATTCATCTTTGAAAATATAATCTGCAGATTTGGGATACCAGCACAATTAGTATATGATAATAGAAAGCAATTTGAGGGATAGAATATAGAATTGTTACTCAATGCATTTAAGATAAAATGTGGAAAGTCTACTCCTTTATACCCACAAGCAAATGGTCAGGCTGAGGTAACTAATAAAACAATCGCAGACATCTTGAAAAAGAAGTTAGAAGGATACCACAGAGCATGGTGTGAACAGGTGTATAATGCAATATGGGCCTACAATACAACTAGACGAGAAGCTACTGGAATGTCACCTTTCTGTTTGACATATGGAGTTGAAGTTGTGTTACCAACAGAAGTCGCTATTCCTACAACAAAAAGAGAGGCTTGGGAAAGAAATCTAAGTGCTGGAATGATTTTAAATAAATTGGGTGAATTAGAAGAAAAAAGAGAAAAAACTTTGCAACATATGGAAAATTACCATCGAAGATTAGCTCGTGAGTACGAAAAACGTGAATTTCAACTTGGTGATTTAGTGCTGATAGAAACACCAAGTTATCAGCTAGAGAGTGGTGGAAAGTTGGCGAGAAAATGGGATGGACTACATCTCATCAAAGAGATAATTGGAACTGGGGCATACAAACTAATGGATCCTGAAGGAAGAGATGTTGGTCAAAGACTCTATAGACCATGGAATAGATTATTTCTGAAAAGGTATTATCAATGACATTTTCTACAAGATAAGAGATACTGGTACGATATATGATGAAACAGGTAATAAATTCTTCTAACTTTATTCACAACTGAAAAATTCTTCTGATAACAAAGCACAACAAAAACAGCGAGCATTATCGCAAGAAAAGCGAATAAAATTTCGCAGAGATTAAAGAATGGGACGAACCTTTATGGCGTGCACCCTAGTTCGCGAATAAAATTTCGTAAGAGGAAAATGTAAGACCTAAAAGCGCGTCATATGAGGGGGTATCTCTTGACATGATTCAGGGGTAAGGTTATACCGCTGCTGGATCCTGAGTTATGCAGATGTTGGGGTTAAAGGAAAACCTATCCGGGAGAGAGATCTTGGATTTCCAACTATATATGGTTATACCCTGGTTAGACGACCGAGAATCTCTTCCAAGAAGTGCAAAGTATGACCAAGGTGCCGAGGTACACGGTTGATCCAAGGGTGCCAAGGGAGTACGAAACTCCCTTGCCATTCTTGGTAAGTCTTGGATATGATGCACTTGGCCTGAAGAAAACCCCACTTAGGGTGCAGTCTTGTAACTATAATCCATATAGGCATAAAGGACAAGAGGCTACGAAAACAGCTGGTTGTTGGTAAATCTGGATGGGAGGATCTAGTCTTGTATGGCCGATGTTCCCTCCTTGAAGGGGCAACCAGGGGGAAGATAAGGGCGGCACCCTCCATTAGGGAGCTGATAAGTGTCTTAAGACGACAATGTCATGGGGCTTTATGATCGCAAGAACATTTAGGCCTGTCATATTGTCACGTGACGTAAATGATACAGAGGCAACAAGCCACGAGAGAAATGTTAAGATGAGATCAATGGGTTTTTACATGAAAGTGTAAAGACGTCCTGCGATTTCATCGCAAGACGACAATGTCATAAGGCTAAATTCTTGACAGAGAATTTATACTTATCATATTGTCGCAAAGATTTTGAAAGAACATGGATAAGACAAGATCAAAGGGTCTTTACATGAAAATGTTAAGAAATCCTGCGATTTTGTCGCAGACAGAAAAAGTTTGAAAAAATAAGACCTTTACCTAGGAAGGCAAAATAAGACCAAAAGAATAATTTTACCAATTAATTGTTCCATTTTAAGATTGCAGGAAGTATTCATTCATCGCGGAACCATATATAAGAAGGCAAATTCTTCACATCGCAGATTACTTCAGAATCATTCAGAACATCGCAGCAATATTCATTATATCGTAAATATATTCATACTTTCGCGAATAATGCAACAACATAATTCCTTAAAGAAGATTCAGAAAATGATTCACCATTTCAAGAAAGATAATGAAGGGCAAGTAAGGGAATAGAGAAGTAAGATTTCATTATCTTCCTTGAAAAATATTCAAAGTAAGCTAAATTGAAAGTTAAGTTCTAAAAAGTCTCAAAAATTACATCGCTCGCAAGAAAGAAAGAAGAAGAAAAAGAAAGCAAAGATAAAATTCAAGTTTCAGCGATGGCTTCGCCAGATTTATTCTTCTTGATCATCAGATTTATTATTTCTTCCAGAGTTATCAGCTTCTTCAGCATCCTTTTCATCATGAGTCTCTCCTTATTTTGACTCTTCATCAACATTTTCTTCGCCACCCGCAGCTGCTTCTTTTGGAGGGATTCTTTTTTCTTCTTCTTCACCATCTTCTTGAGTGGTATTCTCTTCATCATTAGTAAACTCTAAATCTTCATCCATGGGAAGAGGAATTTCATCATCATCAACCTTTATAGGAGGAACAGATACAGGAGGGATATATTTGGAGAGCAAAATCTCGTTCACAAGAAATTCAGCACTGAGGTGGACCTTGGGAAGGAAACTTCTATCACGATTCCTAATCTCTATGTTTTTAAAGTATTCGAGATAATCAAGTCTTCTTTCTGCTTTGTCACGGGAATCAAGATAATTGGAAACAAGAGACTTATTTTCTTTGCGAACTTTATCCAATTTAGCGGTCATATCAGTGATGGTAGAATGAAGATTTCTTTCGGATTCTGAGAGAAACAAAATAATAAAAGATCAGTTAGACAAAAATTTCACAAGGAATATAACACAAAATTTTATAAGAAGATCAACAAGAGAGGCAGTCAATTGACAACCTTCTTTTTGCGAGGTTAAGTTTTGGATTAATGCAAATAAACAGTTCTCCCATTGATTCATGTCATCATCGAATTTATCGCCAACCATACCCTTCAGACGAGATTTCATGCTTTCTTCTTTGTTGCGAAGATATGAGTTTTCCTTTGCCAATAAAGAATGAGATTCCTTTAATTGAGAGTATTGGTCTTGAAGTTCGCTGGCTCTTAAACTAAGAGTTAATCTACCCTTGATAAGTTTATCCTTCTCGGCAGTAGATGATTCAGTTAATTCCTTGAGCTCATTCTTAAGAGAGCGAAGAGATTGCTCTTGATTATTACATATGCTTTGAAGATTACTTAATTGCTGCGATGAAATCGCCATCAAGCTTGAAAATCTATGTTTTTCTTGGGACAAAGTCTTATTCTCATCTGATAAAGATTACATCGCCAAATTAGCCTTAAAAAACAAGTATGAGAGGCGATCAACCTCGCCACTTAATAAATTCTTCCTTTGCAACAATTGATTATTCTCATTAGTAAGATTATTTATGTGATCAATTGAATAAGTGTAAAGATTTTCTAGTCTAGTATGTTGATCCATCCAAGAATCTCTTTCAACGCGAGCTTCTTCAGCGATAGATTCAATTTTGAGTCTTTCTATGAAACGAGTCCGATTTGAAACTAATATATGAATCAAGAATTTAAGAAGGAAGCCTGAGTACAAAAAATATAAAAGTAAAACAGAAAAACAAAAGAGCAGAGGCAAGAAAAATGTACCTTTCATCTCGTCATTTTTTCTGCGAAGATTCTCGCAGTCTAGAGAAGAGTTGCGGAGCATATGATTCAAAGTATCACACTCAGCAGTTTTAACTTGAAGGCTTTTCCTCAGAGCTTCAATCTCATTTTCCAAAGATGCTTGTGAAGCATTACCATGAGAGCCAAAATACTTGAGTAGAGTCTCACAAGCTTCATGTTGGAGAGGGTCAGTAGAGGACTTTCTAGCATTGTCTAAAATGTTAGACAAGATTTTGAAAGCAACATCAACACTTGAAAAAGTTTCGTTTGATGAAGGAAGGGGTGTAGAAGGTAAAGTAGTAATGAGAGCATGTTGACGATCATTTGTGATGGTTGAGTTTTCAGGAGGAGTATATGGAAAAACAACAGTTGAAGGCTGTAAAGGACTACAAGGAGTCTCAGTCACAACAATTTTAAAATCTTGATCTGTCAAAGGATCAGAAGAAGTAGATGTATGGGTAGCGATATTCTCGCAAACAAAAGTAGAAAGATTTGGTTGTGATGGTGTGGGAGTAGTCCTTACAGATGTTAGCGTGGGAATCATGAGATTCTCCCAAAGAGTCTTAAAGTGGCGAGATCTTTTGGGAGGCTTAACAGGGTTATCGTCATTCTGCGAACAATAACTCAGATAAGAAACAGAGGCAAAAATATTGTTATTAGGAAATAGAATATGTTTCTTACTACCTTATCATTCGCAGAACTCCTCTTCTTCTTCTCTTCTAGTCTTTTGCGAGTGTTAGGGTTTTGAGCCGTGGATTGTGCGTTAGAGATAGTTCCGCTGAAGAGAAGGCATAACATGGAAGTTATGAAGAATAAAATAAGAAATATTGGAGAATGAAAGTAAAAATTGGATTAAATAAATTTCATAAGTCAAGAAACATACCTTGATGATTCCATTAGAACAGTAGCAGAAGGATATGAAGAAGAAGAAAATTTGCAGACGGAAGACGAAGTAGACAAATGAAGGAGATGAAAAAACGGGAGAAGAAAATTAGTTTTGAAATATAATTCCACCTTTTATAGGCAAAAGGGGGTGAGCCTATTGAGCAGATTCGTGTCAGTAAATGGAGGAATTCACAACACGTGTAAGAAAGGCTAGATTAACGGGATCTTGTCGAGACGAAAGTATAAAATGGAAAGATGTTGCGAGGGTAATACAGAATATTGGTTCTCATGATCTTCTCTTCTTCGCAGAAAAGACATGAGAAGAGGCAAGATGTAGGACCAGAATATCGCCACAACGATATTCCTGCGATATTAGCAACGTTTCTGCGATCATCACTACAAATTATTTAACAACGTTTCACGAGTGTCACAGAATACCCAAAAAAAACTGACGATGGAAGAAATAAGAGAAGAATATGTTGATCCTGCGATGATCATCATTCTTGCGATAGAGAATATTATAGCGATCGCGATGAGATCGCAGAATAGATCCGAAATAGGAGGAAAACTTAGCTGTCATCCATTATGTAAATCCCTATATAAAGGGCTTGGTAGATCCAGAAAAGGATGATGTATTTTTGAGAGTTGAAAGAGTCTTGAGGAGAGAGAAACTTCAAGAGAATATTTGTAATCTTGATTTCTTCCAGTTCTGTAAACATTTCTGAGATTTGATTAGTAAAGTGTCGTTTAAATCTTTGAAGTTTAATTAATTTCCAATAGATTTCTATAGAATCTTAACAAGGGTGTAGTGTGGGAATTCCTGCAACTACATACATCTTGCCTCTTCTCATGCATTTTCTACGAAGGAGAAAAGATCATGAGAAATAAAATGCCGCAGTTATTCATCTTTTCACATTCTTCAGTTCTGACACGTTTCTGCATCCTTTTCCAGATTTTTTACTCGTATTTTTTCTCCCATTCAATTCCTGACACGTCCTTTTCAACCGATACGTTTCAACCGTTCACGTCTTTTCTTCGCATTTATCTTCTCGAGAATCTTTGCCTCCTATAAATACTTCATTATTTTCTTTCCTTCTTTTTATTTCCTTTTTCTTTTCTCTGCAATTTTACTATTCTTCCGTGAATTCCGGATCTGCTACTGTTGCAATTTTTTATTTCGATTTTTACTCTTTCAATATTCATTCCCATACTAAGAAAATGCCTCCAGCTGGTCGTAAATATCTGAAAGCCTTTGAGAAAATTCAAGAAGTACTTCAGAACAGAGGTTTTACTTTATCTACCATTGCGGATCAAAACCCTAAGGCTGAGATTTTTGTAAAATTATTTTCAGATCATCCATGTAATTGCGATAAAATTATAGTCTCGCTTGGTCAACTTGAAACTGATCTTCCTATTCCTCTCTATAACCCTGAGCTTCCTTTATTCTATGAAATACTCTCTCATGAGAAGTTCTCGCGGGCGGTATATCAATTGAGTGGGGATTGTATTCGCTTAATGCTTGAGTATGCTACTCGCGGTGCTAGTAAAGAATCTCGCTACCCTGATACCGCGAAGAATCCTAAATTCAAAGATGTTCCAATTGTTCCTGCAAAGTACATTGTAGATAATTTCTTCGCAAACTATGACATAATCCCCATGAGGAGGGATATCACTTGTTGGGGTGTCCGCTTACAAAAGAAGGATGATGTTTCTGAAGACAAAGCTCTTATGTTGGACATTGATTGGCATTTGGGCAACAATACATCCCATCGCCATTCCAGTGATCACAAATGGTATATTCTTCCCTTATTGTTAGAAGGTCCATACATTTCTGGTTCTCATACTTTACCCGCGAGTCTCGCAAATTACCAACCATGGGTGTTCTGCTGGCCTGAAAAGAATAAGGAGGTATATTCCCGAATTTTTACTTATTTCTATTTTCCTCATATTATTATGTATACGCTCGTTGACTACTCCAATATTTCCAGATTAACAGATTGAAGGTTAATTACAAGAAGTCAGGGAAACCTAATACTTTTTTAGCTCTCAAATCACTCACAGATGAGGTAAGAAATATTCCTTTATGATTCTTAACAATATATTGTTGCCTCTATTTCTTACCTTTATCTGTGTTTGAAGGTTATTGAAGAAATAAAACCTGTGAAGATCGCGAAGACTAAGGGAAAAAGCAAAGGTTCTTCTCGCAAGGATAAATCTATTGTTCTTCTCAAATAGAAATCCACCGTTCCTCTTTCAAAGAAAAGAAGAATCCAATCTACTTCCCCTTCATCATCTCAATCTAATGAAGAAAGTTCTCATGATAATACTGATAATGATGATGATGGTGATTTTGATGCTGATATCCCTTCCGCGAGGGAATCCTCCCAACCTGAGTCTTCTATGTCTCAGCTATCCAACATATTTTCTGATACTATGCTTGGTATGGGTAATGATGCTCTTAGAGACACATGCCAAGCTCTCGCAAAGGTCTTCGATGCTTCCATATGTGTGGAAAATGAATCTCTTCAAGGAGTTTCAAGATCAGTGACTCCCAGCCTCTTAAATTCACTAAGCATTTTGGTATGTTCTTATTTTTTTGCCATATTTGTATAATTTCATTTCTTTGCAGGATTTTAATTTATGTTTATCTTGACAATTTTTTGTTTTCCCTCGCAGGCTGGAAGAGCTTCTTTTGTTGTTTCCTCAGACTTAGAGAAAAGGCATGCATCCTTTCACAAGAAGAACACTGTTCTCCGCAAGAAGAATGAGGAGTTAGAATCTGAGTCTGCTAATCTCCGTGAGAAGGACGGACAGATGGAATCTGAACTTGTTAGTCTTCGCAAGAAAAATAAAGAATTAGAATCTTCCTCTGCTGATCTTGGCAAGAAGAATAAACAACTAGAGAAGGATCTTTTTCATCAACTGCTCAAAGTATATAATCTTGAAAGTGCCAGTAAACAACTCTTAGGTATGAGAATTTTCCTCTTTTCTTTCATATTTCTACTTTCCATTACTCCTTCTTATTTGATTTACCATTCTTGCGGACATTTATGGTCTCTCTGATGAGGCTTCAACCCTTCGTTCTTTTCCTGAACCAATAGATGATGATGCTCTTCTAGAGCTTCTCAATAACTCTTTGAATAATCCCTCCAATGATAGAATTAATTCTATTTCCATTGATGAACTCAGGTCTAAGCTTCGCCTCTTAGAAATTGACCATAGATCTTGTCTAGACATGGCTAACAAATTCAAATACTTTTACCACAATTCTAAGGAAGAGATTAAAACATTAAGGGCCAAGAACAATGATCTCTCAGATGACAAAGATCGTATATCTAGACAAGGAGCTCAAACTTTAGCGAATTTTCATAAAACCCTTCTTGAAGTCCAAATTGAAAGGGATAGACTTATCTGCGAGAAAGAGGTTCTTGTTGAAAGGGAAAACCAAATTCGTTCCCATCTTCTTATTAATAATGATGATGAATTTGCATGGGCTGCGAAGATTCTTGACAACGCCAGAACTAACTTAGGTGTAGATGTTAGTCTTCATGTTGAACAAGCGGCCTTAATTAGAGACATGATTTCTGAAAGAGAAGGTTGTTAACTATTCTTCCTCATTAATTTCTTGTCTTTATAGGTTTTTGCAAAATTTCCAACTTGTTGTTATATACTCGCAGGAGTTGAGAAGATATATTCTGAAAGAATTGGAGAACTTGAAGACGATAAGGGTCAACTCGCAAAGACTCTTGCTTCTCGTAATGAAAAATATTCAAGATTGAAAGACCAATTAAAGATCACTGCTGCGAATTTTAGTAATATCCTTGTTGGTGTTCGCAATAATTCTGTCAAGAGGGTCTATGATGATCATAACATTTCTCACTCTTTGTATCCTTGCCTCGTGGAAGAAGTTCCAACGAATACTACAAACCTTGTTATCTCTGACAGTGAAGCCGAAGAATCTGGCAAAGATGAAGGATATAGTGAAGATGATGGTGAAGACGAAGAAGGAGAAAAATATGGCGAGGATGATGATGGATCTAACTAGTTTTGTTTCTCCTTTTCAATCTTCTTGTAATATTTGTACATTTATCTCCTTCTTCTTATGATATTGCTGCGAATTTCTCCAGCTTCTAAGGTTCCTTGATGCATAGATTTCTTTTGCTTCTATCTGTATAAATTAGAAAACAATTCTTTTTTGCAATATGGTTAATCAACATGATTATTAATTTTTAACTATCTGCGTAAATCTGTCATATAAAGATGAATAATAATTTTATCATTCTGTTCATTCCCATACTTGCCTCTGTTATTCATCTGCAATATGAAAGATTGAGCAGATTAATGTTGAATAAAATTTGTTGTAAATTTTGCCTCAACCTCTGCGTAAATAGCGCCGGTCATGTCTGCATAATCTCATGATCTCTTGTGGTCTTATTTTTCCTTCCTAGTTCAAGGTCTTATTTAGCCACTTTTTATTTTTTTGGCGACAAAATCGCAGGACGTCCTTACATTCGCATGTAAAAACCCATTGATCTTGTCTTATCCTTTTTTTTTCAATTTATTGCGACAATATGACAGGCCTAAGTTCTTTTGTGAGAACAAATCCCCATGACATTGCCGTATTGCGATGAAATCGCAGGACGTCTTTACACTTTCATGTAAAAACCCATTGATCTCATCTTAACTTTTTCTCATGGCTTGTTGCCTCTGTAAGGTATTTTTCACGCAACAATATGACAGGCCTAAATGTTTTTGCGAATGTAAAGCCCCGTGACATTGCCGTCTTTAGATACTTATCATCTCCCTAATGGAGGGTGCCGCCCTTATCTTCCCCCTGGTTGCCCCTTCAAGGAGGTGACATCGGCCATACAAGACTAGCTCCTCACATCCGGTCTTAACAACAACCAGTTATTTTTGCAGCCTCTTATCCCTTTTTCCTATATGTCTTATGGTTACGAGACTGCACCCTAAGTGGGGTTTTCTTCGGGCCGAATGCATTATAGTCAAGACTTTCCAAGAATGGCCAGGGTAGTTTCGTATGCCCCAGGCACTCTTGGCTCAACCGTGTACCTCGGCGCCTTAATCATATTTTGCATTCCTTAGGAGAGACCCTCAGTCATCCAACTGTTAAAATATATATATATATATATATATATATAGTTGGAAATCCAAGGTATCTCTCCTGGATGGGTTTTCAATAACCCCAATATCCATGAATCAGGTTCCAGCAGCGGTATAACCTTATCCCTGAGTCATGCAAAGAGATAGCCCCTCATATGACGTACTTTAGGTCTTACACTTTCCTCTTGCGAAATTGTATCCGCGAACTAAGGTGCACGCCATAAAGGTTCGTCCCATTCTTATATGTCTTTATTCTTTGATTATCTCTTTTTTGCATTTCAGATCTTGTATGATTATTCAATTTCATCTTTTTCATTCAAACAAAATATTCTTTTGAAATATTTTCTTCAACAAATCATTCATACATTTCTTAAATTTCACGATTTGAGAAATTTTACCTTTCTACATACTACTTTCTGCTTCTGCCTTTTTGTTGCGCTTTGATATTTTCTCTCCATCTACGAGGTGCTCGCCGTCAATTGTCTTTAGTGTGTGTTGACTTTGCAGCATTCCATATTCTCGCCGTTCTATTGTATCAACCATTAATTTGTCACTTCTTTGCTTCTGTTTGATGTTATGCTTCCAATTTCTATTCCTAGTAGCTCTTTCTTCGCAAGATTCCATGTCAATTTCATAGCACTTCTTTCCCTCTATCCAATCTCCCTTTATAACTCCAATACCACTAGGATGAAGAAACTTAATACACTGGTGATAAGTTGACTCTACTCCTAGGATCCCATGTAACCATGACTGGCCAATTAAGGCGTTATATGGCGATTTTATGTCAACAACACAAAATTGAACTTTAGAAGATAACCCCTTTAATGGAATCCGCATGGTAATCTCCCCTTTTGATAGGTTTAGAATACACCGTATTTACTATCTATAGAGTTTATGCTTTCTTTGTTATTTTTCTTGTAAATTATGTATTTTACGCGTGTTTTTGAGTTATTAGGTACTCTGGAGTCACACGGAGAAAAAGAAGAAGAAACCACCAGATTTGAACTAAAAGGGCAAAAAGGCCATTTCACAAGCAAGCACTATTTAGAGCCTAGCTAAGGTTAAGGGGCAACTCTATTTGAGGGAGTTCTAAATATAGTCAAGCTAAGGTTAAGGGGTTGCCAGAAAGAGTGGCCCTTATAAGAAGTGATCGAGTACCAATAACCACCAACCCCAATTTATAACCCTAACTTAACTCATTATCTTCTCAATCATTTTCACAAAGAAATAGAGATTGAGAGAGAGAAAAAACAGCGCAGCCGCTGCTGTTGAAGTCGAGAAATTGGAACCAAGAACAAACATGGAAGATTGAGATAAATCTGTGGTGATCGAAGAAATGTAGTCAGGGTTCGATGGAATTTGAATTGAAACTGGATCTGTCGGATTTGAGGACGATATTAAGGAATTGTTGAAACAGAAAGAAGAAATCGAATTCAAGCTAGGTTTGATTTGTTGCCGATGAAATCAGTAATGGTGGTCGTTGTTCAAGAATGGGTTCTCTCTGAGATTGAATTTGTGGTGATGGTTGATATCCAGCTAAGATTCGAGAAATCAGAGAAGCTGAGATGTTGTTGATGCCGTGAATGGGGTTTGCGCTGAAATTAAAGGTGGTCTAATATGGGATCGATCTGTGTAAGAAAATAGATATGTTGTTGTGAATCCGAGAAGGGTTTTGTGTGATTTCATGTAATCAACAGAGATGGAATTGAGAGAGATCTAACACTAATTCAAAAATGGGTTTGTGCAATTTGTAGTCTATTAAGGGTCTGTGGATGATTAGGGTATCGATTTGTATCTGCTATCACTTCTGAATCCGAGAATTGAAGGATTGAATTGATTGTGGATTAAAGGAAATAGTGGTTTGAAGTAATAAGAAGTGGGTTGTCTCAGAAACTGAAGTTGTGGGTGTTGATGGTCAGGTTTGGTGTTGTTGCAGTACATGAATGGAGGAAGAAGAGCTTATATGGGTTACAATGGTGGAGTTTGTGCTGCAGTGAATCAAGAACATGCAATTGGGAGATGAACGGGGTACTGTGCTGCAAATGTTGAATGAATAGATGTATGTTAGGATTGTCACAGAGAGAAGAAAAGAATTGCCTAAAATTGGCCTGAGAAAGCCCTGAAACAGAGGAAACTCTATCCAACTCATCCTTGTGATGAGTCAACTCAGTGACCGATCCATCTCACTTGTCTCAGACAATTCAGCCGAGTTAGACAGCTGACTCGATAACTGACTCGACTGACTTCCCTCCCTTGACCCTCTTGACTGACAGTTTGACATTCTTGACCATTTATTTTAACAGAATCGTGATGGAATATTCTTTCAACGACATCAGAACTCAGGTAGCCAACGGAGATAGATTCCGGTCAAAAACCCAGTTTTCAGGCGACCAAATTTACAGAATTTTGTGTGGACTTCTCTCATGGGTGTGAAGACTTAGACTTCGATGTAGAATTGGGCTTGGATTTTGAAAGAGAAGATGGAATATTTGAGAAAGGCTTGGACTTGGAAATTGAATTTCTAAAAGAAAGGGATTCTATTCCTTGGAATATTTGGAGAGCATTGAAGCCCATAAATAAAGGAGTTCTCTACACTTTTATAGATACATCTTTTTGCACACCTCTACACACACAACACTTTTCTTTTCTTTATTTGTGCGAACTTTTCAGCATGAGTAACTAATTTTATTGATTGAGGATGAATTCCTAGTTCTTAACATGTTTTGAGTTTTGTTTTAAATATACTTTGAAGTTTTCACATGATTATCATTTGTTTTTGCTAATATTAATGTTTATGATTGATTGATAGGTTGTTTAGAGTGCACGCTAAATTGATTTGTTAATTTGATCTAAACCAAGTGAAAGTTAGGGGATAAGTAATCGTTTCTTGACTCTTTACACAAGTAGAAAACACGATACCTTGCGGAGGGATTCCGTGGAGCAATTGTGTGTGAAAACAACGCTAGAAAGTGGACCAAGCGAACCGAGTCTAACTACTAGTACTAAACCTAAATTCATAAATCTTAATGCGCTCGGGGAATTACATCTTGTAAGCGAACCTCAAGGTGGTTCTTTTGAATAGAATCTGATAACTAAGCGGACCTGTTACTCAGTGAAATAAGGAATTTTGGGGTTAGCTAAGCGAACCTGCTATCCTACGGTTGGTGATAATCTGTGACTAATAATAAGTGGAAAAGAACATAACTTGAATCATTGTTTTGCAACGAAGAAGGATTCCTTGATCTAATTTCTCTTATTGATTTCCTTTATCTTTTAATTGCTTTGTTTATTTACTTTTGCTTTATAAAATCTAAAACCAAAACCCCCCTTTTTGTGACATTATAAGACAACTAAAACCTTTTGCTCCTCGTAGGAACGAACTTGACTGCCCTATATTACTTGTTAATTAGGTAGTAAAATAATAATTAATTTGTTGTGGTTACGACACGCATCAAATTTTGGCGCCGTTGCTGGGGAGCAGCGGACGGTTTTAGTTGTTTTCTTTTTCTTTCTTTTTGCTTTATTCTTGCTTTGTTAGATTCTATTATCGTATCTAACTTGGTTTTTGAGAAAAAATATTTTTTCAGGTACTCCACGTATGGTGGACAAGAGCAAACATATTATAACAATCAATACGGTTTTCAACCTCAACATTATGGCAACTTACAACCATCCTTAGGATACAAACAAAACCAATCTTTTGGCTATGATCAATATCCTACGGAACCTTATGGATACTCTCATACATATCAACAACCTTGTAATGGGTATATAAGTCAAGCACCAAGGTGGGATAAATATACTTCTAATTGGATTCATTCAAGTTGTATGTAGATTATCAATGAATTGCAAGAAATTCGAAAAATACTAGACCGTGATAGAAAGAACGCCGCACAAACCAATTTCTGCAACATTTTTTCTTACCCGACTCCGGATCGTAGTTATGTTCATTCACCCATTCATAGGGAAGAGTCCTGGGAAAGAGAATCTATTGTAGCAAACGGTGGTAAGCGTGTGAACGTCCAGAAACTTGCACAAAAATTATACAAATTGGAAGATGATGGGGACTCGGAAGAGTTTATCGCAGAAATTAGTAGGACCATTCATATGGAACTTAAACGACGTCTAGATAAAGGTAATGAAACCGATGACGATTCTTATTATGGTGAGTCTGAAAATTAAGATGATTGTGTTGAAAAGGACCAACCTTTGGAGACTTTTGATGACATTAGTGTTGCTTACTCGAGCCTTGATCTTAATAATGATCAATCACCTATTCAAATGGTAGAGCTTGAGGAAAATGCATTTAGTGCTTGGAAAAAATTCCTTAGGGAAAGATATGAGTCCGCGGAAGTGTATGAGCGTTGCAACAAGAATGAAGTTATTCCAACTCCGGATCATAATAACGATCTTTCGCCTATTGAAAAGGAGGAGATTGGGTGTGACTTACCTATTATTGTAAACGGTGTAACACCCTTACAAGAAGATCTTAAAATTTACACAGAAGACGATTTTATGAGAGAAGAATGGCCCGATTCCGATGACAAAGATGTTGAAGAGGTGATGCTTGATAATGAAACCGAATTGATTGAATTTGTGGAAGACCTAATTGAACTTGCTAATGATTTGAATGACGCCAAGACGTTTCTTAAGGTAGAAAATAATGAAGAATGGTTGCAAAGTTTGATAGAGGACCATGATATAAAAGAGGTAAGTAATTCACTTGAATATTTTAAGAACGAAGAAGATTCCGTAATACAAGAAATTGTGCAAGGTTTGTCTAACCATTTGCATATTGATTCTTCTCCTTTACCTCTTATTGGATTGAATGTATGTGCTTCGAAAGTATTTTTGGATAATTTTGTTTCTCGATATCCACCATTGGAAACACTTGATGCTAACACTATGTAGGTTTGCCAAGAGGAAACCATAGAAATTCCCTAATTCTATGTTCTTTATACACTTCCGAGTGTGGACAAGAATAAGTGTGGGGAAAATTTCTATCGAGCGATAACTTTACTATTGTTTTCTTGTGCTAATATTTGTATGAATCTATTGTTTGCATAACAGGTACTATGGGTGGATCCCCAAATTTTTCATTTGTTAGTATACGGGGAATGAATCTTACAAGAGCCATGTCGGGCCGTCGACTTTAAAACAAGCGCTTAGTGGGAGGCAACCCACCGGTTTTGTATCTCTTATCCTTTTGCTTTTTATTTTCTTTTTGTTTCGTTTATTTATTTTTCTTGTTCCATATCATGTTAGGATTTCTCACCTTGACTTTACTAGGAAGACTCAATTACATTGAGGACAATGTAAGGTTTAAGTGTGGGGGAGTGGCTAAGCATATATATTTGAAATTTTTTTTTGCATAAAACCTCCAACTTTTAGAGATTTTAGAATCACTAGCATACTTCTAGGTATGTTTACATAGAGAATTCTGACCGACATAACTGAACTTGGAAGTGTTAGGGAACTACGTTCGGATTTCTTACTTGTTAGAGTGTTAAATACTGGATTTAATCATGCCGGTAATGCAAATTAGGAGCAGAGAGAAATGCATTATTAGAGTTGCTGATCAATCATTAGTGGATACTACCCATTTTCATATCAACCAAGGCACCGACCAGAAATTCTTCCATGGCTAAAGAGCTTCTTTTGAGTGTGTGTCACCGTATGTTAATTCCGGGTAGAATGGTGAGCTACCCAACTTCACACCAATTTCAGCACTACTCTTTGATCTCTTGAGTGCTAATTTTTGTCAATCATGAGGGTGCCGTCTATGGATGAAGGCCTCATTATTGTACTTCGATTTGCAGTTAGCACCATTCTCTCTCTCGACAACAACGGGTCCATAGAAACACCATCATCAACAACAAGGGAGCGACATCAAAATCTACAAGGAAAGTTGAAGACGTTTGAGGTTTACAAGCAACGGAACAAGAAAAGAGCTAAATTCCATATTCAAGTAAAGCAACATACAAAGAGCAGATTTTATGTCAAAGTTGAAGACTTATTTACAAAAGCGAAGAAAATCAAAAGGTGAGAATTATTGAAGTTTATGATTTCAAGACGATACAAGTTGTGAAGAATCAAGCGGTAAAATACTTTTCCACGGCCATGGTTTGTTTTATTTTATTTCACTTTGTTTTGTATTTTGTTTCTCTTGTCTTAAAAAAATAATAATATTTGATTGAAAAATTGAAAAAATATATTTTAAAAAAAAAGAGAATTTTTTTTTTTTGAAAAATATGAGACAAGAGAAATATCTATTATTGTTTTGTTTTTATTTTTATTTATTGAATAAGCCGTGGGGAAGGAAAAAATATAAGGAAGTTTCAAGCGACAAGGATTTTAAGGAAAAAATGTTACAAATTGTCAAGGATTTATGAAGTTCGAAAGTTTATCATCAATAGTTGAAGCCGAAGACGAAGACCAAGAAGATGAAGACGAGGAACCGAAGATGTTTCTATTGGATACCGTGAGAGTGGTGTTATCATAATTGGCAATCGGATGTGAAGGTAAGTAAGTAATCTCATCCTCGATAATAGTGGTTGATTTCCTTTCCTAGAGATCGTCAGAAAAATGGTTTTTCAAAATGTTAAAATATGTGGGTTTTTAAAATATTTCGGAAGTTGTCCTTCCCACCATTCAACGTGTTGCAGGAATTCTCTTTTCATTCCTACCTGCAGACATGTGAGACCCATAAAAAAGCCGTTTTTTTTTAGTGCAATTTCATAAAACCCTTTTTGGTAAGGCAGAAGTTGAGGCGAAATGCTTATTTACCGTTTCTCAAACATGCGTTCTCTCATTATGGTGTGGTTATTTATCACTCAACATTTAAGAATGAGAATATGTTCTTTAGTATTTCTAACTTCTTATTACTAGCATGCAGAAACTCTATGTCCTCATAACTCTTTGGATGCTTGGGACGCTGGAATGCTTTGAAGTTGTAAGTTTTAGTTTGATTTGCTCGAGGACTAGCAAAGTCTAAGCGCGAGGGAATTTGATAGGTGTAGAATACACCGTATTTACTATCTATAGAGTTTATGCTTTCTTCGCTATTTTTCTTGTAAATTATGTATTTTACGCGTGTTTTTGAGTTATTAGGTACTCTGGAGTTACACGGAGAAAAAGAAGAAGAAACCACCAGATTTGAACTAAAAGGGAAAAAAGGCCATTTCACAAGCAAGCACTATTGAGATCCTAGCTAAGGCTAAGGGGCAACTCTATTTTAAGGAGTTCTAAATATAGTCAAGCTAAGGTTAAGGGGTTTCCAGAAAGAGTGGACCTTATCAGAAGTGATCGAGTACCAATAACCACCAGACCCAATTTATAACCCTAACTTAACTCGTTATCTTCTCAATCATTTGCACAAAGAAATAGAGATTGAGAGAAATAATATAAAAAAAAACAGCGCAGCCGCTGATGTTGAAGTCGAGAAATTGGAACCAAGAACAAACATGGAAGATTGAGATGAATCTGTGGTGATCGAAGAAATGGAGTCAAGGTTCGGTGGAATTTGAATTGAAACTGGATCTGTCGGATTTGAGGACGATATTAAGGAATTGTTGAAACAGAAAGAAGAAATATAATTCAACTTGGGTTTGATTTATTACCGATGAAATCAGTAATGGTGGTCGTTGTTCAAGAATGGGTTCTCTCTGATATTGAATTTGTGGTGATGGTTGATATCTAGCTAAGATTCGAGAAATCAGAAAAGCTGAGATGTTGTTGATACCGTGAATGGGGTTTGCGCTGAAATTAAAGGTGGTCTAAGATGGGATCGATCTGTGTAAAAAAAAATAGATATGTTGTTGTGAATCAGAGATGGGTTTTGTGTGATTTTAAGTAATCAACAGAGAAGGAATTGAGAGAGATCTGACACTAATTCAAAAATGGGTTTGTGCAATTTTTAGTCTATCAAGGGTCTGTGGATGATTAGGGTATCGATTTGTATCTGCTATCACTTTTGAATCCGATAATTGAAGGATTAAATTGATAGTGGATTGAAGGAATTGGTGGTTTGAAGTAATAAGAAGTGGGTTGTCTCAGAAACTGAAGTTGTGGGTGTTGATGGTCAGGGTTGGTGTTGTTGCAGTATAGGAATGGAGGAAGAAGAGCTTATATGGGTTACAATGGTGGAGTTTGTGCTGCAGTGAATCAAGAACACGCAATTGGGAGATGAAGGGGGTACTGTACTGCAAATGTTGAATGAATAGATGTATGTTAGGATTGTCACAGGGAGAAGAAAATAATGGCCTGAAATTGGACTGAGAAAGCCCTGAAACATAGGAAACTCTGTCCAACTCTTCCATGTGATGAGTCAACTCAGTGACCGATCTAGCTCACTTGTCTCAGACAAGTCAGCCGCGTTAGACAGCTGACTCGATAACTGACTCGGCTGACTTCCCTCCCTTGACCCTCTTGACTGACAGTTTGACCTTCTTGACCGTTTATTTTAACATAATCGTGATGGAATATTCTTTCAACTGCATCAGAACTCAGGTAGCCGGCGGAGACGGATTCCGGTCGATTTTCGGTCAAAAACCCCAGTTTTCAGGCGACCAAATTTACAGAATTTTGTGTGGACTTCTCTCATGGGTATGAAGACTTAGACTTCGATGGAGAAAGAAATAGATACAAACGCTTTTATCTTGAATCAAAGAAAGAAATAGATATATTAAGACAGAAGAATAGCGATCTTATTGACGAGAAAGATCTTGCCATCAAAAGAGGATCTAAGATCCTAGCAGACTTTCATAAAACTCTCCTTGATGTTCAAATGGACAGAGATAAACTTATCCGCGAGAATGAAGATCTTCTTGCGAGGGAGACTCAAGTTAGATCTTGTCTCCTTATTAATAGTGATGATGAGTTTGCTTGGGCTGCAAAGGTTCTTGATAATGCCAGGAATAACTTAGGTGTAAATGTTAACCTTCAAGTTGAACAAGCGGCTTTAATTAGGGATATGATTAATGAAATAGAAGGTTGTTTGTTGTTCTTCTTCTCGCTAGTTTCCTGTTTTTATTATTCTTCTTTACAAAATTTCTAAATTGTTGTTATATATTCTCGTAGGAGCTGAAAAAAGATATCTTGAAAGAATTGGATAACTTGAGAATGAGAAGAATCAGCTCGCGAATACTCTTGCTGCTCGCAATAATAAATATTCACGATTGAAAGAGCAGTTTGACATTACCATCGCGAATTTCAATAGATCTCTCATTGTTGTTCGTAATGATTCCGTTGAGTTGGTCTGTAATGATCATGGAATTTCTCCTTCTATATATCCTGATCTTGCAAAGGAAATCCCCGCAATAATCCCAAATCTTAACATCTCTGATAGCGAAGTTGAGGATTCTGACGAGGATGAAAATGAGAATGATAATGATAATGACGAAGGAGAGAAATTTGGTGGAGGAGAAGATTATGATAAGAATGAAGATAGTGATGATAATGATGAAAGGGAGAAATATGGCGATGAAGAGAAGTCTGATAAAGAGGATGGCGATGGATCCAGCTAGTTCCTCTTTTTCTTTCTATCTTCTTTGTATATTTATTTTCTTCTTTCTGTAACATTGCTATGAGTTTCTCCAATTTTGTGAATTTCTTTTGCTTCTACCTGTACGAATTAGAAAATATTTCTTTTTCTGCAAGTCAATCAATCAATATAATTATTATCCTTTAATTATCTATGTGCACTTATCTATGCAATTTTTAATATGATAGATGAATAATAATTTCATCGTTCTCATGCATTCCCATACTTGCCTCTATTATTCATCTGCAATATGAAAAATTGATTAAATATTAGACATTAATAGTAAATAAAATTTGCCTTAATATTGGCGATCTTATCGCCATAAATAACTGCGTGAAATCACAATTCTCATAACATCTGCGAGTATTATCGCAGTAATCTTGTGGTCTTATTACGCCTTCCTAATTAAAGGTCTTATTTTGCCACGCCCTTTCTTTCTGCGACAAAATCGCAGGACGTCTTTAAATTTGCATGTATTGACCCATTGATCTTGCCTTATTTGTATTCTTTTGATTGTATTGCGACAATATGACAAGTCTAAGCTCCCTCGCGGGATCAAAGCCTCATGACATTGCCGTCTTGCGATGAAATCGCAGGACATATTTACACTTTCATGAAAAAACCCATTGATCTCATCTTAACCTTTCTCTTTTGGCTTTTTGCCTCTGTATAATTTACATCACGTGACAATATGATAGGCCTAAATGTTCTTGCGATCATAAATCCCCATGACATTGTCGTCTTGAGACACTTATCATCTCCTTAATGGAGGGTGCCGCCCTTATCTTCCCCATGGATGACCCTTAAAGGAGGGAACATCGGCCATACAAGACTAGCTCCTCCCATCCAGATTTACCAACAACCAGTTGTTTTCACAGCCTCTTGTCCTTTATGCCTATATGGCTTATAGTTACAAGACTGCACCCTAAGTGGGGTTTTCTTCAGGCCAAGTGCATCATAGCCAAGACTTACCAAGAATGGCAAGGGAGTTTCGTACGCCCTTGGCACCCTTGGATCAACCGTGTACCTCGGCGCCTTGGTCATACTTTGTACTTCTTGGAAGAGATTCTCGGTCGTCCAACCAGGGTATAACCATATATAGTTGGAAATCCAAGATCTCTCTCCCGGATAGGTTTTCTTTAACCCCAACATCTGCATGACTCAGGGATCCAAAGAGCGGTATAACCTTACCCCTGAATCATGTCAAGAGATACCCCCTCCTATGACGTGCTATTAGGTCTTAAATTTGCCTCTTGCGAAATTTTATTCGCGAACTAGGGTGCACGCCATAAAGGTTCGTCCCATTCTTTAATCTCTGTGAAATTTTATTCGCGCTTCTCGCGAGTATTGTAACTCTGATAGAATTTCACAACTTTGATCTTCTTTCTTTTTGTAAAATCTTGCGATTCTTTCAAGCAGAATATTCTATTCAATTACATATTCTTCAAACAAATCATACATAGAGTTCTCTAAAGTTCATCATTTTACCTCTCTACTTACTATTTTCTGATTCTGCTTTTCTGCTACGTTTTACTGTTGTTCCTTTTTCTGCGAGACGCTCGCCATCAGCTTTCACATCCTCTTTCCGCTCTATTGTATCAATCATTAATCTTTCACATCTCTATTGTTGTTAGATTTTGTACTTCCAATTGCTATTATTTTCAGCTCTTTCCTTGCAAGACTTCATATCAATTTCATAACACTTCTTGCTTTCTCCCCAATCTCCTTTAATTACTCCAACACCATTAGGATGAGGAAATTTAACATACTGGTGGAAATTAAATGCTACTCCTAATATTCCGTGTATCCAAGGTCGACCAATCAGAGCATTGTAAGGTGACTCAATGTCAACAACACAGAATAAGATCTTGGAAGTTGTCCCTTTTAAGGGAATTCGCATCTCAATTTCCCCTTTTGGTTTATTGGAAGTACCATTGTTGAAGATTAGACATGCGGAATAGGAGCTACAAAGTTTATTTATATATTTTTTGTATTCCACATGTCTAATCTTCAACAATACTCAAAATCTTCGTCACTTCCAAGTAGTCCAATGATCCCAAAGGTTGTAAGTTTAGCATCATCGTTGTTGAAAATCCGTAGCTATAACAATGAGAAAAGTAGTGGTTCTCAATCATTGTTATACAGTGTCATAGTATTATTACATAGCGTCAAAGTCCAATTGCATCACAACTTTAAAAAAAATACTATGGTGATACTTCACTCCCCCTTAGTTAATACTCCATCTCACATGGAAACCACTCCCCCTTACATAATGATCCGAAAACCATATGTATTTGTAGTATGGACTACATATTATTTCTCCCCCTTTTTGTCAATAAAATTGGCAAAGGTACAAGAACGGGATCCTAATGAAATTTCCGTAAGAGATATTTCATGACCAAAGGTAAATGTATATCATGTTGTTTAGATGCAATCATAAAGCCGAAGCTAAATGCATTCATCAAGGAGTTTATAAATATACAAGATAACCCCTATAATATTCCACAGCCGCACTCCCCACAATGATTTGGAAATTAAGCACAAGTTTAAAAGAACTCTCCCCATAATATGTCTTTCCCGAAGAAACAAAAAGAGCGACCTTAATTTCAAAAGAAATGAAGGATTTCTTTGAACTCAACAAATAATCATACAAGTATGAATTTGGAATCCAAAAAAAATATTCAATCAAATTAACCATAAGCGAACCATGATTAATTTGACTAAATATGCTCAACACAAGTAAACTTATGGAGATAACAAGAGCGACCTTAATTTCAAAAGAAAAGAAGGATTTCTTTAGACTCAATAAATCACATACAAGTATGAATTTGGAATCCAAAAATAAATATTCAATCATATTAACCAAGGAGAACCAAGATTAATTTGACTAAATATGCTCGACACAAGTAAACTTATGGAGACTTAAATCAATTAGATTAATCACAAGAAAACTCGCAAATAATCTAATTGTCATACTCAACCAAACTAATTACAAAAGTAATCAATTTAATTGGTCATACTCGGCATAATAAAAATCTATGGAGCAATGAGTAAGTTAATCATGAATAACCAACCCAGTCGAAGAAATGCTCAAACATTAGAAAACTTATGGAGTGTTAACTAAATAATCACACAAGATGATTAATTTAGTTCAATCATGTTCAACATAAAGTACCTTACAGAACAACAACTAAGCTAATCACAAGGAAATCAACTTTTGTTGTTTTAGTGCTCAACATAAGACACTTCATGGAACAACGCAGTATTTACTCAAAAATTGTGGATCGGAGAATCGACCTTATACCGTGGAATAAGTAAGGATTCATTCTATGTTTCCATCACTATTTGCACAGTGACACACAGTAGACATAATCCTTGAATCACAAAAGATTTTAACCTATCTTACATCAATAATTGACAATATAGGCTTAACTTTTGTGTTTTGCCAAAAGTCTATTCATTCTTTTATCAATATTTGCATATCAATTCACGAACGACTTTACTTTTGACAAAATATGGGACAATTAAGTTCACGGACGTAAACACACATATCCCATAAAAATATTGCAATATATAAAACCATAAAGATTAATACTACAACCATCATCTTCCAAACAAGTTTAGAATTTAACACAATAAATCTAAAAACAAGAAGATGAAAACTTTGGACATAGCTATGTGTAATCACAATAATGGATATTCCAAAACACTAGTTATTCTTCTAAACAAAAGAGAAAAATAGAAGATTTACTAGGCAATAAGACCTTTGAAGAATTTTTTTTCGTCCCCGAACTCCTTGTCGTCTGTAGTACCAGAATATCGCTACAACATTATTCCTGCGATATTAACAACATTTCTACGAGCGTCACTGACGATTCTTCAACGACATTTCACGAGCGTTATAGAACAACTAAAAGAAACTGATGATGGAAGAATTAAAAGAAGAACCAGACTGATCCTGCGATGGTCATCATGCTTGCGATAGACAAATATTGTAACGATCGCGATAAGATTGCAGAGTAGATCCGAATTAAGGGGAAATCTTAGCTGTCTTCCACTATATATTTTCCTATATAAAGAGCACGATAGATCCAGAAAAGGAGGAGGCATTTTTGAGAGATGAGAGAATTTTGAGGAGAGAGAAACTCCAGAAAGAAAGTTGTACTTCTGAGTTTCAATATTTCTTGTAAATCTTCCTGAAAGTGAATTAATAAAAGTGTTGTTGTTCATTCACAATTATGACTTAGTTTTCATAGATTGTTGATAAGGGTGTAGTGTAGGAAATCCTGCAACTACATTTTGGCGCCCGAAATATGGAATGAATTAATGAAAATAGAATAAAAGGCGAAGAAGAAGATAAAAATTGTTCAAGATTAGGGAAATCATAAAGTAAATCGGTGAGAAAATTGAAGGAAGAATGATCAGAATCAAAAAGGATTGTAGAAAATTGAAAGGTGATGTAATAACAAAAGAAATGATTGATAGATTTCATGAAAATATCAAGGGAAGGATACATAAACGGGATTTTGAAGGAAGGAAGATTATGACAGTGGAGAAGATATCATCATTGAAAGATTGGGAAAAACAAAAAATCACGTTTACAACAGCAGAAATACCAGGAGAAGATTCAAGTCATACATCTCCATTGGTGGTCACGGTAACCATTATACCGATGAGAAAGGAGAAATCAATAAAATCTGAAGAAGAATGGGCTATGAATAGAACTTTAGTAGACACAGGAAGTTCTATAGACATGATATTTTATCATACCTTCAAGAAGATGGGATATAAGGATGAAGAAATATCTCATTCAACGTATTATGTTCATGGCTTTGGAAAGTCTATAACAAAACCTAAAGGCGAGATAATGGTATGAATTCCACTAGGAGAAATTGAAACACAAATATCATTATGTGTGGTAGATGTGGAATCTCCGTATAATATGATACTAGGAAGATTGTGGATACACGCAATCAAGGATGTGGTGTCAACATTACATCAATGTGTTAAATTTCCTGTGCATAGTGGAATTGGAGAAATTAGAGGAGATGTGAATTTCGCGAGATTATGCTACCAAATTGAAGTATGAAATTGTGAAGAACGTCCAAAGCTGCGAAAAGCTCGCAGAAAATTGAACAGAGAAGCAAAGAAAGAAGAGGAATTTAAAATTTACATGATAAGGGCAAAAGAAGGAAAAGGGATACCAAGTGAAGTTTCGCGAGAAGGAGATGAGTTCGCGAGAGTTGTGAAAACGCCAACACCAATGGGAGAACCTGAAGCCAGCTACACTGCTGCTGAACCAACAAAAGAAATAAATATTGGAAGTAAAGAAGAACCTAAAATGCTGAAAATTGGGACTAGAATGGAGGTAGATGAGGAAGAAAGAACTATAAATATTTTGCGATAATATGCAGATATCTTCGCGTGGAACATGGATGAGATGCCAGGGATAGACCCGTCAATAGCATGTCATAAATTAGAAATCAACAAAAACATAAGACCATTTAAGCAGAGAATAAGGAAGATCGCAACAACATATCATTCTCAAATAGAAGAAGAATTGCAGAAGATGCTCGACTCAGGAATTATAAGACAAGCAAAATATCCATAATGGATTGCAAACATGGTGGTGGTCCCAAAGAAGAACAAAGGGATAAGAATTTGCATAGATTTTACGGATCTAAACAAGGCATGTCCAAAAGATAGTTTTCCGTTGCCAGATATTCCACAAATGGTTGAATCAGCAGCAGGAAACGCAAGAATATCATCATTGGATGAGTATAAAGGATATAATAAAATCCCTCTCACTGAAGAAGATCAAGAACATACTGCATTTTTTGCTCCAAGAGGATTATATTGTTATACAAAGATGCCATTTGGCTTACGAAATGCTGGTGCAACGTATCAAAGAATGGTGTAAAAGGTGTTTGCAAAATGGATCCACAAAACATTAGAAGTATATGTAGATGATATGCTGATCAAAAGCAAAGAAGCTGAGAATCATGTGCAAGATTTGAGAGAGATTTTCGATCAAATGCGGCAATTCAATATTAAAGTGAATCCTGATAAGTGTACCTTTGGAGTAACTTCAGGAAATTTTTTGGGGTATATTGTGTCAAAAGAGGGAATGCAAGTTGATCCAGAAAAGGTATAAGCAATTCGCGATATGCCAACTCCTGCGATGGTGAAAGATGTGCAAAAACTAAATGGACTCTTAACCTCGCTAGGAAGGTTCATTTCGCGATCTTCAGACAAGTGTAAACATTTTTTCGATATACTCAAGAAGGGAGAAAAATTCAAGTGGACAGATGAATGCGAAAAAGCTTTTCAAGGAATAAAAGAACATATGGCGAGTATATCTATATTACAGAAAGCTGAACCGGGAGAAGAATTATTGATTTATCTCGCAACAACAACATATGCGTTAAGTGATGTGTTATTGCGAGTAGACACATGGGTAGAAAACCCAATTTATTATATCAGCAAAATATTTAATTCAGCAGAGAGAAATTATTCAAAGATTGAGAAACTAATTCTAGCATTGGTACACGCAACCTTTAAGCTTCGAATTTACTTCCAAGCGCATAAGATCAAAGTGTTAACGAGAGTGCCAATTGAATCGGTGATGAAAAATTCAAAAAGATCAGGCAGAGTTGAGAGATGGAATGCGCAAGTAGGGCATTTTGATATTCAATATGAAATTTTATCTTCTCCAAAATCACAAGTTATCGCAGATTTCTTAGCTGAATTTCTTTTGGAAGATGACGAAGCTGTAGAAGAGATGATGGATATAGACGAAGAACATGGAGACCCAAAAGAGCTATTAACAGAACCTGACAGATGGGAAATATTAGTGGATGGATCATCAAATGGAGAAGGAAATGGGATTGGAGTTGTTTTCATTTCACCAGAAGGAGAAAAAACAGCTTTTTCATTTAGATTGGAATTTTCATCCACTAATAATGAGACACAATCTGAAGTCGTAATCCATGCATTGAAGTTTGCGATAGAAATGAAGTTGGAAAATGCTAGAATCACCAGTGATTCACAATTGGTTATTCGCCAGATAAAGGGAGAGTATACCACAAATGAACCATCTTTGAAGAAGTACAAAAAACTTGTTGAAGAATTGTCTACGAGAATTCCAAAAATAAAATGGAGACACATATCAAGGAAAGATAATAGGCTTGCGGATGCTTTTGCTTTCATATCAAGTATGATGACGAACCCACTTACGAGATGCATAAAAATTCAAACACTTTTGCAACCGGCGATAAACAAATAAGAAGAAGAGGTAAATGTAATGATGGTAGAATCTGGCAAGGAAGAAATAGGGAATAATGCTACAGATTGGCGAGCAGATCTTCATGCTTATTTGGCGAGAGGAGAAATCCCCAGAAATCGATTAGAAGCACATAAATTAAAAAGTAGAGCAACCAATTATGAACTAAGAGATGTGGTATTATATCGCATGTCATTTAATGGACCATCGCTAAGATTTTTGACGAGAGAAAAAGGACAAAAGGTGTTAAAAATGTTGCATAGTGGTGATGTTAGTAATCACAGCGGGGGTAGATCTTTGGCATATAAAACAAAGATGCAGGGTTATTATTGGCCATATATGCATGAGGATGCAAAATAACTTTCAAGGCGTTGTGAAGATTGTCAGCGATTTGGGAAGAAGATACATGCTCCAGGAGCACCATTATCATCTTCGTCAAGCATATAGCCTTTTGGAAAATGGGGATTGGATATCATGGGACCATTTGTGCCTGGTTCTGGACAAAGAAGATATTTAATCGTTGCTACAGATTATTTCAAAAAATGGGGAGAAGTTAAGGCAGTACAACACATCCGCGATAAGGACATTTTTACATTCATATTTGAAAATATAATTTGAAGATTTGGGATCCCAGCACAGTTGATGTCTGATAATGGAAAACAATTTGAAGGGCAGAATATCGAGTTGCTTCTTAATGCATTTAAGATAAAATGTGGAAAGTCAACTCCTTTATATCCACAAGCAAATGATCAAGCTGAGGCAACTAATAAGACAATCGCAGACATCTTGAAAAAGAAGTTAGAAGGTTATCACAAATCATGGTGTGAGCAAGTGCATAATGCAATATGGGCATATAATACAACTAGACGAGAGGCAACTGGGATGTCACCCTTTTGTTTAACATATGGAGTTGAAGCTGTCCTACCAACAGAGGTTGCTATCCCAACAACAAAAATAGAAGCATGGGAGAAAAATCTAAGTGATGGCATGATTTTACATGAGTTAGATGAACTAGAAGAAAAGAGAGAAAAAACTCTACAACATATGGAAAACTATCAGCGAAGATTAGCTCGCGAGTACAAAAAACGAGTAAAGAAACGTCAATTCCAGCATGGTGATCTAGTTTTGCGAGAAACACCAAAATATCAGCAAGAAAGCGGTGGAAAATTAGAGAGAAAATGGGATGGACCATACATAATTAAAGAGATAATTGGAAATGGAGCATACAAATTAATGGATCCAGAGGGAAGAGATGTTGGGCAAAGACTTGATAGACCATGGAATAGATTGTTTCTGAAAAGTTATTATCAGTAGCAGTTTTTGCGAGGTAAGAAATATAAATGTAAGATGAAACAATTACAAAATTCTTCTTTCTCTATCATAATTTATGCGAGCATCATCGCAAGAATAGCGAATAAAATTTCGCAGAGATTAAAAGAATGGGACGAACCTTTATGGTGTGCACCCTAGTTCGCGAATAAAATTTCGTAAGAGGCAAATGTAAGACCTAATAGCGCGTCATATGAGGGGGTATCTCTTGACATGACTCAGCGATAAGGTAATACCGTTGTTGGAACCTGAGTCATGCAGACGATGGGGTTAAAGAAAACCTATCCGGGAGAGAGATCTTGGATTTCCAATTATATAAGGTTATACCCTGGTTGGACGACCGAGAATCTCTTCCAAGAAGTGCAGAGTATGACCAAGGCGCCGAGGTACACGGTTGATCCAAGGGTGCCCGGAGCGTACAAAACTCTCTTGCCATCCTTGGTAAGTCTTGGCTACAATGCACTTGGCCTGAAGAAAACCCCACTTAGGGTGCAGTCTTGTAACTATAAGCCATATAGGAATAAAGGACAAGAGGCTGCGAACACAACTGGTTGTTGGCAAATCCGGATGGGGGAGCTAGTCTTGTATGGCCGATGTGTCCTCCTTGAAGGGGAAACCAGGGGGAAGATAAGGGCGGCACCCTCCATTAGGGAGCTGATAAGTGTCTTAAGACGACAATGTCATGGGGCTTTATGATCGCAAGAAAATTTAGGCCTGTCATATTATCGCGTAACATAAATAATAAAGAGGCAAAAAGCCACGAGAGCAATGTTAAGATGAGATCAATGGGTTTTTACATGAAAGTGTAAAAACGTCCTGCGATTTCATCGCAAGACGGCAATGTCATAAGGGTAAATTCTTGCGAGAGAATGTATTCTTATCATATTGTCGCAAAGATTTTGAAAGAAACATGGATAAGACAAGATCAAAGGGTCTTTACATGCAAATGTTAAGAAATCCTGCGATTTTGTCGCAGACAGAAAAAGTTTGGCAAAATAAGACCTTTAACTAGAAAGGCAAAATAAGACCAAAAGAATAACCTTACAAATTAACTATTCTACTTTAAGATTGCAGGAAACATTCAGCTATCACAGAATTATATACAAGAAGCCAAAATTCTTAATATCGCAGATTCCATCATAATCTTTCAGAACATCGCAGTTATATTTATTATATCACGGATATTTATATAAAGACAGAAGATACAGAAGATCATTCACCATTTCAAGAAAGATAATAAAGGGGCAGATAAGGGAATGGAGAAGTGACATTTCATTATCTTCCTTGAAAACTTCCAAGAGGGCTAAGTTAAAAGTTAATATTCCAAAAAGGTTTCAAAAATTACATTACTTAAGAAAGAAGAAGGAAAAGAAAACAAAAGAAAAATTCAAGCCTCGCCAGATTTATTGTTCTTGTCAGATTCATCAACATCATCAGCATCCTTCTTACCGCGAGCTTCTTCTTCTCTGGATTCTTCATCAGCGATTACTTCTTTTGGAGGACTTTTTTTCTTCTTCTTCACCACCTTCTTGATCTTCTTGAGTGGTATTTTCTTCATCATTAGTAAACTCTAACTCTTCATCCATGGGAAGAGGAATTTCATCATTGTCAACCTCTAGAGGAGGGACAAAAACAGGAGAAAGAGAACGGGGAAGCAGAATATTGTTCACAAGAACTTCAACCCTAAGATGGACTTGGAGAAGAAGAGCTCTTTCACGATTCCTAATTTCTATATTCTTAAAGTATTCAAGATAATCAAGTCTTCTTTCTGCTTTGTCGTGAGCAATAAGGCAATTAGAAGCAAGAGATTTATTTTCTTTGAGAACTTTATCCAATGTAGCGGTCAGATCAGTGATGGTAGAATGAAGATTTCTTTAGGATTCTGCGAGAAACGAAATAAAAAGTCAGTTATACAAGAATCTCACAAGGAACATAATATAAGATTTTATGAGAAGATCAACAAGAGAGGCAGTCAACTGACTACCTTATTTTTGCAAGGTTAAGTTTTGGATTAAAGCAAATAAACAGTTCTCCCACTGATTCATGACAGCATCGAATTTATCGCCAACCATACCCTTCAGACGAGATTTCATGTTTTCTTCTTTGTTGCGAAGATATGAATTTTCCTTTACTAATGAAGAATGAGATTCCTTTAACTGAGAGTATTGGTCTTGAAGTTCGCTAGATCTTAAACTAAGAGTTAATCTACCCTTGATAAGCTTATCCTTTTCGGCAGCAGATGATTCAGTTAACTCCTTGAGCTCCTTCTTAAGAGAATGAAGAGATTGCTCTTGACTATTACATGTACTTTGAAGATTACTTATTTTCTGCGAGGAAATCGTCATCAAGCTTGAAAATCTATGTTTTTCTTGGGATAGGGTTTTATTCTCATCTGATAAAGATTTCATCGCCAAATTAGCCTTAAAAAACAAATATGAGAGGCGATCAAGCTCGCAACTCAAAAAGTTCTGCCTTTTCAATAATTGATTGTTCTCATTAGTAAGATTATTTATGTGATCAATTGAATAAGTGTACAGATTGTCTAGTCTAGTATGTTGATCTATCCAAGAATCTCTTTCAACGCGAACTTCTTCAGCAATAGATTCAGATTTGAGTCTTTCTATGAAACGAGCCCGATTTGAAACTAATATATGAATCAAGAATTTAAGAAGGAGGTATAAGCACTGAAAGTATGTATATGAAACAGAAAAGCAAAAAGAGCAGAGGCAAGAAAAATATACCTTTCAGCTCGTCATTTTTTCTGCGAAGATTCTCGCAATCTAGAGAAGAGTTACGGAGCATGTGATTCAAGGTATCACACTCAGCAGTTTTAGTTTGAAGAGTTTTCCTCAGAACTTCAATTCATTCTCTAAAGCCGCTTGTGAATCATTACAAACAGAGCCAAAATACTTAAACAAAGTCTCGCAAGCTTCTTGTTGGAGAGGGTCAGTGGAATACTTTCTAGCATTGTCTAAAATATTAGACAAGACTTTAAAAGAAATATCAACACGTGCGAAAGTTTCGCTTGATGAAGATTTAGAAGGTGAAGTAGTAGTGAGAGTAACTTGGCGATCATTTGTGGTGGTTGAGTTATCAGGAGGAGTATGTGGAAAAACCACAGTCGAAGGCCGTAAAGGACTATAAGGAACCTCGATCATGCAGCAGGCTTTAGAAGCTTGGTTTGTCAAAATGTCAGAAGGGGTAGAGGTATGAATAGCGATATTCTCGCGGATAGGAGAAGAAAGATTTGGTTGCGATGGTGTAGGAGTAATCTTCACAGATGTTAACGGGGGCATAATGAGATTTTCCCCGAGTGTCTTAAAATGGCGAGACCTTTTGGGAGGTTTATCAGGATTCACGTCATTCTGCGAATAATAACCCAGATAAGAAACAGAGGCAACAATATTGTTATTAAAAAATAAAGGATGTTTCTTACTACCTTATCATTCGCAGAATTTCTCTTCTTCTTTTCTACTGGTCTCTTGCGAGGATTAAGGTTGTAAGTCGTAGATTGTGTGTTAGAAATCTTTCCGCTAAAAAGAAGACATAACAAGGAAATAAGAAAGATTGGAGAATGAAAATAAAAACTGGCTTAAAAATCAAGAAACAAACCTTGAGGACTCCATTAGAGTAGTAGCAGAAGAATATGAAGAAGAGGCAAAGTTGCAGACGGAAGATGAAGAAGATGAAGAAACAGAAAAGTAAAATTAATTTTGAAGATTAGTTCAACCTTTTATAGGCAAAGGGGAGTGGACCTATGGAGTAGGAACGTGTCAGTAAATGAAGGGATTCACAACACGTGTAAGAAAGGCTGGATTAACTGGATCTTGTCGAGAAGAAAAGGGGAAGAAGTTGCGAAGAATAATAAAGAATATTAGTTCTCATGATCTTCTCTTCTTCGCAGAAAAGACATGAGAAGAGGCAAGATGTAGTACCAGAATATCGCTACAACACTATTCCTGCGATATTAACAACATTTCTATGAGCATCACTGACGATTCTTCAACGAAATTTCACGAGCGTTACAGAACAACTAAAAGAAACTGATGATGGAAGAAGTAAAAGAAGAACTAGACTGATCCTGCGATGGTCATCATGCTTGCGATAGAGAAATATTGTAACGATCGCGATAAGATTGCAGAGTAGATCCGAATTAAGGGGAAATCTTAGCTGTCTTCCACTATATATTTTCCTATATAAAGAGCACGATAGATCCAGAAAAGGAGGAGGAATTTTTGAGAGCTGAGAGAATTTTGAGGAGAGAGAAACTCCAGAAAGAAAGTTGTACTTCTGAGTTTCAATATTTCTTGTAAATCTTCCTGAAAGTGAATTAATAAAAGTGTTGTTGTTCATTCACAATTATGACTTAGTTTTCATAGATTCTTGATAAGGGTGTAGTGTAGGAAATCCTGCAACTCAATTTGATACTTCACTCCCCCTTAGTTAATACTCCATCTCACATGGAAACCACTCACCCTTACATAATGATCCAAAAACCATATGTATTTGTAGTATGGACTACATATTATTTCTCCCCCTTTTTGTCAATAAAATTGGCAAAGGTACAAGAACGGGATCCTAATGAAATTTCCGTAAGAGATATTTCATGACCAAAGGTAAATGTATATCATGTTGTTTAGATGCAATCATAAAGCCGAAGCTAAATGAATTCATCAAGGAGTTTATAAAGATACAAGATAACCCATATAATATTCCACAGCCGCACTCCCCACAATGATTTGGAAATTAAGCACAAGTTTAAAAGAACTCTCCCCATAATATGTCTTTCCCGAAGAAACAAAAAGAGCGACCTTAATTTCAAAAGAAAGGAAGGATTTCTTTGAACTCAACAAATAATCATACAAGTATGAATTTGGAATCCAAAAAGAATATTCAATCAAATTAACCATAAGCGAACCATGATTAATTTTACTAAATATGCTCAACACAAGTAAACTTATGGAGATAACAAGAGCGACCTTAATTTCAAAAGAAAAGAAGGATTTCTTTATACTCAATAAATCACATACAAGTATGAATTTGGAATCCAAAAATAAATATTCAATCATATTAACCAAGGAGAACCAAGATTAATTTGACTAAATATGCTCGACACAAGTAAACTTGTGGAGACTTAAATCAATTAGATTAATCACAAGAAAACTCGCAAATAATCTAATTTTCATACTCAACCAAACTAATTACAAAAGTAATCAATTTAATTGGTCATACTCGGCATAATAAAAATCTATGGAGCAATGAGTGAGTTAATCATGAATAACCAACCCAGTCGAAGAAATGCTCAAACATTAGAAAACTTATGGATTGTTAACTAAATAATCACACAAGATGATTAATTTAGTTCAATCATGTTCAACATAAAGTACCTTACGGAACAACAACTAAGCTAATCACAAGGCAATCAACTTTTGTTGTTTTAGTGCTCAACATAAGACACTTCATGGAACAACACAGTATTTACTCAAAAATTGTGGATCGGAGAATCGACCTTATACCATGGAATAAACAAGGATTCATTCTGTGTTTCCATTACTATTTTCACAGTGACACACAGTAGACATAATCCTTGAATCACAAAATATTTTAACCTATCTTACATCAATAATTGACAATATAGGCTTAACTTTTGTGTTTTGCCAAAATTTTATTCATTCTTTTATCAATATTTGCATATCAATTCACGAACGACTTTACTTTTGACAAAATATGGGACAATTAAGTTCACGGACGTAAACACACATATTCCATAAAAATATTGCAATATATAAAACCATAAAGATTAATACTACAACCATCATCTTCCAAACAAGTTTAGAATTTAACACAATAAATCTAAAAACAACAAGATGAAAATTTGGACATAGATATGTGTAATCACAATAATGGATATTCCAAAACACTAGTTATTCTTCTAAAAAAAAGAGAAAAATAGAAGATTTACTAGGCAATAAGACCTTTGAAGATTTTTTTTTCGTCCCCGAACTCCTTGTCGTCAATAGCCATTGGAACATAAGGTTCATTAAGGTATGAGTTTATATCAATAAACCTTTTAGGATGATGTTGTCGAACTAGGGCCTTCTGAATCTCGTGAGTCTTATATACAAAAGCCTTTATTTGCTGAATCTCCTTTCGCAACTCCTTTACCACTTCAAGAACATCAGAAAATTTTTGAGAATTTGAAGGAACAACTCTTGGCTTCCTCATATTCCTTTTTTTTTTTCAAGGTTGGAGGCAATGGAGATTTTTATTTTTCCTTCATGATTGATGGCTTAACAATCACATTACCTTCTTTTTCATCAGAAGATATCATTCTTGGAGTTTCCATGAACGTATGGGTTTGTGAGAGGAAATCACAATTAACTCAACAAGTAGTCTTGAGATATAAAGAGGTTTTTAGAGAAGGAAAACAAATGTAGGGTTCGAAACCTAAAACAGGTTCGTAAACGATCAACTCTTATCCCTATGAAGAGTAGAATTGTCGATAATACCTTTTTTTTTGTTTGATAGACAAAAACCAACCTAAGAAAAGAAAGAAGAAATAAAACTTTTCTTAAATCCTGAGAGGTACAACATCATTGTATCTTTTGATCAAGCACATGAGATAAGATTTTAAAAACAACATAATCAAGTTGCGTTGTGGTGAACAACAATTTGTCCACCAATTTCCTCTTGTGAGGAATCCACAAACCTCTGTCTATCAACATGATTTTACCATACTTTCTTTTCAAATGGTCTTGGTTTTCCTTTGGAAACTAACTTCTTAGACGAAGATAAAATCTTACATACCTCAGCGGTCTTCTATGCAATTTTAAGTTTTCTTGCTAAATGATTTGCTTTTCGTTGAAGTTTGTTGACGTGTCTTTGTTTGTGTTTGAACTTGTAACACTTCGAGAGTTCATGAACTTTTAATAAACAATATGAGCACGTCATACTTGGATAATAATCAGGCTTCTGAGATGTGCAAGTAGCTAGGCACATAGTGGATCCTAAAATATTATAAACAGAGTTTCCAAGGAAAGGGTCAACTTTTTCTTCCAGAATGGTTGGATTATCTTCTGAAAGGATATCAAGATTAATATGTGTATTGCTACAATTATCAAAATTAATATTTTCACCAAGAAGTGCAACACTTGATTTCTCGTCTTCATTAGAGTCATAATTGTCAGACATTTCATCAAGAGTTGCGGCAAGACCTTTGTTCCCAGTATATTTTCTCCGATTTGGACACTCATTTGCAAAATGACCAAAACCTTTACACTTAAATCACTGAGGCATATCCTCATCATCAGTTTCATCAATATCCTTGTTTTTAGGAGGAAAACGATTATGAGGTTTGACTGATGCCTTAGGTTTATCTCTGGAGAACCGTTTACTTCTCTTCAACAGAAGATCCTTAAACAGTCTTGTAATCATCGAGACTGATGTAGGACCAGAATATCGCTACAACACTTTTCTACGAGATTAACAACACTTCCAGCGAGCATCACCGCAAATTCTTTAACTACACTTTGCGAGTGTCACAAAAGCAGTCAAAAGAGTGACGTAATAGTTGACGATTGAAGAAAACATAAGAAAAGCATGTTTGTCCCGCGATGGTTACAAAGCTTGCGAGAATGAACATTATAACTATCGCGGAGATGAAAGCTTATCCACTATGTAACAAAAAGGTCCACCAAATTCAAAGAAGATGAAAGCTTGAGGAGAGAAACTTCAATAGAAAAGTTGTCATCCACTATGTAATTCCTTATATAAAGGTTTCCACCAAATTCAGAGGAGGATGATGTATTTTTGAGAGTTGAGAAAGTCTTGAGGAGAGAGAAACTTCAATAGAAAAGTTGCATTCTTGAATTCTTACATTTCTAAATGAAGAAAGACAAACATTTAAACATTTAACTCTTTATTAGGAAAATCAAATAATAAAGTGTCGTTCTTAATCTTCAAACTTGAGTTGGTTATTACAAATTCTTAACAAGGGTGTAGTGTAGGATTTCCTGCAACTACATTTTAGCGCCCGAAACAGGGAGAATCAAGCTAAGAAATCTCTAATTACAACTTGAAGATTTGAAGAAATTGTTAGAGTTGAATAAATGGCTAGAAGAAGAAGAAATACATCAGAACCACCAACAACTGTGAGGAGGAGTAAAAGACTTGCAGGTGGAGAAACAAATGAATTGGGAGAATCTTCAAGGATAAGAACAAGAAGAAATATAACAAGGATTGAAGGAGAAAATCAAATTCGACAACCGAATCACCAAACACCGATACAAGATAGAAATGTGGATTATGATAGAGTGAGTGTGCATACTTGGAGATCGGATTCAATGGAAGATGTAGAAGATCAACAATTAAGAGACGGAAGAAGAGAATAAAGAAATCAAGGAGTGGTTGAAGGATTAATTCATAGAGAAGGCGAAGATGAAACAGCAGATTAGAGACGGAAGAACATGCAAATTTAACAAGACAAAATCATGAGTTGAGAATGGAGAATTTGAGACTACAAAGTAGAATATCAAGAAGTACTGTTAGATAAAATTCAAGGTCATTAATAGAAGAGCCAAAACGAAATTCCCCAATGAGAAATGTTAGAGAAAATACTCGAGAAGAAAGACAAAATCCAAATGAAGAGCAACGTCATAGAGAAGAAGAGGTAATTGAAGATCTCTATGATCCTCGTGGTGAAACTATGGAAGATAGACGCAATAATAGAAATCAAGAGGATGGAAATAATCAAAATGGTGAAGAAAATCGAGAAGAAGGTAGAAGAATATTACATGGGCGAGAAATTCAAAGAAATCGAAGAATAATTGAGGATCAAATTGAGAGGCATTATGCTGAACAAGCACGCTTAGCATGCGAAATAGAAAGGTTAAGAGCAGAAGTAGAGAAACAATAATTTCAAGAGGCAGTACGACAGAATAACCATGAAAATCGAGAAAGAAGACGTACACAAAATCGCCACAATGATAGTATTCAGGAGGAGTATGATAGAATACAGAGGAGAATAGAAATACAGCGAAGAGAAATGATAAGAAATGAAGAAATTCGCAGAGAAGAAAATAGACAGCATAATCAGCGATGATTTCAAGAAGGAGGTGAAAGTGAAAATCGCAGAGAAAGACAGGATGAAGATGAAGAAGAAAATGCACAAAATCTCGCAAGACAAGAAAGACAAGAACGTATAAGAAGGGAAACTGCGTTAAAAAGACCAATGGAACAAAATTCAGCTGAGAATGAGCAAATATTGAGAGAATTAGCAGAAATGCGAGGAATGATAAACAATAGAAGAGAAGGAGGTAGAAGGCAACTTGATGAAGCAATTGAAGAAGCTGCGAGAACCCCTTTCGCTCAGGAAGTACAACTAAGAGGAATACCTCCTAAATGCAATTTACCGACATTAACCAGTATCTTTGATGGAACTACTTGTGTTGTTCATGTAGGACCAGAATATCGCTACAACACTATTTCTGCGATATTAACAATACTTTTGCGAGCGTCACAGAAGATTCTTTAACAACATTTCGCGAGCGTCACAGAAGAATCCAAAAGAAGCTGACGATAGAAGAAATACAAAGAGAGTATATTTATCCCGCGATGGTTATCAATTTTGCGAGAGATAATATTATAGCAATCGCGATGAGATCGCATAGTAAATTCGAAAAATAAGGAAAACTTAGCTGTCATCCACTATGTAAAACCCTATATAAAGGGTTCGTTAGGTTCAGAAAATGATGATGTCTTTTAGAGAGTTGATAAGATTTTGAGGAGAGAGAAACTCTAGAAAGAAATTTGTACTTCTGAGTTCTTATGTCTTTTGTAAAGAATTCTAAAAGTTAAAATAATAAAAAAGTGTCGTAATTCATTCTCAAATATAATTCAATTTATGTAGATTCTTATCAGGGGTGTAGTGTAGGAATTCCTGCAACTACATTTTGGCGCCCAGAAACAGGGAGAATCAAGCTAAGAAATCTCTAATTACAACTTGAAGATTTGAAGAAATTGTTAGGGTTGAAGAAATGGCTAGAAGAAGAATAAATACATCAGAACCACCGACAACTGTGAGGAGAAATAAAAGACTTGCAGGAGAGGGAACAAGTGAATTAGAAGAATCTTTAAGGATAAGATCAGGAAGAAATAAAATAAGAAATGAAGCAGAAAGTTCAATTCAACAGCCGAATCAACAAGCACAAACACGAGATAGGAATGTGGATTATGAAAGAGTGAGTGTGCATACTTGGAGGTCGGATTTGACAGAAGAAGCAGAAAATCGACAATTAAGAAATGAAGAATGAGAAAGAAATCAAGAAATAGGTGGAGGATTAATTCATGAAGGACGTGAAAATGAAATAGTAGATGATTTGAGACAAAGAATACAGGAAGAAAGAATATTAGAGGCAGAAGAGCGTGCGAATTTAACAAGAAAAAATCATGAGCTAAGAATGGAGAATTTGAGGTTACAAAGAAGGAGATCAAGAAGTACTGTTAGATCAAATTCAAGATCACTCAGAGAAGAACCAAGGCAAAATTCCCCAATGAGAAATGTTAGAGAAGAAGTGCAAAATTTAAATGGAGAACAACATCATAGAGAAGAAGAGATAATTGGAGATCGGTATAATCTGCATGGCGAAACATTGGATAATAGACGCAATAATAGAAATCAAGGAGGAAGAAACACCTAATTTTATATCTAGTATTATGCTTTCTTTGCTATTTATTTTGTGAAATATGTATCTTATGTGTGAATTTGAGATTATTAGGTGTAATGGAGCACTTGGGGGCAAAAGAAGGAAAATTGCCCATTTGGAGCGTAAAGGCAAACTCTTCAATTCATAGGCGAGCGAAGCTAGCCACTGTGGAGAAAGAAAGAGGATGAGCGTGTCAGTTCTCTGTAACTGACAGGCAATTTAACATCCTTAGTTACCCCTTATCCACTTCACCTGGGGTGCATAGACCCATTTTCATTTCCTACACAAAACCTAGAAATCAGTTCCTCCCATCATTTGCTGTTATTTCTCTTCCTCACCTGAAATCAAGAGAGGAAGATGGCGGCTGTTGAACAAAAGATTGAACGAGAGGAATCGAGCGTTTCAAGTTCAGATACCGAAGAATTAAAACAAGAATCGAAATGGGTTTTCTGTAGATTCGATTTTGAGGTGATTCTGCTGCTATGTTTACTGTGGCTCGATTGAAGATTCAATGTCTTATGATGAATGGGTTTTCTTGGTAATTGAATGGTTTCTGGTGATGGTAGTTAAGAAGTTAGGGTTTGAGGTTGATGGTTGAGATGGGGGTTTTAGGTTTGACAGAGCTTGAAGGAATGAAGATGGTTGTGATTTTAATGGAATTCAGGTAAATAAGAAGGAGCAAAAGATAGGTTAAATAGGTTATTGAAGCAGCTGAAATCCTTAGATGAATGTTAGGTGGTCTGATGCTACACTATAATGAGAGTGCAGAGAGGAGAAGCTAGGATGCATTGAGGGATTGAGATGTGGAATGTTAGGACAACAGAGTTGGATATGGTGATTATAGAGCTGTGGAAGGTACTGAAGACAAGGGTTGATTTCAATTGCTCATGAGGAGAATAATAATGAGTTTCTGAAGCTGGTTAAGGTTTTAATGAATGAATGGGGTTTTTGACTAAATTGTTGAATCTGAATTGGAAGGTGCTGTTGGAGGACTCAGAGATGGCAAATGCAGGAGGTGTGCTGCTGCTCAGAGATTGCATTGCAGGTGGTGATGTTGGAGGAGTCAGGTGTTGAAGCTACTGATTGTGTAGGTGGTTTTGAAGGTTGAAACATCAAACAATGGCAGATGATGGTGGTAACAGTGAGGGTTTGAAGTGATGGCACTGAGGTTGCAGCTGTAGTAGGTGGTGATGAATGTTGCAGGAGACCAGATGAATGCTTAGGAGTTAGGGTACTTGGCAGCTGGTGGATGGTGATGGTGATGCTGGTTCAAATATTTTGAGGGTTAGCTGAGCTTGAATTGCGAGAGAGAAGTGCAATTGGTGGAGTTGCAGCTACAGTTTCAGGGAAGAGAATACATGGCATTTGCAGGATTGAATGAAGCTGTGGTTGGTGGTGGTATGTCATTGGCTTGGTTCTGCTGGTGATAAAGTTGTTGCCATGAAAACAATGAAGAGCAATTGCAGGTGATAGACTGAGTTTGGCTGTGAACTCAAAGGAAGAAAGATAAAAGCATGGACTGGTGATGGCAGTTGCAGATGGAATAAGAGAAACTGCAGGTGGAGCTATAGTTGTACTGCAATGCAGAGATGAAATGGGGTTGCTGCCCTTGGAATTGTTGGCGGCAATGGCTAGGCTGGTAGTGAAATCTGGTGACACAGCAAGAGCTTACTGGTGATGGCAAGTGCATTGCAGGGCTAAACTGCAGCTGGTGCATGAATGGTTGGCAGCTTGGCTGAGTTGCAGGGATAATGAAGGTGATATGAAATTGCAGGTAATGGACTGGAGTGTTGTGATGGTCCTGGTATGGCCTGAGTTTGAGCTGTGAATCCAAGAGCTGGTGATAGAGAAATATTGCAGGTGGTATGTAGGAGCTGCAAGTGGTGAGATTATATTACAGTTGGAGATGCTGTGCAATTGCAGGTGGAACTGGTGCTATGAACTGAATGTAGTGAGTAGATTCAGATGAAGAGATTGTTGCAGGTGGTCTTGTAGCTGTTGCTGGAGCAGTAAAGCATGGTGGTTAGGAAGGTCAACTGTTGCAGTTGACATGAGCTAAATTGCAGGTGTACACAGAAAGTTGAGGTAGCATTGAGCTGGTAATGAAGCTACAAAATGGAGAGCTTTACTGCAATGAAACAGGGATTGACTATGGTTGCCATGGGATTGTATAGAGGAGCAATGAGAAGTTGGTTTGAATCTGAGCTGAGTGTCAGCTGAGCAAATAAGCTATCAAAGTATGTTATTTTGCCAAGGTTCTATTCGTGGAGTTTTGATGTGGTTGGAGTTGTGAGAAATTCAAGTTGAGAGCTGTGAATGAGAGTAGAAATTGCAGGCTAGGCTTAGCTGTGTTGCAGATGTGTGGTGCTGATGTTCATGGGGTTTCTGTTGCTGGTTCTTGGTGTTAGGAAACGCTGCTGGTGCCAATTGGTGTTGATGGCCTGGAGATGGAGAAGGCAGAGGTGGCTCTGGTGATGTTAACAACAAGAAGCAGCTGAGATTTATGCTGTGAAGCACTGTTGAAGGTCTCAGTGGAATTCAAAGAAGCTACAGAAAACGTGCAGCAGAGTACAGTCATCTTGGCCATGACTGGTGGTGCAGCACATCCATCATGGCTGAAGCGCAATGGTTGCAATAGACATGGCAACTAAACCAAGTCAGCCCAGTTAGTTGACTCAGATGCTGATTCGGTCTTGACTTGGTATGACTCGGTCCTTGGCCCGAGTTGACTCGTTGACCGGTGACCGGGTGGACTTAGCCGGTCACTTGGGATACTTTCCGGCGCAAGATTCCGGCCATATTCCGGCAAATGCACCAGTTTTCCGGCGAGCATACTTTTGGACATATTTTCACATGGGTTTCTCACACTTGGTTCATGGGCTTGGTGGACTTCTTGCTATTGGACTTTGGGCTTTGGGCTTTGAAGACCTAATTTTGGAAAGTTGGAAAAGCTATAAAAGGAAGAGTTTTTATTCTTTTGAGGGAGATGATATCTTATCACGTATTTTTCTACTGGGTTTTTGGAGGAGAGCAGCGACTAGGGTTTGCTTCCATTTATTTTTATGTTCTTCATTTTATTTTTAATAATAATTATGTTGAGTTCAAAAACCATGAGTAGCTAAATTCTTAATATTGGTTATGGGATAATAAGTGGATTTCACAAATAAAATCTGATTCAATGCATTAGTTTGTCTCAAGTTTATTGTTTATGTTTCATTGTTGATATTGATTTATGATTTGATTGTTTATTTGGTTGAGTCCGGAATCAATCCGATTTGCATTCATATCTAGAGCTATATTAGGGTTTTCAATACGAAAACGTTGTTCATCCCTGATTCTAAGTAGCATAAATGTGGGTAGTGCTTGTAGAGATATATCCTACTAGTCACATATGGATCATAACTTGGGTTAAATTGATTTAGTGCTTTTACACATTTCGATTGCCTTGATTAGTCTTATTCCATATAGCTTATTGCTTCTAGGGAGTTAAATCTAATTTGCTTTTACACTTTAGGTTGCTTTCTAGGAAGAATTCACATATGCATCTTTTAATGTGGTTGTGATGAAATCAGGGAATTAGCGGGATATTCTTGCGATCAAGGTATCCTAGGACTTTTAGTAAATGAGAGATTAAATATCAATTCTAGTTATTGATGAAAATATGTATTTGTGAATGAAACTATCCCGTGACCAATACTTTCTCCATATTGATTACTTTAATACTTTATTGCTTTCAAATTAGTTTTATAGCTTTGATAACTCAACCCCCCCCCTGGTTACTAAGAAACTGAAAAAATTTATAGCAACAAAAGCCTCTCTGTGGATACGAACTCTTTCTTATCGCATATTATCTTTATTTTAGGAAGTAAGAAAGTGAATTTATTTTTGTGTCGGCTGACAACCGACCAAGAAACAACCAAAATGAAGAAGAAAATCCAGAAGAAGGAAGGAGGATATTACATGGACGAGAGAATCAAAGGAATCAAAGAATAATTGAAGAAGAAATTGAGAGACATTACGCCGAACAAGCACGCCTGGCTTACGAGAGAGAAATAGTAAGGGCATAAATATAAGACCAAGAATTCCGAGAGGCAGTACGATAAAATAACCATGAAAATCGAGAGAGGAGACGTACACAAAATCGCTACAATGATAATATTCAGGAGGAGTATGATAGAATACAGAGGAGATTAGAAAGTCAGCGAAGAGAAATGAGGAGAAATGAAGAAATACGCAGAGAAGAAAGTAGACAACTGCGATTTCAAGAGGAGGGTGAAAGAGAAAATCGCAGAGAAAGACGGGATGACAATGAAGAAGAAGACACACAAAATCTCGCAAGACAAGAAAGGCAAGAGCACAGAAGAAGGGAAGCTGCATTAAAAAGGCCAATGGAGCAAAACTCAACTGGGAATGAGAAAATATTGAGAGAATTAGCAGAAATGCGAGGAATAATAAGCAATAGAAGAGAAGGAGGAAGAAGGAAGCTCGATGAAGCTATTGAAGAAGCTGCGAGAACTCCATTTACTCAAGAAGTACAATTAAGAGGAATACCTCCAAAATGCAACTTACCAAAGATTAACCAAAGATCTATGATGGGACTACTTGTGTTGTTCAACACGTCAAGGCTTATGTTAGATGTATGCTACAATGGGAAAACCATGATGCCGTACTATGCAAATATTTTGCGTCTAGCTTAACTGGCGAGGCATTAAAATGGTTCGAGGGATTTCCAAAAAACACCATAACTTCTTTTGATCATTTACAAGCTACATTTCTAGGAGCTTACATTAGCAACAATTCACCGCGACCAGGTATTGAAGATGTGTTTGGGTTAAAACAGAGGGTTGGCGAGAGTATGAAACATTTAACCATAAGATGGAAGATAATGTGCAGTGAGATGGCAGGAAGAGTTGACGAGAGATATCTTATCTTGTCTTTTATCAATACAATGTTCGCGACCAATCTATTGTACATAAATTTTTTCAGAGTCAAGAATACAATCACTATGACTGAACTACGAGAACTACAGGAAGAATACATTGCTTTGGAGGAGAAACAAAATGAGATGGAATCATATCCCATCGCGAACACCAATTCCGGAGCAGCAAATGGGAGCTTACTTCCTAAAATGATAAACAATGTGGCGAGCAGCTCGCAAGTGCAACAAGAGAAAGTAGAGACTGATAACCAACAAAAGTTGGTAGCTATGGGCAGTAGAGATCAAGAAGAGTATGAAAGGGAGAAGAATTATTACAATCGTGGTGGAAATAATAAGATTCAAAGCTTGATCAGCCGCAAGAAACTTATGGTGGACAGAGGCAAAACAATTTCAGAAGTCAAGGGAATCAGAAGATCATATGGGAAGAAATTAAGATTCCTCCTCTCAATGCTAGTATAGAAAAAATTTGGGAAGCTATCAATTTAATGCAAAATATACCATCTCCATGGAACATGGGAAAAGAACCACATCCTAATAATCGCAGTCAAGAATTTTGTCCTTACCATCATTTTCATGGCCACACAGTAAATGACTGTAGGAATGTAAAGAGAATAATTTTAAGGATGATTGAACAGGGAAAGCTAAATCACTTTTTAGTAGGACATCCACAATCTCAGCGATTGCCTCCAAAGACTGAAATTCGCAGGGTAAATACTGTAAAAGGAGCCGAATCATTCGTAATAGAAGTTGGAGCTAAAGCAAAGAATTTGTTTTGTAATTCCATTGTACATTCACGTAGACCAATAGAGGATTTCCATGATAATGTTCTAGGCAGAGTCTTCGCGAGAGACACGGATGGAAGAGAGATAATGAATATAGCGAGAGCCTCGCCATTAGAAGAATGGCAAAAGCAAACTATATCTTTCAGTGCATAAGAAATACCAGAACCTGGCGAGCAACATGATAACCCGTTGGTAGTAAGACTAGAGATAAACCCAAAGCAAATGGAGGAAGAAGATGAAGAAAATTGTGATGAAAATGAAGATTCTTGGGCTATCAATAGAGTTCTAATAGACACAGGCAGCTCTGTTGACATACTATTTTATCATACCTATAAAACAATGGGTGGAAGAGACGAAGATCTAATTCCCTCAACATATAAAATTTATGGTTTTAATGGTACTGCCAATAAACCAAAAGGGGAAATTGAGATGCGGATTCCCTTGAAAGGGATAACTTCCAAGATCATGTTCTGTGTTGTTGACATTGAATCACCTTACAATGCTCTGATTGGTCGACCTTGGCTACACGGAATATTAGGTGTAGCATCTACTTTCCACCAGTGTGTTAAATTTCCTCATCCTAATGGTGTTGGAGTAATTAAAGGAGATTGGGGAGAAAGCAAGAAGTGTTATGAAATTGATATGAAGTCTTGCGAGGAAAGAGCTGAGAAGAATAGCAATTGGAAATAAAAAATCAAACAACGACAGAGATGTGAAAAGTTAATGATTGATACGATAGAGCGGCAGGAGGGAATTGATGGCGAGCATCTTGCGGATGAAGAAACAACAAAACGTAGCAGAAAAGCAGAACCAAAGAATAGTAAGTAGAGAGGTAAAGTGATGAACTTTAGAGAACTCTATGAATGATTTGTTTGAAGAGTATGTAATTGAACAGAGTATTCTGCTTGAAAGAATTGCAAGATTTGACAAAAAGAAAGAAGATCAAAGTTATGTAATTTTATCAGAGTTCCAATACTCGCGAGAAGCGCGAATAAAATTTCGCAGAGATTAATAGAATGGGACAAACCTTTATGGCGTGCACCTTAGTTCAAGAATAAAATTTCGCAAGAGGCAAATATAAGACCTAATAGCACGTCATATGAGGGTATATCTCTTGACATGAGTCAGTGATAAGGTTATACCGCTACTGGAACCTGAATCATGCAGATGTTGGGGTTAAAGAAAACCTATCCGGGAGAGAGATCTTGGATTTACAACTATATAAGGTTATACCCTGGTTGGACGACCGAGAATCTCTTCCAAGAAGTGCAAAGTATGACCAAGGCGCCGAGGTACACGGTTGAGCCAAGAGTGCCCGGGGCGTACGAAACTCCCTTGCCATTCTTGGTAAGTCTTGGCTATGATGCACTTGGCCTGAAGAAAACCCCACTTAGGGTGCAGTCTTATAACTATAAGCCATATAGGCATAAAAGATAAGAGGCTGCGAAAACAGCTGGTTGCTGGTAAATATGGATGGGAGGAGCTAGTCTTGTATGGCCGATGTGCCCTCCTTGAAGGGGCAACCATGGGGAGATAAGGGCGGCACCCTCCATTAGGGAGCTGATAAGTGTCTTAAGACGGCAATGTCATGGGGCTTTATGATCGCAAGAACATTTAGGCCTGTCATATTGTCGCGTGACGTAAATGATACAGAGGAAACAAGCCACAAGAGAAATGTTAAGATGAGATCAATGGGTTTTTACATGAAATTGTAAAGGAGTCCTGCGATTTCATCGTAAGACGGCAATGTCATGAGGCTTTGATCTCGCGAGGGAACTTAGGCTTGTCATATTGTCGCAATACAATCAAAATATAAAGATAAGGCAAGATCAATGGGTCAATACATGCAAATGTAACGACGTCCTGCGATTTTGTCGCATAAAAAAGGTGTGGCATAGTAAGACCTTTAATTAGGAAAGAATAATAAGACCGCAAGATTACTGCGATAATACTCGCAGATTTTATGAGAACTGCGATTTTACGCAGTTGTTGCTAGCGATAACATCGCCAACATAGAGGCAAATTTTATTTAAAGCTTATATCTAATCTCTATTCAATTTTTTCATATTGCAGATGAATTATAGAGGCAAGTATGGGAATGCATAAGAACAATGAAATTATTATTCATCCATCATATAAAATTGCATAGAGGTTATTAAATGATATGTTTTCACAGATAATTAAAAGATATTAATTATATTGATTGATTAATTTGCAGAAAATGAATTGTTTTTCTAATTCATACAGATAGAATCAAAAGAAGTTTACAGAATTGGAGAAACTCACAGCAATGTTACAGAAAGAAGAAAATAAATATACAAAGAAGATAGAAGGAAGAAGAGGAACTAGCTAGATCCATCGCCATCCTCTTTATCAGACTTCTCTTCATCGCCAGATTTCTCCCTTTCATCATTATCATCAGTATCTTCATTCTTATCAGATTCTTATCCTCCACCAGATTTTTCTCCTTCGTCATTATCATTATTATTTTCATCCTCGTCAGAATCCTCAGCTTCGCTATCAGAGATGTTAAGATTTGGGATTATTGCGGGGATTTCCTTTGCAAGATCAGGATATATAGAAGGAGAAATTCCATGATCATTGCAGACCAACTTTACGGAATCATTACGAACAATAATGAGAGATCTATTGAAATTCGCGTTGGTAATGTCAAACTGCTCTCTCAATCGTGAATATTTATTATTGCGAGTAGCAAGAGTATTTGCGAGCTGATTCTTCTCATTTTCAAGTTCCCCAATTCTTTCAAGATATCTTTTTTCAGCTCCTGCGAGAATATGACAACAAGTTAGAAATTTTGTAAAGAAGAATAATAAAAACAAGAAACTAGCGAGAAGAAGAATAGCTAACAACCCTCTCTTTCAGAAATCATATCTCTAATTAAGCCGCTTGTTCAACTTGAAGGCTAACATTTACACCTAAGTCATTCCTAGCATTGTCAAGAACCTTCGCAACCCAAGAAAACTCATCATCGCTATTTATAAGGAGACGAGATCGAACTTGAGTTTCCCTCGCAAGAAGATCTTCATTCTCGCGAACAAGTTTATCTCTTTCCATTTGAACGTTACGAAGAGTCTTATGGAAATCGGCTAGAGTCTTGGAACCATTTTTAATAGCAAGATCTTTCTCGTCAATAAGATCGCTATTCCTCTTTCTTAATCTATTTATTTCTTTCTTTGAATCAAGATAAAAGCGCTTATATTTGTTAGTCAAACCTAAATTGAATATGTGTTCAATTTTTAAGAGATTAAGTTTGGATCTAAGTTCATCTATGGAGAGGGATTTAATCTTATCATCTGAGAAATTACTTAAAGAATTATTAAGGCAAGCAAGAAGAGTATTATCATCTACAGGTTCAGGGAAAGATTGAAAGAGTGTAGCCTCGTCAGTAAGACCATAAATATCTGCAAGTTAAAAGTGGTTGCTTGAATAAGCCGCGATAGAGTAAGAAGAATTAAGAGAGAAGGGAAATCAGTCATACCATAGAGTTGTTGGTTAGCTCTATCAAGATCAGAGATCTTTTGCTTATCAACTGAAGCTTCAGTCTCCAGCTGTTTATTCTTCTTGCGAAGCTCAATAACTTCAGATTCTAATTTTTCTTTATCCTGGCGAAGTTTAGCAGCCTTCTTTTCAGAGTTGGCACGTCTTTTATCTAAATCATAAGCAACAGCAAAAGAAGCTCTTCCAACCAGCGAAAGAATAATATAAATTAAGATCTAGCGATGGAGAAAATATATAAACAAATTAAAGAAATGAAAACATACCAAGGTACCAAGAGAAATTAAGAGGCTAGGAGTCAGCGATCGTGAGACTCCTTGGAGAGAATCATTGTCCACCAGTATGGGAGCATCGCAGACACTATCAAGAGCTTGGGATGTCTTGTTAATAACTTCATCCTCGTCATTACAAGTTATGATGTGGGAAATATCGCTAAAAATTCTGGATAAATGGGCCATTGAAGAATCAGATGAAGAAGAGTTCTTTATAGAAGGGAATCTGCTATCATTATTATTAAAATCTTCATCCTATTTATCCTTATCAAATTCAACGTTTGGGTTTTCTGGAATAGGTTGAGGAGTTGAAGAATAAGAGGGTTAGGTTTTCCTTTTCTTCAAAGGAGGATCGCCAGAATCTTCACCACAAGGGGCAGAAGGTTTCCCTTTGGGAGGAACAATAGATTTATCCTGATCGTCAGATTCTCCACCGCAAGGGGCATAAGATTTTCCTTTAGTAGGAACAACAGATTTATCTTTTGAAGGCTTCTCCTTAGTTCTTACTGGTTTTATTGGCGGTAGTTCTTCAATTTCCTGCGAGCACAGATGAAGATAAGAAATAGGGGCAACAATATATTGTTAAAATTTATAAGGAAATATTTCTTACTTCATCCGTGAAAGTTTTAAGAGATAAGAAAGTGTTGGGTTTCCTAAGAGTTTGATAGCTGAGTTTCATTCTATCAATCTGAGAAAGATCAAAATAGTTAGCGAGAATATAAAGAAGACAGTAAATGATAATAATGAAAAAAGTTAAGAGAATATACTTCTTTAGATATTTCAGGCCAGTTGAAGACCCATGGCTCATACTCTGAGAGATTCACAGGTAATGGGAGATAACCAGATATATAAGGACCTTCAAGACATAATGGAAAGATGAACCACTTGTCATCGCTAGAATGGCGAGGACCTTGGTTGGTAGATGTATGAAAATCAATATCCAGCATAAGAGCTTTGTCACCAGCGACCTTCTCTTTTTTCATGGTTATTTTGTCGTACTGCCTCTCGGAATTCTTGGTCTTCTATTTATGCCCTTAATCTTTCTCTCTCGCAAGTCAGGCGTGCTTGTTCGGCGTAATGTCTCTCAATTTCTTCTTCAATTATTCTTTGATTCCTTTGTTTCTCTCGCCCATGTAATATCCTCCTTCCTTCTTCGGTATTTTCTTCTTCATTTTGGTTGTTTCTTCCTCTTTGAGTTCTATTGTTGCGTCTATTATCCAATGAAAACGAACACCCCAGCAGGTGCTATCCCTCTTCATAGGGACTATTCTATAGTTTACAAAGAAGTTGTCCACAGTATAATCCGCAGAAACAATGGGGACATCTTTAAATTGTGGATTCTTCGCATCTTCAAGGTAGCGAGATCCTTTACCAGCTCCGCGAGAGGCATATTCAAGCAACAATCGGATACAATCCCCACCCAATTGATATATCGCTCGCGAAAACCTTTTGTCAGAAATTATTTGATAAAATAGCGGAAGTTCTGGGTCATAGAGAGGAATGGGAAGACCGGCTTCAAGTTGTCCTAGCGATACTATAACTTTCTCGCGAGAACATTGATCATCAGTAAATAATTTAAGAGTAAGTTCAGATCTAGAATCCTGATTTAGAATTTTAGATAGAGTAAAACCTTTGCTTCTGAGTTTTCCTTGCATCTCACCAAAAGCAATCAAGTTTTCAGCACCAGCGATAATCATTTTTCAAGTATGGGAATGAAGAAAAGGGATTGAAAGATAAGAAAAAAATCACAGCGTTAACAGAAGCGCAATTCGCGGAAGAACATTAAATTTGCAGAGAGGTTATGGAGAGAGAGAAGAAGAAAGTAAAAGAGAAAAGGAAAGGAATGAGAGAAGTATTTATAGAAGAAGAAATTTCTCGAAAAAGATGAAGGCAATTAATGCAAAGAAAAGACGTGGGTGGTCAGATCTCAGCGGTTAGAAGGGACGTGTCAAAAATTTATTAGAAGAAAGAATACGTGAAAACAGCTGGCGAAGGACACAGAAACGTGTTAGAACAGAGAAGTCTGAAAAGATAGGCAGTTATGGAATTCTAAAAGGTTCTCATGATCTTCTCTTCTTCGCAGAAAAGACATGAGAAGAGGCAAGATGTAGGACCAGAATATCGCTACAACACTATTTCTGCGATATTAACAATACTTTTGCGAGCGTCATAGAAGATTCTTTAACAACATTTCGCGAGCGTCACAGAAGAATCCAAAAAAAGCTGACGATAGAAGAAATACAAAGAGAGTATATTTATCCCGCGATGGTTATCAATTTTTCGAAAGAGAATATTATAGCAATCGCGATGAGATCGCAGAGTAAATTCGAAAAAGAAGGAAAACTTAGCTGTCATCCACTATGTAAAACCCTATATAAAGGGTTCGTTAGGTTCAGAAAAGGATGATGTCTTTTAGAGAGTTGATAAGATTTTGAGGAGAGAGAAACTCTAGAAAGAAATTTGTACTTCCGATTTCTTATGTCTTTTGTAAAGAATTCTAAAAGTTAAAATAATAAAAAAATGTCGTAATTCATTCTCAAACATAATTCAATTTTTGTAGATTCTTATAAGGGGTGTAGTGTAGGAATTCCTGCAACTACAGTTCAACATGTTAAGGCTTATGTCAGGTGTATGCTGCAATGGGAGAATTATGATGCTGTATTGTGCAAGTATTTTGCATCTAGCTTAACTGGCGAGGCGCTAAAATGGTTCGAGGGATTGCCAAAAAATACTATAACTTCTTTTGATCATTTACAAGCTACATTTCTGGGAGCATATATAAGAAACAATTCATCGCGGCCAGGCATTGAAGATGTATTTGGATTAAAACAGAGGATTGGCGAGAGTTTGAAGCACTTAACCATAAGATGGAAGACAATGTGCAGTGAGATGGATGGAAGAGTGGATGAAAGATATCTCAGTTTTTCTTTAATTAATGCAATGTTCGCAACTAATCTACTGTACATACAAATTTTCGGAATCAAAAATACTATCACAATGACTGAGCTACGAGAACTACAAGAAGAATACATTGCTTTGGAGGAGAAACAAAATGAAATGGAATCATATCCAATCGCAAACACCAGATCAGTAGCGGCAAATGGAAGTTTACTTCCTAAAATGATTAACAATATGGCGAGCACCTCGCAAGCACAACAAGAAAAAGCAGTGATTGATAATCAGCAGAAGTTAGTAGCGATTGGGAGTCGAGATCAAGAAGAGTATGAAAGGGAGAAAAATTATTACAATCGCGGCGGAAATTGTAAGATTCAAAGGCTTGATCAGCCGCAAGAAACCTATGGTGGACAAAGGCAAAATAACTTTAGGGGACAAGGTAATCAGAAGATAGTATGGGAAGAAATCAAGATGCCACCCCTAAATTCTAGTATAGAAAAAATTTGGGAAGCTATCATTTTGATGGAAAATATACCCATGGAATATGGGAAAGGAGCCGCATCCAAATAATCGGAGTCAAGAGTTTTGTCCTTACCATCACTTTCATGGTCACGCAGTAAATGATTGCAGGAATGTAAAGAGAATAATTTTAAGGATGATTGACCAAGGAAAGCTAAACCACTTTTTAGTAGGACATCCACAATCTAAGTGATTGCCTCCAGCACCAGAAATTCGCAGGGTAAATACTGTAAAAGGATCAGAAACATTCGTAATAGAAGTCGGGGCTAAAGCAAAGAATTTGTTTTGTAATTCCATTGTACATTCACACAGAACTATTGAGGATTTCCATGATAATGTTCTGAGAAGAGTCTTCGCGAGAGACACATATGGAAGAGAGATAATGAATATTGCGAGAGCCTCGCCATTAGAAGAATGGCAAAAGCAAACTATATCTTTCACTGCACAAGAAGTACCAGAGCCTGGCGAGCAGCTTGATAACCCATTGGTGGTAAGGTTAGAGATAAATCCAAAGCAAGTATAAGATGAAGAAAATGATGATGAAAATGAATATTCTTGGGCCATCAATAGAGTTCTAATAGACACAGGTAGTTCAGTTGACATCTTATTCTATCATACCTACAAAACCATGGGTGGAAGAGACGAAGAAAATGCAATTGAAAAGAGTACTCTGTTTGAAAAAATTGTAAAATTTTGCAAGAAGATCAAAGAAATGAAATTTTATCAGAGTTACAATACTCGCGAGAAGCGCGAATAAAATTTCGCAGAGATTAATAGAATGGGACGAACCTTTATGGCGTGCACCTTAGTTCACGGATATAATTTCGCAAGAGGCAAATGTAAGACCTAATAGTGCGTCATATAAGGAGGTATCTCTTTACATGACTTAGGGATAAGGTTATACCGCTGCTAGAATCTGAGTCATGCAGATGTTGGTGTTAAAGAAAAACTATCCAGGAGAGAGATCTTGGATTTCCAACTATATAAGGTTATACCCTGGTTGGACGACTGAGAATCTCTTTTAAGAATTGCAAAGTATGACCAAGGTGCCGAGGTACACGGTTGAGCCAAGGGTACCCGGGGCGTACGAAACTACCCTGGCCATTCTTGGTAAGTCTTGGTTATGATGCACTTGGCCTGAAGAAAACCCCACTTAGGGTGCAGTCTTGTAACTATAAGCCATATAGGCATAAAGGACAAGAGGCTGCGAAAACAACTGGTTGTTGGTAAATCCGGATGGGAGGAGCTAGTCTTGTATGTCCGATGTTCCCTCCTTGAAGGGGCAACCAGGGGGAAGATAAGGGCGGCACCCTCCATTAGGGAGCTAATAAGTGTCTAAAGACGGCAATGTCATGGGGCTTTATGATCGCAAGAAAATTTAGGCCTTTCATATTGTCGCGTGATGAAAATTATACAGAGGCAACAAGCCAAAAGATAAAAGTTAAGATGATATCAATGGGTTTTTACATGAAAGTGTAAAGACGTCCTGCGATTTCATCTTAAGATGACAATGTCATAAGGTTTAATTCTTGCAAGAGAGTTTATACTTATCATATTGTCACAGAGATGTTGAAAAAATGTTGATAAGACAAGATCAATGGGTCAATACATGCAAATGTAAAGACGTCCTGCGATTTTGTCGCAGAAAGAAAAAATGTGGCAAAATAAGACCTTCAATTAGGAAGGCATAATAAGACCATAAGATTATTGCGATAATGCTCGCAGAATTTATGAGATTTGCGATTTTACGCATATATCATAAAGTTATGCAATTGTTGCTAGCGATAGCATCGCCGATATTGAAGCAAATTTAATTTGATTTACAACTAATATCTAATCTCTACTCAATTTTTTCATATTGTAGATGAATAATAGAGGCAAGTATGGGAATGCATAGAATGATGAAATTATTATTCATCCATCATATGATAAAATTTCATAGATATTATTAAATGATACATATGCAGATAATTAAAGGATAATAATTATGTTGATTGATTATGGCAGAAAAAGAATTATTTTCTAATTCGTACAGATAAAAGCAAAAGAAATTTGCACATCAAGTTGGAGAAACTCGCAGCAATATTACGAGAAGCAGAAAATGAATGTACAAAATTTACAAGGAAGAAAAAGAGAAGAAACAGAACTAAGTAAATTAGTTCTGGCATTGTCAAGAACTTTCGCAGCCCAAGCAAACTCCACATCATTATTTATAAGAAGACGGGAACGAATTTGGTTTTCTCTTTCAATAAAACCTTCCTTCTCGCGGATAAGCCCATCCCTTTCAATTTGAACTTCAAGAATGGTCTTATGGAAATTTGCTAAGGTTTCAGCTCCTTGTCTAGATATACAGTCTTTGTCTTTTGAGAGATCTTTGTTTTTGGCCTTTAAAGTTTTAATCTCAACTTTGGAATTATGATAAAGTTTTTTGAGTCTGTGAGTTATATCTAAACAAGATATGTAGTCAATTTCTAAGAGGCGAAACTTAGATCTGAGTTCATCTATGGAAAGGGAATTAATATTGGAAGGGTTATTTAAAGAATTATTAAGAAGTTCTAGAAGAGTATCATTGTCTATTGGTTCAGGAAAAGAGGGAATGGTTAAAGCCTCATCAGTGAGACCATAAATGTCTACGAGAATGATAAATCAAGTAAGAAAGAATAGTGAAACATAAAATTATGAAGGAAAATAAGAAGGTTACCATACCTAGCAGTTGTTTGTTAACAATATCAAGATTGGATACTTTGAGCGATTGATGAGAAAGATTATTCTCAAGTTCTTTATTCTTCTCGTGAAGACTAGCAAGTTCTTCTTCCATTTGTTCATTCTTCTCGCGAAGATTAGTAAATTCAGATTTTAGTTCTTCATTATTTTGACGAAGAACAACATTCTTCTGTTGAGAAAATTCACGCCTATTGTCTAAATCAGAAGTAACAGCAAAAGCAGCTCTTCCAACCTGCGATAGAACTATATAAGTCAAGATCTGGCAAAAATATCAATAGATACATAAAAAGGATGAGCAAGTAGAAACATACCAGGCTACTAAGCGAATTCAAGAGACTTGGAGTCATCAATCTTGAAACCCCACGAAGGGAATCACTATCAGCTAATATGGGAGCATCGCAGACTTTGGCGAGAGACTGGGATATTCCGTTAATAAATTCATCTCCATACTCATTTAGGATACCAAATATATTATTGCCAAAAAATTTGGATAGTTAAGCCATTGCAGACTCAGAAGAAGAAGAATCCTTTATGGAAGGAACGTCATTATAAACGCCTAAATTATCTTCATCGTTGTCCTTGTCGAAATCAACACTTAAATTTTTTGGAATATATTGAGGAGTTGAAGAAGAAGAGAGTTAGGTTTTTCTTCTCTTTAAGGGAGGATCGTCAGATCCCTCACTGTGAGGAGCAGTAGGCTTCCCTTTGGGAGGGGCATTAGATTTCCCCTTGCAATCATTTGAATACTTCACCTTGGTTTTTGGTTCCATTGGTTCTAATTCTTCGATTACCTACAAGCACATATAAAGATAAGAAATAGGGGCAACAATATATTGTTAAGATTTATAAAGAAATATTTCTTACTTCATCTGTGAGTAATTGAAGAGCTGAACGAGTAGCAGGCTTCCTAAACTTCTCATAGTTAGTCTTCAATCTCTCAATCTAATAAAAAGGCATAACCAGCGAGAGATTAAAGATACAAAAATCAAGGAAAAATAATAAAAATAATTTGTTATGCAAGGAACTAAGGAGAACATACCTCTTTAGTTTTTTCAGGACAGTAGAAAACCCACGGTTGATACTCTGTAGCACTCGCAGGTAGCGTATGGGAACCAGAGATATATGGACTCTCTAAAATTAGAGGAAAAATAAACCACTTGTCATCGCTGGAATGGCGAGGACCTTGATTGATATTTGTATACCAATCAATATCTAACATAAGAGCTTTATCATCAGCGATCTTCTATTTCTTCAAGCGAACACCCCAACAAGTGCTATCCCTCTTCATAGGGACTATTTTGTAATTTTCAAAGAAATTCTCCACAGTATAATCTGCAGAGACAATGGGAACATCTTTAAATTGAGGATTCTTTGCAGCTTCAGTGTAGCGAGATCCTTTATCAGCACCGCGAGAAGCATATTCAAGCAGTAATCGAATATAATCTCCACCCAATTGATATATCGCTCGCGAGAACTTCTCGTGAGAAATTATTTCATAAAATAATGGAAGTTCTGGGTCATAGAGAGGAATGGTAAGACCAGCTTCAAGTTGACCTAGCGATACTATAACTTTCTCGCGAGAACATTGATAATCAGTAAATAATTTGAGAGAAAGTTCAGATTTAGGGTTCTGATCTGGAATTGTGGACAAAGTAAAACCTTTACTTTTGAGTTTTTCTCGCATCTCATTAAAAGCAGCCAAATGTTTAGCACCAGCGGCAACCATTTTTGAGTATGGGAATGAAAGAAAAGGTTGAAAAGTAAGAAGGAAATCATAGCGATGATAGATGTGTAATTTACGGAAGAATAGTAAAATTGCAGAGAAGATACGAAGAGAAAGAAGAAGAAAGTAAAAAGAGGAAAAGAAAAGAATGAAAGGAGCATTTATAGAAGAAGAGATTTCTCGAGAAGATGAATGCAATAAATGCAAAGAGAAAGCATGAACGGTCAGATTGCAGCGGTTAGAGAAGACGTGTCAAAGATTTATTGGAAGAAAGAATACGTGAAAACAGCTGGCAAAGGATACATAAACGTGTCAGTTACGGCATTATAGTTCTCATGACCTTCTCTTCTTCGCAGAAAATACATGAGAAGAGGCAAGATGTAGGACCAGAATATTGCTACAACACTTTTCTACGAGATTAATAACACTTCCAGCGAGCATCACCGCAAGTTCTTTAACTAAACTTTGCGAGTGTCACAAAAGCCGTCAAAAGAGTGACGTAATAGCTGACGATTGAAGAAAACATAAGAAAAGCATGTTTGTCCCGCGATGGTTACAAAGCTTGCGAGAATGAACATTATAACTATCTCGGTACAATCGCAGAACAAATCCGAAAGAAGGGGAAAGCTTAGCTGTCATCCACTATGTAATTCCCTATATAAAGGTTTCCACCAAATTCAGAGGAGGATGATGTATTTTTGAGAGTTGAGAAAGTCTTGAGGAGAGAGAAACTTCAAGAGAAAAGTTGCATTCTTGAATTCTTACATTTCCTGTAAACATTTTTGAAAATCAAATAATAAAGTGTCGTTCTTAATCTTCAAATTTGAGTTGGTTATTACAAATTCTTAACAAGGGTGTAGTATAGGATTTCCTACAACTACAACTGATTTGTCAAGATCTTCATCTGATGAATCTGTCTCAGAGTGATCATCTTCAGGGATATACACTTTTTTACTTTTATCTAGTAATTTAGTGTCCTTCAGTGCTTTGAACGTAACATCCTTAGATTTGGATGAATGTTCATGATCAAAGATCTTAAGCTTTCCAACCAGCGTATTTCTGGAGAGAGTATCAAGGTTATTTCCCTCAACGATGGCATGCTTCTTAGAATCGTATCTAGGTGGAAACGATCTGAGAATTTTCATCACAATGTCCTTTTCAGGAATAGTCTTACCCAATGCAAAGGATGCATTAACAATTTCAGACACTTTGTGATTAAACTCATCAAATGTTTCTTCATCTTCCATACGAAAGTTTTCCCAGTCGGAATTAAGATTTTGAAGTCTAGCTTCCTTTTCACTGGAATTACCTTCGAATACGGTTGCTAAGATATCCCAAGCTTCTTACGACTTAGTGAAATTAGATACATGGTGCTGAAGATTTGGGGTAATGGCATGTATGATCGCATTCAAACCGTCGGAGTTTTACTTTGCAACAAGAATCTCAGCAGGAGTGTATTTACCAATATTCTTTGTAATGTTTATAACTCCAACTGCCTCAACGGGATCATCATAGCCATTAAAAACATATACCCATGATTGTAAATCACGTACTTGAAGAAAAGATCGCATAGCAATTTTCCACCATAAGTAATTAGAGCCATCGAAGACTGGTGGTACGTTTATTGAGATAACACCTATGTCCATAGAGTCAGATTGCTACAAACACATACTTGTAAGGTCTTGAATGTGTTTGCCTGTTCTGATACTAATTGAAAAGGTGGGGGTCTAACAACCACACCCAATATTTCGATTAGCAATCTGTATGGACAACTCCGAGTTACTTTCTAGATATTCAACTAGACTCAATCAATAGAAAATATCTCAATGAGTTATTATCTCAATCTCTCAATTTTATTTACTCAAGCAAATACAATATGCGAGTCTTAATCAAAGAGAGATAACTTGGATGGTACCAAATACCAATATCCAAGTATCAATCAATTTAAATCAACAACCAAAAAGGTTGGATATTTTAATTGATTGAACAACACACAACATGTATTATTTCAATTATATAATAATATAATGCGGAAAAGAAATAACACAGACACCATAATTTTGCTAACGAGGAAACTGCAAATGCAGAAAAACCACCGGGACCTAGTCCAAATTAAACATACATTGTATTAAGCCGCTACAGACACTATCCTATTCCAAATTAACTTCGGTCTGGACTGTAGTTGAACCCCAACCAATCTCACACTGATCCAAGGTACAGTTATGCTCCTACGCCTCTGATCCCAGAAGGATATTGCGCACTTGATTCCCTTAGTTGATCTCACCCACAACCAAGAGTTGCTACGACCCAAAGTCGAAGACTTTAATAAACAAATCTGCCTCACACAGAAAAGTCTACAAGATAGATAAATTCGTCTCCCACGAATAAACCTATGATTTTTGTTCCGTCTTTTGATAAATCAAGGTGAACATGAACCAATCAATAAAACCAGACTTATATTCCCGAAGAACGGCTCAGTTTTATCAATCACCTCACAATAGTCTTAATCGACACAGCAAAAAAAAGATATTATGGAATCACAAACAATGAGACGAAGATGTTTGTGATTACTTTTGTATTTATATCTTGCCTATCGGAGATATAAATCTCAATCCAATTATTACAATTATACTCGTACGATAGAAACAGCAAGATCAGATCACACAACTACAAGAAAAGTAGTATCGGTATGGCTTCATAATCCCAATGAAGTCATTAAGTCGTTAACCTGGTTTTAGAAGAAGAAAACCAAAGGTTAAAGGAGAATTGACTCTAGCTTAGCACAACTAGTATCACACAAAATGTGTGGGGATTGGGTTTCCCAGTTGCTAGAGTTCTCCCTTATATAGTCTTTCAAATCAGGGTTTGCAATCAATGTTATCTTAGTAACAAAGCATTCAATATTCACCGTTAGATGAAAACCTGATTAGATACAAGATATTATTTATCAACCGTTAGATCAAAAACATAGCTTGTTATACACACATGTACTTGACGATTTGGGGTTTGTGTAACCGTACCCAAACTTGTACTCCCTCCGTCCAATTTTACTTGCCAAAATTGGGGATTTTTTTTTCCTAAATTACTTGCCAAGTTTCATATTTTTCCACTTTTTATCCTAATTTACCCCTCCGTTAGAATCAGGTCATATTATTGAGAATTGTGTAACTCTATTTCCTATACACAATTTTAAATTCTCCTCTCTCTATATATCCTTTTATTTATTTTTATTTTTGAATTCTTCAAGTAAAGACCAGAAAACTAGACATGTAAAAACTATGTATCATAAATACTATCTTGGGGTAATTTTGGAAAAAAATCTACTATCTCTACATTTCTTAATATGTGTGCTTGATATGTGTCTAAAACACCTTATTATTTATCTATTGTTTATGCTTTCTCTGCTAGTTTTCTTGTAAATTATGTATCTTATGTTTTGTTTTTGAGTATTTTGGTACTTTGGAGTCATTTGGATCAAAAGAGGAGGAAACATGGCAAAAGTGTTGGAGGCGAACTATTTCTCATTATTTTCCTTTATTTCTTCATCTCTGTCTGAAAGGTATGTCGGCTTTAGTGATGCAAATTTCTGTTTGAAAAGCACGACAACTTTAGTGATGACTCTCATTGAAGAGTATAAGTGAATATGAAAAATAAGGGACGGTTGAGGTTAGCGGAGGAACTCGAAAGAAGGAGAAAGCGTTCAATTGGAGCATAAAGGGGAAAAGCTGTCATTTCCTAGGTGAACACTATCTGGAGAGTCGAGCCAAGGTTAAGGGTCGACCAGTCCTACAGGAGCACTTAAGATAGCCAGCTGATGTTAAAAAGGTGGACACCTGTTATGGGGTACCCATTGGGTGTCCCTTAGCCTATAAACTGGAGTGCATATTACCACCCCAATCATACTTTACCCTAAAATTGAGAAGACTGCTTCTCTCAATCATTGTCTGAAAGAGAGGCAGCCTTGGAAGCTTAAATCGAGAAATTTGATCAGTCCCTGAAATTGAGAAAAGCTGTGTAGTAGCTAGTTAAATTGAGAGCTTGAGACCTCAGAGGTGAAGTTAGGGTTCGTGATGATTAATGAAGTGAGAAATTGATAGGTTTTAGACCAAATTTGTGAGATTCGGAAGCAGATTGAGGGGATCTGTGGTTGCTGTAAGTGTAATTTAGGGTTTAATTGATATGAATCTGATGGATTTTGAAGGAAATGATATTGGGTTTAAAGAGACAATTCAGAAAAATGGATTAATGGGTTCGTTGGTTGTGATGAATTTAGATGGATTTGATGGTATTTTGTGGCAGAGATAAGATGAATCTGTGGTTTGTCTCAGAAAGAAGCTCAGATAGGGTTGTGCCTGGTGCTGGTGAAAACTAAATTTCACAGGTGAAGCAGATAGTGGTGGAGGTCTGAGATGGAAATTTATATGGGTTAGAGGAGATGAACACAATTCAGGTTGTGTTGGTGGTTGAAAATAGAAGAATTAATTTCTGCATCTGCTGGTGAAGAGGGTTTGTTGAGGCCATGATTTATGGGTTCTGGTGGTGATCAAATGGGGTCCAAAGATGATTTACAAGGAGTTATTGCTGTTAATTTGTGGATTCTGGTGCAGATGACTTGTGGCAGAAGATGGAATTACAGGTGCAATGCTGTGTTTGATGAGCAATTGTAGGTGCAGTTGAGCTTGAGTTGGTGATTCTGAGAAGCAGATGAAGAATGAAATGGTATGTTGTAGTGATTGTGCAACTAAATGCTCAAGAAGATGCAATGGTGATGCTGCAATAAGGTGGAATCCCTGGTGTTGTGCATCTGAAGCTGCTATAGAAGAGAAAGAATGGAGTGAAAGATTTCAGGAAACTGGAGCTGGTGGTGGTTGTATTGTTGCAGGTGTTGGAAGCTAGATATGGAAAGGTGACTGGTATTGCAAGAGCTGGAGCTGGTCGTTAAAATGATGTTGTGATGCTGCTGATTTTGCAGGTGGCTTGCAAGAGAAATCAACAACACTGAGGTGCTGCTATGGAGCAGTTGCATTGCAGGGAATGGAGCTGTTGTATGTGTGTTTGTTTGCTGTGGATGAACTGTTATGGTAGAGTGGTTGTTTGAAGTTGCAGGTGAACTCAAATTCAGGAGAAGCTAAGGAGTTAGATGGTGAACTAAATTGGCTAGGTATATGCTGCTGAGGTTGAGCAGGGATTGACTGTGGTTTCCATGAGACTGTATAGGGGAGAAATGAGAAGTTGGTTTGAATCTGAGCTGAGTGTCAGCTGAGCAAGTAAGCTATCAAAGTGTGTTGTTTTGCCAAGGTTCTGTTCGTGGAGTTTTGCTGTGGTTGGAGTTTTGAGAAATTCAAGTTGAGAGCTGTGAATGAGAGTAGAAATTGCAGGCTAGGATTAGCTTTGTTGCAGATATGTGGTGCTGATGTTCATGGGATTTCTGTTGCTGGTTCTTGGTGTTAGGAAATGCTGATGGTGCCAATTGGTGTTGATGGCCTGGAGATGGAGAAGGCAAAGGTGGCTCTGGTGATGTTAAAAACAAGAAGCAGCTGAGATTTATGATGTTGAAGCACTATTGAAGGTCTCAGTGGAATTCAAAGAATCTACAGAAAACGTGCAGCAGAGTACAGCCGTCTTGGCCATGACTGATGGTGCAGCACATCCATCATGGCTGAAGCGCAATGGTTGCAATAGACATGGAAACTAAACCAAGTCAGCCCAGTTAGTTGACTCAGATGTTGATTCGGTCTTGACTTGGTATGACTCGGTCCTTGACCCGACTTGACTCGTTGACCAGATTGACTTTTCAGGTTGCCGGTGACGACTTTCCGGTGTCGGATTCCGGCCAAAAACCCAGTTTTCCGGCGAGCCCTTTTGGGACATATTTTCTACATGGGTTTCTCACACTTGTGGGCTTAGTGGATTTATATCTAATGGACTTTGAAGACTTGGACCTAATTTTGGGAAGGGAGAAAAAGCTACAAAAAGAAAAGTTCTACTAACTTTTGGATATCACGTTTTATTCTATTCTTGGAGCTTTTGCAGAGAACTATTTCTAGGGTTTGGTTTCTTTTATGTTTCACCTTCTTCATTTGAATATTATTATGATGAACTCCATGAATATGTGTAGCTAAATACAACTATTGGTTATGGGATAAAAGTTGATTTCTTCAAGCATGTTATTTGATTCTATGATTTAGTTTTGTCTCAATTCTATCGTTTATGATTCATTATTTATATTATCATATGATTTGTATGCTAGTTTGGTTGAGTCCGGAATCAATTGGATTTGTTTTCATCTCTATAGCTATATTAGGGTTTTCAATACGCAAAAGTTTTTATCTCTGATTTTTAGTAGCATCTTGTGGTTAATACTTGTAGTGATACATCTTTTTAATCGCATATGAATCATAACCTTTGTTAAAAAGAATTAGTGCTTTTACACGTTTGTTTGCATCGATTAGTCTTATTTCATAGAACTTATTGCTCTTAGGGAGTTAAATCTAATTGTGCTTTTACACTTTAGGTTGCTTTTTAAGTAGATTTCACAATAGCATCTTTTAATGTTGTTTGTGATAAAATCAGGAAATAAACGGGATACTCTTGCGATCAAGATATCCTAGGACTTTTGATAATTGCGAGATTAAATTACCAATTCTAATCATTGATGAAAATACATGTTTGTGAATGATCCTATCCCTTGACCAATATCTTCTCCTTATTGATTATTCAAACTATTTGCTTTGCTTTATTTAGTTTTATTACTTTGATAAAAACAAAAACACATCTTGGGTTATTTGGTTACTTGGTTTACTTAAGAATCTGAAAATTGCATAACAACAATCTCCTCTCTGTGGATACGAACTCTTTCTTATCACGCACTTCATTCATATTTAGTAGAGTGAGAAAGTGAATTTATTTTTGACGCATACGACACGCTTAAAATTTTGGCGCCGTTGTCGGGGAGGCATTCGGCTTGTTATATAGTTTTTAGTTTCTTTTTATTATTTTTGCTTTTATCATTGCTTCTTATTTATGGTTTCGTTTTTCTGACTTGGTTTTGAGAATTATGTTTCCGGTACCCTACTGAAATACAAACCGGAAGAAGCAATGGGTGATGCAAACCGTACACTTAAGGAGTTGGCTTCTCACAAGCTAGATACACAACATGGGTGTATTCAAACAAATTCTACTTTCGAGATCAAGCCGGGGCTGCTTAGAGAATTACCAAAGTTCCATGGCATGGTGAATGAAGACCCAAACAAGCATCTTATGGACTTCCACACCATTGTCATGGCCGTGCTTCCAAACGGATGTTGAGGCGAATGGTGCAATGTTGAAAGTTTTTCGATTCTCTTTGGTGGATAGTGCTAAAGATTGGTTGTATTATTTGCCTCCCGAAAGTGTCACCACATGGAATGGGTTGAAGAAACTCTTTTTAGAGAGATATTTTCCTGCATCAAAGGCTATTCAAATTCGTGAGGAGATTTATGGGATGAAGCAAAATGTGGGAGAATATTTATATGAATGTTGGGAACGATACAAGAGATTGGTGGCAAGCTTCCCTCATCACCAATTTAGTGACGCAATGATTATCCAATACTTCTATGAAGGTCTCCAAGCAAGTGATAGGAATCTTATTGACACTGCAAGTGGTGGTGCACTTATGAACAAGACGGTGACACAAGCTAGGGAATTGATTGAGAGTATGGCAGCAAATTCTCAATAATTTTCAAGTCGAGGATCAGAACCACCTACCAATGGAGTTAATCAAGTTGACGAGATTATCGAATTACGTCAACAAATGAGCAATATGATGGCAATGATGCAACAAATTACAGCAGTGGTTGTAAAACCATCACGCCCAGCTTATGAGAACGTAGAGCATGTCAATGTTATATTCTCAACTTAGCCGTATGGTATTTACTCCAACACTTACGAGCAAGTTGCAAGTGCAAGTTCTGTTTACAGCCATCCGCATGAGTTCCAACAACAAGTGCAACAACCACAACAAGGGCATAATCCAGATTTTTACATGGTTCGATCAATTTGATCTACATCCATGATTCTTCACTATGATTATTTAAATTTACATTTGATTTACATTGATAATCTTCATTAATGGGTGAAGTTCTAGATCTAATTTTTAGGGAAGAAGATGATAAAGAAAAATACATTCTCTCCCTAAAAATATCCCTATGTAAAGTATTTCTCTCTCTTACCAAATCATCTCCCCCTTTCTCTCTCCTGCCTTTCCATTTATATAGGTGTTTACATAGTGGATGACAGCTCATATTTCCCCTATTTTAGGATCCCTCGCTACGTTCTCTCAGGCTCCCGCTTCATTCTCGCGAACTCCCGTTACATTCTCGCGAGCTCCCGCTACATTCTATCGAGTTCCCGCTACACTCTCGCGAGCTCCTGCTACATTCTCTCGAGTTCCCGCTACACTCTCGCGAGCTCCCGCTACATTCTCTCGATCTCCCGTTACATTCTCGCGAGTTTTCTCAGTCACAAAATCTTCACATCTTTCTCATGTTTTATGCTGTTGTTGTCTATTACTTCACTTCTGTAATTGATTTGCGATATTTTCCATGTGTGGTAGAAGTTTTCGCAAGAGTGTTGTTGTTGCGAGATTCGGATCCTACATCTTGCCTCTTTTTTCTTGAATATTGCTTGAAGAGCGATCTTTAAGAAAAAATCAGTCATTGTGGTAGTCTTTGATCTTTGTTGATGAAGGAACGAGCGAAAGAATACTGGACTTGAAAAGTACGTACTTGCCTCTATTCTTTTGTGAAGTTCCGGATCTTCGCGAAGTAAATAAGAAGTATCAACTCTTGAAGTATGCGAAGTATGAAGTATCCTTGAAGAAATATAAGAAGTACTCAATCCTAAAAATATAAGAAGTATCCGTTAATGAATGAAAGTCATAAATATTGCCTCTATTCATGCGAAATTATTACTTCATTTTTGGTGAGAATTCTTGTCCATTTTGGAAATGATTCTTGCCGAGAAGATAAAGAACATAAAATATTTTCTTGGTAATCCATAACTGCCTCTGTTCTTTATCTATGAAGGTAGAATCCTTGAGAAAATGTTGAATGAGCGAATTGTTTCTTTATTCTTATCTTGCCTCTGTCTTTTGTTCTATAATCTCTTCAAGTTGCTTCAAATTTTACGAAATAAATGTGCTAAATAACCACATTCTGCGAAATTCTGACACATTCTGCAAAATTTTGGCTCATTCTGCGAAATTATGAATAACCCTGCGAAATTATGTATAATCTGCGAATTTATGAATAGTGTTCCTGAAATAGTTTTGAGAATAGTGCTGCGAATAGTGCCTTGAGAGATTATGAATATTACTCTCATTATCTTTCTTGCAATGAAAAAAATTTACCTGCATTTCACGGAAATAATTAATGTTTGCAATTATTTTGTTGGTCTTATTTTGCCTTCCTAGTTAAAGATCTTATTTTGCCAAAAAAAATTTTTGCGACAAAATCGCAGGACGTTCTTACACTTGCATGTAAAAACCCATTGATCTTGCCTTATCCGCGCTTTGTCAATTTCTCTTTGACAATATGACAGGCCTAAGTTTTCTTGCGAAAACAAAGCCCCATGACATTGTCGTCTTGCGATAAAATCACATGACGTCTTTACACTTTCATGTAAAAACTCATTGATCTCATCCTATCTTTTTCTCATGGATTTTTGCCTTTGTATAATATTTTTCACGCGACAATATGACAGGCCTAGATGTTCTTGCGAACGTAAAGCCCCATGACATTTCCGTCTTAAGACACTTATCAGTTCCCTAATGGAGGGTGCCTCCTTTATCTTCCCCCTGGTTTCCCCTTCAAGGAGGCATACATCGGCCATACAAGACTTTCTCCTCCTATCCGGTCTTAACAACAACCAGTTGTTTTCACAGCCTCTTATCCTTTATGCCTATATGGCTTATAGTTACGAGACTGCACCCTAAGTGGGGTTTTCTTCGGGCCGAGTGCATCATGGCCAAGACTTGCCAAGAATGGATAGGGTAGTTTCGTACGCCCCAGGCACCCTTGGATCAACCGTGTACCTCGATGCCTTGGTCATACTCTGCACTCCTTAGGAGAGACCCTCGGTCGTCCAACCATGGTATAACCTTATATATATAGTTGGAAATCCAAGGTACCTCTCCTGGATAGGCTTTCATGGGCCCCAAATCTCCATGACTCAGGTTCCAGCAGCGGTATAACCTTATCCATGAGCCATGCAAAGAGATACCCCCTTTATGACGCACTTTAGGTCTTACATTTTCCTCTTGCGAAATTTTATTCGCGAACTAGGGTGTACGCCATAAAGGTTCGTCCCATTCTTAAAATCTCTGCGAAATTTTATTCGCGTCTCTTTATTCTTTCAATCTTTGATTCTCTTTTGTAATATTCATAAATTCTGTGAAATTATCGCATGTCTTAATTTTATTCTATTTTGATAAGTAGAATTTCTGCGAATTTATCGCATGTTTCCATCCTTCATTCCTTCATTTATGTACTCTTGCACTAGACCAATTGTGCTAACCCTTTCTTGCGAGATAATCATCAACTCTTTTCTTTGCTTCTGCGAAACATTTATTGAAATCTGGCTTTCTCTTTGCGAAATAATCACCAAGGATGGATACTTGTCATAAAGAGACCCATGAACTGGGCTTGGCAATGTTCTTATTTTCTTGTTCTCGCAGGTATTTGGAAAGATGACTTCACGTGAAGAAAATTTGTGTGAAGTAAATATTTGCGAAGTGTATGTTCATACAGCAAATGTTCGCAAACTTATTTATTTGTTCGCAAAGTAAATGATATCCTACCACTTCGCAGAAATAAACGAATTTTTTCATTATGAGACAATACTATATCTTCATCCGTATCTTTGCTCTTATGGAAAAAATCTTCTTGCGAAAAAAATACTGATGAGCAGATATTCGAACACGTGACTTGAAAGTTGTTCTCTTTGCCATTGACCAATTGTGTTAGCTTTTGTTTTGTGACTGAGAAGTATAATTCACGCCGTTTATCACTTTGTTCTCATTCTTTGCATAATTTTATCTTCGTCTTTTCCTCTTCTAATTTTCTGAACCTGAGAATGTTGTTCTATGTTTTGTAGTAAATTGGATGCCTTGGTGAATCTTTTCTTTTCATGTGATTCTAGTTTTCTCCTTCCTGTTCATTAGTGATGGTTCATAACCTTGTTCTTTTTATTTATTGCATTCATGTTGTTGAGTTGATTTTTCTTCGCTTCTGCTTTGTGCGCTTTTTAAGTCTTTGAAGTTGTTCATAACCTTTCTCCATTCCTCCTTCATTAACTGATATAGACTAGAGAGAAGTTTCTTCTGGTCTTCGCAAGTTGCCTTACTTTACTTTTCTTGGCTTTATTTCTGAATTTTCTTTGCTGCGAGTTACATGTTGGTTTGCTTTGTTCATCTAGACTTATCAGCTCCTGCGAATTTATCTTGTCAATTAATAACTTCCCAACTTAGCAAAAATCAGATCATGAATATGGTAATGTAAATTTAACATTATTTTTCATGGTTTATGATTATGATCCTTATTGGCATTTTTGTGCTCAATGATATGAAGACTCCTTTTTGAATATGTTCCATTAATCAAATTTTTTCAAGGGTTCCTATTGATTGATACTACTCTCTGTGATAATTTTAAAGTCAAAGATGAAAGGACAAGAATATTCCCTTTTAACCATTTTATTAACTTCCCTTTTAAGTATTGTTGGTCCGGTGAAGTAGCGCCTCCATATCTAACTAGCGAAGTAATTCATTGCTAATATTTGGTTGGTCAATCTGGCGAGTTGAACTTTGCGAAGTGAACTGGCATGTTGGCTGATCACTATTATTGATGACGTATTATCGTTTTCTTTTGCTCCATACTTCGTGAAAATGTGCTAACGGAATGTCTCTTCACTTGAATATTTATTCTTCCATGAACTTTATATAGAATCCCCTCCTTTGCTTCATTACATTGAATAGGTACTGAATGAAATTCTTGTTGCTAATCATAACTCTTTCTGTTTGTTTTTTTTTTGTTTCTTTACTCGCAGCTATCATCTTCTGGCTTGGCAAAGTATTGAATGAATGTTGGCGAAAACTATAGCTGATTGTTGAAGATGTCCTTTGCTGTCCTGTTCTTCCTTTTTTCTTTTTGTTGTTACCCCATTCCCTACTGCCGGTATTAATCTGCGAAGAATATTTTCGAAATCCTCTCTACATCTGCCGGTAACTTTTCTAAGCTAATTTTTTGTGACTTTATGTCTGCGATTGTCTCTGCGAAGATGTAGTTGGCCTGGTTTCGCTGGTTTTGAACTGATCTATAACCATTGAAATGGTCGTTTACAAAGTGGTATTATTTGTCTTTTTTGCTCCTTTTCTTCGCCGGTGCTCCACTTACGTTCGCCAAGCTTCGATATCTCCATGAATTATCACGGTTTTACCAACGTTAATAATGAAATGGTTGCGTTTGTCGTGATGGATGAACTGTAATGACAAGATATCATCTTCGCCGTTGCTAAATGACAAAGCAAACTTGAGCTTTTGGTCCTTTCTTCGCTTCTGGTTGATATTTGTTTCTTTAACTCACATTTTGTCTCATCATTTGTTGATGGCACTTGAAGCATTCCTCTCTTGAGAATTTAGCTACTCGCTGATGATCCGTATTTTACTACTCATCAGTTCCTTATACTAGTTATTCTCAGTGGTAATGTGTGATGCTGATGAGTTGGTGTTGTTGTAGTCTTCACGGAAGCGTTATTATCAGTTTTTTGACAGCCTTGTTCGCTGAAGTTGATAACGAAGTCAGCAAAATAATCATATTACGTAGCCTTGTTCAGCCTTGTTCTCAGTTTTTAAGCGTTACTCTCAGTATGGTTTCATTCTCTTCTCTGCTTCCTCGATGGTTTGCTTTTGATCCATTCCTTTGCTCCTCGCAGGTTCTATATTCCTTTGTTGGTCTCCCAGCGAACATCTCCTTTCCTTCTTGTATATTCATCACATCGTGCTGGTGTTGATTTCACCCTCTGCATGTTAATCTGGCTCATCGTTTGTGGTCGCCGGAGCTCTAATTTATGTATCAATGTGGCTTTGTTTGGTTTCGTTGACTGGTACCCTTTGCTGCTATGTTTTTCCGTTTTTATTTTCACCGCTCTGTCTTCATTTCTCTTGTCAAGAAGCATCCACTTCTTAACCATTACTGTGCATCTTTATGTTTTATTTTCCCTTGCGGCTACGTCTTTAGAGTTCGCTTGCTCTATGGATTTTTGAAGTTTCCTTCCCTTTGCCCTTCTCTATTCTTGCGAAGCTTACATAAAGAATTCATTGTAATTTCACAAATCTGTACTGTGGCATTTTAGTATGTAATTATTGTCTTCGCCTGTACATAATGTCCCTACGAATTTAATTGTAATGTAAACTTGCATCTCATGCTTCTTTACTGCTTCGTATTTCTAAATGATTGCTCGCTGGTTTGAGTTAATACATTGTTAGTCAACTTTCCTGCTGCTGTTAATTCTTCAGTTTATCCATACGTGCACCTTCCTTTGTGCTATAAATTTTGTTCTTCTCTTCGCTAAGGCCGGATATTCTCCCTTCTTTTGAAGCTGCTTTCTTCCACTATTCTTTTGTTGACATGATGATGCTCTTGTCCATCCCTCTGTGCATCTTTCTTTTAATTATTTTTTGGCCATTCTTTCGCAAGTTATCAAACAACTAAATGGACAGAGATGGCCTCATAGCTAGTGATAATTCGATCGCTTAGTACTCTAAGCTTTCTCAACGAATAATAAAATAATTGTTCTTCCCTGCACATTAATAAAATAATGATTAATAATAAAATAATTGTTCTTCTCTGCACATTAATAAAATAATGATTCGATTTGTAGTAGTTTCATCCTTAGTTCCTTCGTTCTTTGAATTGCTTCACGTAAACAATGACTAAAAAAGTCTATTCTCGCTGTTGAATTGAGTAAATCAAAAGAAAATTTATCTATCTATTTGTAGTAGTTTTTTAGGATCTTGATTTACTTGTTTCAAATATATGAACAAAATTTATTTTGATTTGAAAATTCAAAAGAAATATGAATTTTTCTTAAAAACGAAGTTTAACATATATGAAATTTTTCCCAAAATTTTGTTGTAAATCATCAGATCTAAATATGAAAAGCAAAAACCAGAGAGATAAGAGTGGAATTTGTCCTTTTGATGCTAAATGTCGATGAAGATTCTGCTGATTTCATGGGAGAGATAATCTTCCAATCTACTCCCATTTGCCTTCTTTTAACTATTGGTGCAATCCCTGTTTCTAGCGCCAAAATGTAGTTACAGAATTCCCACAACACACCCCTTGTAATATCTCGATAATAATTTCTTGATCTAAACTCATTTGATATGAAAATGATGATTAAAATACTAAAATTGTAAATGAACACGCAGATTTTTACATGGTTCGATCAATTTGATCTACATCCATGATTCTTCACTATGATTATTTAAATTTACATTTGGTTTACATTGATATTAATGGGTGGAGTTCTAGATCTAGTTTTTGGGGAATAAGATGATAAATAAAAAAATACATTCTCTCCCTAAAAATATCTCTCTGTAAAGTATTTTTCTCTCTTACTAAATTATCTCCCCATTTCTCTCTCCTGACTTTCCCTTTATATAGGTGTTTACATAGTGCATGACAGCTCATATTTCCCCTATTTTAGGATCCCTCGCTACGTTCTCTCAGGCTCCCACTTCATTCTCGCGAGCTCCCGCTACATTCTCGCGAGCTCCCTCTATATTCTCTCGAGTTCCCGCTACACTCTCGCGAGCTCCCGCTACATTCTCTCGATCTCCCGCTACATTCTCGCGAGTTTTCTCAGTCACAAAATCTTCACATCTTTCTCATGTTTTATGTTGTCATTGTCTATTATGTCACTTCTGTAATTGATTTGCGATATTTTCCATGTGTGGTAGAAGTTTTCTCAAGAGCGTTGTTGTTGCGAGATTCGGATCCTACATGTGCAAAAACCAATTTGGCAAGTAAACTATGATGGAGGGAGTACATTAGTTGGTTCAACACTAGTTAACCAAATGGTTAGCCAAATGATAACTTTCATATCAACCATATTCTTCTTCACCATAACTAATCCAAATGACTCAAATGAACTAGTTAGAGAGTTGTTCGATAGCTATGAGATCTCATGTACTACACAAGACACAATTGAAGCAAAAACGATGTGATTCACTCGAATCGATTCATGAACTATAAAGCCACGGTTTCCAATAACATTCCTTAGTTTATTAAGATAAGTTCACAAACATCGTTTAAACATAACCTACTCAAGTTCACGGACGGAGTTCACAAACTCCAGCAGAAATTCTCAGATAAGAACTTCCGCCAGTTCGCGGACTGAGTTCGCACACTAAGTTCGCGGACTGAGTTTCCATACTACTCCGGTTTCATTTGATCAACAAAGTTCACAAACTTCGGTTCAAGCAATAAGGAATTATACATATATGTGTTACCATGACAATTTTTATATCCTCCAATGGTTATATTGTCTAAACTCTCATCTCAATCATTGAAACATTCCCAGAGGGCGTTATATAGTTGTTATTCACAAACCATTTTTCGTCAGGGCGATTTCCAAAATGATTGAAATATAACATGACTTTCGTCACTAGGTAAAGATAAACTTGGCTAAAGTGAAAGATTTACCAACACATATTTCGATAAATAGATAAGCGAGATATACTCATCTTGAAATATCATACGTGTATAATCTTAGTCTATATAGTAATACGACTTTTGTCTCAAGATAGGAGATAGAGTATATATACTTTTGAGTGATATATGTAGTAGCAGGATTTCCCACACTACACCCCTATTAAGATCCTATAAAAATCTAGGTGAAACTAGTTGAAGATTAAAGAATTAAACGACACTTTTATTATTTAGATCTCAGAAATGTTTACAGAAAATATTCAAATTCAGGATTACAACTTTCTTTTCTGGAGTTTATCTCTTCTCAAGATTTTCTCAACTCTAAAAAATACATCATCATCATCTGGACTTACTTGAACCCTTTATATAGGAAATTACATTGTGGGTGACAGCTAAGTTTTCCCCTTCTTTCGGATATATTCTGCGATCTCATCGTGGTATTTACAATATTAATCTTCGCCAACTTTTGTAATCCTCGTGAAATAACATTCTCATAGCATGTCTCTTCAATCGTCAGTTATTATGATGCTTCCTCGTGACGCTCGCCAAATGTTGCTGAAGAATCCTCACGACACTCTCGTGAATAATGTCATTTATACTTATAGGAATATTTGACCTTCTCGTGAAAGCATTGTTCTTATCATGAGAATATCGTTGTGATGATATTCTGGTACTACATCTTGCCTCTTCTCATGTCTTTTCTGTGAAGAAGAAACGATCATGAGAATCCTTAATTATCGCAAGAATATCTGAACTTTTTTCTCCGGCGATATTCCGCTAATTCATCTTTCTTTGTTAACACGTGTTGTAAATCTGTCCTTTTGTATTGACACGTCTCACATAATTTACTCCCTTATTTGCCTATAAAAGGAAGAGTCGAATTTCATTTCTAGTTTTCTTCTCTTAACTCTCTTTCTTCTTTACTTAGTTTCTTTGCTTTTTGTTCTGCAACTTCTTCTCCTTCTCATTCTTCTGCTCGTAATAATGGAGTCCTCGAGGTATATTTTTGATAATGGTATTTTCTTAGATCAAATTTTTTATTTATATTCTTCGATCTTCTCTTACTTAATTCTTTATATCCTTATATTATGTATTCTTCAGCGGAGCTGCATCTATTTCCCAATCCTCGACTCAAAAACCTATTATTCATAAGAGGCCGACTGGAAAAAGGAAAGAAAATTCTGCGATCAATAAGGTAGTAAGAAACACATTCTATTTCTTAATAACAATATTGTTGCCTCTGTTTCTTATCTAGATTATTGTTTGCAGAATAACGAGGGTAATGCTAATCCTCCTAAAAGATCTCGCCAATTAAATAAGACCTTTGGAAGTAATTTCGTCATTCCTCCCATAATATCTGCGAAAGCTTCACCTACACTTGTGCAATCTGATCTTCCTCCTTCTTCTGGCGAGAATCTCGCTTTCACTACCACTGCCTCTACTGGTCCTTCACCAATTCAAATTGCAGAACCCATCATACCTGAAATTCCCTCTAGCCCTTTACTTCCTTCAAATGTTACTTTCCTGAAAACTTCTCCTTCTGATGATACAACCATTGCTAATGACTCAAATCATCAACTTGTCCCCACTTCCTCTATTTCACCCTCTACATCCCTTCCTTCATCAAATGAGACCATCCCAGGAATTGATGTTGCTTTCAAAATTTTATCTAACATTATAAATAATGCTAGAGATTCTTCTACTGATTCTCTCCAAAGCGGAGTTTGCGAAACTTTGCTCAAATATTTTGGCTCAGACAATTCTGTTTCACGAGCTTCTCTAGAAAATGAAAATACTTCTTTGAGAAAAAGTCTTCAAGATAAGACTTTTGAATGTGAAACTCTAAACCACAAGCTCAATAACTTTGTACTGGATCGCGAGAATCTCGCTAAAAAGATTGATGAGCTAAAAAGTAAGCTTCTTTTTGCCCCTGTCCTTTTATCTTTTTATTCTATTTCCATATTCTTCGTACTTAATCCTCCCTTTAAATTCTTGGTTTATATATTAGTTTCCAACCGAAATCGTTTCATCGAAAAACTTAAATCTAAAACCATAGCTGATGAAGCTCGCATTGAAAGAGATTCTTGGATGGACCAGCATAGTAGATTAGATAATCTTTATACATATTCAGTTGATCAAATAAGAAATCTCATGAATGAGAATAATCAATTATTGCAAAATCACAGTTTTATAAACAACGAGGTTACTCGCATCTCATATTCGTTATCCAAGAATAATTTGTCTATAGAATCTTTGTCAGACAAGAATAGAACTTTATCTCAAGAGAAACACAAATTATCAAGCTTGTTGGTGATCTCCTCGCAGAAAGTAAACAATATTCAAGGGATATGTGATGACAAAAAGCAGTCTCTCCGCTCTCTTAAAAATAAACTTGACGAAGTAACTGAATCATCTGCCGCTGAAATAGACAAACTTATCAAGGGTAGACTAACTCTTAGTTTGAATGCCAGCAAGCTTCGAGATGAATATTCCCAATTAAAGGAATCTCATTCCTCATTGTCAAAAGAAAATTCATATTTATGCACCAAAGAAGAGAACATGAAATCTCGTATAAAAGGCATGGTTGGCGACAAATTTGATGATGCTATGAATCAATGAGAGAACTGCCTCTTTTCATTAATCCAAAACTTAACTTCACAAAAAGAAGGTAGTAAAATATGACTGCCTCACTTGTTGATTTCCCTTGTCACAATTTATGTTATATTTCTATAACCTTTCATTATTTTATTGCTCGCAGAATCTGAAAAATGCCTTCATTCTATTGTCACCAATCTTACTCAGGAGCTGGACAGTGTTCGCAAAGAAAACAAGACTCTTCTTCTCAACCTTATAGAAACTCGTGATAAAGCAGAAACAAAACTTGATTATCTTGAGTATTTCAAGAATATAGAGATCAGAAATCGTGAAAAGGGTTTCCTTCGCCAAGTTCATCTTAGTGCTGAATTTCTTGTGAACGAAATTTTGATCTCCAACTCTCTTTCTCCTGTATTCGTTCCATCTCTGAAAGTTGACGATGATGAAGTCCCTCTTCCTATGGACAAAGATTTAGAATATCCGTCTTCTGAAAGAGATGTTGAAGAATACGCTGAAGAAGAAGATGATCAAGGAAAAGAAGAAAACCCTCTAAAAGAAGGAGAAGATCGTAACAAAAAGAACTCTGGCGATGATGTTCACGATGAAGGAAATATTGGTGATGATAACAATCCTGACAATTCCAAATCTGGCGAGACTACCGCTTGAAGCTTGAGTGCTATTTTTAATTTCTTTTTTCTTCTTCTTTCTCGCAAATTATATAACCCTTTTTGAACTATAATATTCTCAAGAAACTTAATGAAATCCTACATATTTATTCCCTTGCTTGCGTCCTCATTAAATTTCTTGAGACTTGTTGAATTCAACTTGTTTCTTGTGATAAAGAAATCTTCCATGCATGCTTAACAAAGAAGAATTAATTTTTGAGATTATTCTATTGGTCTTATTTTGCCTTCCTAATTAAAGGTCTTATTTTGCCAATTTTTTCTTTCTGCGACAAAATCGCAGGACGTCTTTACACTTTCATGTATTGACCCATTGATCTTTCCTTATCTGTATTTCTTTATTATATTGCGACAATATGACGAGTCTAAGTTTTCTCGCAAAAACAAAGCCTCGTGACATTGCCGTCGTGCGATGAAATCGCAGGATGTATTCACATTTGCATGTAAAAACCCCTTGATCTCATCTTAACTTTTTTCTCTTTTGGATTTTTGCCTCTGTATAATTTTTGTGACAATATGACAGGCCTAAATGATCTTGTGATCTTAGAGCCCCATGACATTGCCGTCTTAAGACACTTATCAGCTCCCTAATGGAGGGTGCCGCCCTTATCTTCCCCCTAGTTGCCCCTTCAAGGAGGGAACATCGGCCATACAAGACTAGCTCCTCCCATCCAGATTTACCAACAACCAGTTGTTTTCACAGCCTCTTGTCCTTTATGCCTATATGGCTTATAGTTACAAGACTACACCCTAGGTGGGGTTTTCTTCAGGCCAAGTGCATTGTAGCCAAGACTTACCAAAGATGTCCAGGGTAGGTTCGTCCGTCCCGGGCACCCTTGGCTAAACCGTGTACCTCGGCGCCTTGGTCATACTCTGCACTTCTTGGAAGAGACTCTCAGTCGTCCAACCAGGGTATAACCTTATAAAGTTGGAAATCCAAGATCTCTCTCCCGGATAGGTTTTCTTTAACCCCTACATCTGTATGACTCAGGTTCCAGTAGCGGTATAACCTTATCCCTGAATTATATAAAGAGATACCCCCTTTACAACGTGCTTGTAGGTCTTACATTTTCCCCTTACGAAATTGTACTCGCGAACTAAGTTGCACGCCATAAAGGTTTGTCCCATTCTCTTAATCTCTGCGAAATTTCATTCGCGTTTCTCGCGATATTGCTCACGTAATCTTTAAAATAAAAATAGTCACTGATAATAACCTTTAGTTATTCCAATATTTCTTACCTTACAGCATTTTTCACTGATAATATCTTTTCAAAAATAGTCTATTCCATGGTCTATCAAGTCGTTGGCCAACATCTCTTCCTTCAGGATCCATTAATTTGTATGCCCCATTTCCAATTATTTCTTTAATTAAGTAAGGTCCGTCCCATTTTTTCGCCAATTTTCCACCATTCTCTCGCTGATATCTCGGTGTCTCTCGCAGAAATAAATCACCAATTTGGAATTCTCGTGTTTTGACACGTTTGTTGTATTCGCGAGCTAACCTTCGCTGGTAGTTTTCCATATGTTGTAGAGTCTTCTCCCTTTTTTCTTCCAATTCATCTAGTTTATGTAAAATCATACCAAAGCACTTGAATTCCTTTCCACGCTTCTCTTTTGTTGTAGGAATAACAACTTCTGTTGGTAATACAGCTTCAACCCCATATGTTAAACAAAAGGATGACATTCCAGTAGCCTCTCTTCTAGTGGTGTTGTAGGCCCATATTGCATTATGTACTTGCTCACACCATGATTTGTGATACCCTTCTAATTTCTTCTTCAGAATATCTGCGATCGTTTTATTAGTTGCCTCAGCTTGACCATTTGCTTGTGGGTATAAAGGAGTAGATTTTCCACATTTTATCTTAAATGCATTGAGTAGTAATTCTATGTTTTGTCCTTCAAACTGTTTTCCATTATCGACATCAACCGTAATTTGGTATTCCAAATCTGCAGATGATATTCTCGAATATGAATGTGAAAATATCTTTATCACGAATATGTTGTACTGCTTTTACTTCTCCCCATTTTGTGAAATAATATGTAGCCACAATGAGGTATCTCCTTTGTCCAGAGCCAGGCACAAATGGTCCCACAATATCTAATCCCCATTTTCCGAAGGGCCATACACTTGTTGAGGATGATAGTGGTGCTCCTGTTGCATGTATCTTTTTTCCAAATCGCTGACATTCTTCACAACGCCTTGAATGTTGTTTCGCATCTTCATGCATGTAAGGCCAGTAATACCCTTGCATCTTCGTTCTATATGCCAAAGATCTGCCTCCGCTATGATTACCAAAGATCTCCACTGTGCAAGATTTTTAACACCTTTTCTCCTTCCTCCCTTGTCAAACATCTTAGCGATGGTCCATTAAAAGATCTCGATATAACACTCCGTCTCTTAACTCATAATTAGTTGCCCTGCTTCTTAGCTTATGTGCCTCCAGTCTATTTCTTGGAGTTTCTCCTTTCGCCAAATAAGCAAGAAGTTCCGCTCGCCAATCTTTGTTTCTCTCTTTTGCTTCTATTTCGCCATTTTCTACAATCATCACATCTTTCTCTCTTTCTTCTTCAATTTCGACGGAATTCCCATCCACATCTTCGTCTTCTTTATTTACTGAAGGTAATAAGAGTGTTTGAATTTTTATGCATCTCGCAAGTGGGTTTGTCATCATGCTGGATATGAAAGCAAAAGCGTCCGCAAGCCAGTTATCTTTCCTTGATATGTGCCTCCATTTTATCTTTGGAATTCTCGCAGATAATTCTTCCACGAGTCTCTTGTATTTATTTAAAGAAGGTTCATTTGTTATATATTCTCCAGTTATTTGACGAATAACCAATTGAGAATCGCTTGTAATTCTAGCATTTTCCAACTTCATTTCTATTGCAAATTTCAAAGCGTGGATAACAGCCTCATACTCTGTCTCATTATTGGTGGATGTAAATTCTAACCTGAATGAGAAAGCTGTTTTTTCTCCTTATGGTGAAATAAAAACAACTCCAATCCCATTTCCTTCTCCATTAGATGATCCATCCACTAATATCTCCCATCTATTGGGTTCTGTCAATAATTCTTTTGGATCTCCATGTTCTTCTTCTTCCTCCATCATTTCTTCCACAGCTTCGTCATTTTCCAAAGGAAATTCCGCTAAGAAATTTGTGATGACTTGGGATTTTGGCGAGGATAGAATTTCATATTTGATATCGAAATGTCCCACTTGTGCATTCCATCTTTCTACTCTTCCTGATCTTTTTGAATTCTTCATTACTGATTCAATTGGCACTTTTGTTAACACCTTGACCTTATGTGCTTGAAAGTAAATGCAAAGCTTGAAAGTTGCATGTACCAATGCTAGGATTAACTTCTTAATCTTCGAATAATTTTTCTTTGCTGAATTGAATGTTTTACTAATATAGTAAATTGGCTTCTCTATCCCAGCATCTACTCGCAGCAATACCGCACTTAGCGCATATGTCGTTGTCGCGAGATAAATTAATAACTCTTCTCCTGGTTCAGTTTTCTGTAAAATGGTTATATCCATTAAATGCTCTTTTATTCCCTGAAATTCCTTCTCACATTCATCTGTCCATCTGAATTTTGTTCCCCTTTTGAGTATATCGAAAAAATGCTTGCATTTATCAGAGGATCGCGAAATGAATCTTCCTAACGAGGCTAACAGCCCATTCAATTTTTGCACATATTTTACTGTAGCTGGTGTGGGCATATCGCGAATCGCTTGCAATTTTTCTGGATCAACTTGTATTCCTTCCTTTGATACAATATACCCCTTAAACTTTCCCCGAAGTCACTCCAAAAGTACACTTGTCAGGATTTACTTTGATATTAAATTGCAGCATTTGTTCAAAAATCTCCTTCAAGTCTTGTACATGATCTTCAGCTTCCTTGCTCTTGATCAACATATCATCTACATATACCTCCAGTGTTTTGTGGATCCACTTTTCAAATACTTTCTCCACCATTCTTTGGTATGTTGCACCAGCATTTCGTAATCCAAAGGGCATTTTTGTATAACAATATAATCGCCTTGGAGAAAAAATGCAAAGATGTTCTTGATCTTCTTCAGCGAGAGGATTTGGTTGTATCCTTTATACCCATCTAACGAAGATATTCTTGCATTTCCCATACGACTCAACCATTTGAGGAATATCTGGTAGTGGAAAACTATCTTTAGGACAAGCCTTATTTAAATCAAGAAATCTATGCAAATTCTTATTCCTTTATTCTTCTTTGGGACCACCACCATATTTGCAATCCACTCTGGATACTTTGCTTGCCTTATTATTCCTGCATCAAGCATCTTCTGTAATTCTTCTTCTATTTGAGAATGGTATGATGTTGCGATTTTTCTTATTCTCTGCTTGAACGGCTTTACATTTTTGTTGATTTCTAATCTATGACATGCTACCGATGGATCTATCCCTGGAATTTCATCCATGCTCCACGCGAAAATGTCTTTGTATTCTCGCAAAAGATTTATAGTTATTTCTTCCTCGTCTATCTCCATTCTAGTCCCAATTTTTAATATTTTAGGTTCTTCTTCACTCCCAACATTTATTTCTTTTGTTGGTTCAAATTCGCAGTGTAATCGGCTTCGGTGCTGGTGTTTTTATGATTCTCGCACGTTCATCTCCTTCTCGTGAAAATTCATTGGGTATCCCTTTTCCCTCTTTTGCTCTTATCATGTAAATTTTAAATTCTTCTTTTTTTCTTGTTTCTCTCATCAATTTTCTGCGAGCTTTTCGCTGCTTTAGACGTTCTTCACAATTTTTTTACTTCAATTTGATAGCATGTCTTCGCAAGATCTGTATCTCCTTTAATTTCCCCAATTCCGTTAGGCATAGGGAATTTGATGCGTTGATGTAAGGTTGACGCTACAGCTTTAATTGCGTGTATCCATGGTCTTCCCAATATCATGTTGTATGGGGATTCCATATCCACCACGCATAGTGTTACTTGTGTTTCAATTTCTCCAAGTGGTAATCGTACTATTATTTCTCCTCTTGGTTTTGTTATAGATTTTCAGAAACCATGAATATGATATGAGGAAATAGACATTTCTTCATCTTTATACCCCATTTTCTTAAAAGCATGATAGAACATTATATCCACAGAACTTCCTGTGTCAACTAGAGTTCTATTTATAGCCCATTTTTCTACAGATTTTATTGACTTTTCCTTCTTTATTGGTATCATGGGTACCGTAATCACCAAAGGAGATGTATGATCTAGATTTTCTTCTAAAACTTTTGTTGCTGTAAATGTAATTTCCTGCTTTTCCCAATTCTTTAATAATGGCGTTTTCTCTACCATCATAATTTTTCTTCCTTAAAAATCACGTTTATGTATCCTCCCCTTAATATTTTCATGAAATTTATCGATCATTTCTCTTGACACTAATTCATACTTCAATTCCCTACAATTTTCTTTAATTCTAATCATTTTTCTTCTGAATGTTTCACCAATCTTCTTCAAAGTTTCCTTGATCTTGAATAATTCCTGTCTTCTTTTATACCTTTTCTTCGATTTTTCTAATTCAACGTTCCCCTTAGTCGGCGCAAAATGTAGTAGCAGGATTTCCCACACTACACCCCTATTAAGATCCTATAAAAATCTAAGTGAAACTAGTTGAAGATTAAAGAATTAAACGACACTTTTATTATTTAGATCTCAGAAATGTTTACAGAAAATATTCAAACTCAGAATTACAACTTTCTTTTCTGGAGTTTCTCTCTCCTCAAGATTTTCTCAACTCTAAAAAATACATCATCATCATCTGGACTTACTTGAACCCTTTATATAGGAAATTACATTGTGGGTGACAGCTAAGTTTTCCCCTTCTTTCGGATATATTTTGCGATCTCATCGTGGTATTTACAATATTAATCTTCACCAACTTTTGTAATCCTCGTGAAATAACATTCTCATAGAATGTCTCTTCAATCGTCAGTTATTATGATGCTTCCTCGTGACGCTCGCCAAATGTTGCTGAAGAATCCTCACGACACTCTCGTGAATAATGTCATTTATACTTATAGGAATATTTGACCTTCTCGTGAAAGTGTTGTTCTTATCATGAGAATATCGTTGTGGTGATATTCTGGTACTACAATATATAAGTTCAAGTATCCACATACCTTTTAGTCGATGAAGATCCACTGGTTCCTTGAGTAATCCTTCGTCTTGTATGATGATCGCCATGGAGTTCTTGAGCTCAACTACACTCTCTATCCTAGTCTGAGACCTTAGCTATAGTATACTAGAAATCAAGACTTTACATTTTTGATCACTAACATTGACAAACATGCTTGAGATAGCAACGCATGCGAGTTCGACCGAGCAATGCTCTAACAAAAGGTATTGATAGCAAAATCTTAACGATTACCTTTTGGTGATTGAACATAAGATAGATCTTGGAACCTGGAAAAGGAGTTTATGTTAAGATAAACATAAGAGCCTTTGTCCAACTCATATCACTTGGTTGAAGAGAGTTGATACCAAAGATATTTGTTATTTCTATACTGTTTAGAATACGAACCAAAGGAATTGGTCCAAGTACGTGACTTGTTTACAGGTCGGAGGCGTGGGAATAAAGACAAAACTAGGTGAACTATATGTTTAGTTGCTTGGTCTCAACTATACGAAATTGGTTTATTTTGTATAGTGGCTTAATCCTGAGAGTATTCAATACTGGACTAGGTCCCGGGGTTATTCTGCATTTGCGGTTTCCTCGTTAACAAAATATTGATGTGTCATTTACTTTATATTTCCGCATTATAATTATTTTATTATAGTTAAAGTGAATTACACAAACGTTAATACCTATTTACTTGATATGCAATCCTATTGAATTTGATTAAGTCTGAACCTTTGTATCTAGTAAATACATTTCGTTGTTGTATTGTCTTGATCTTGTATCCATAGGCGATCATACAAAGTGTGAACCGATTTGTTATATTGTCTCGACTCAGTCCATAGAAAGGACTTATAGGAAGGAAAAGTTATAGCTTGAGGTATATTTGGTATCCTCACCTTTTCATGGTAGGCTAGTATCTATAGCGGCTTAATACAGTCTGGTGTTCAAAGATGGACTAGGTCCCGGGGTTTTTCTGCATTTGCGGTTTCCTGGTTGACAAAATTTCATATGTCTGTGTTATTTCTTTTCCGTATTATATTTGTTTATATAGTTGGAATATCACAGGTTGTTCATAGTTCAATCACATTTGATAAATTCAGCCTTGATTGTTGGGTAGAACTTGATTAACACTTGGAAATTGGTATTTAGTACCGTCCAAGTCATTTTTCATATTAATCAGGCTCATGGATTTCTATATGTTCGATTTGTTAATGTTATTGAGAAAGATATAAAGCTCTTTGATATATTTCTTGATTGAGTCTCACTTTTAAGTTGGTCCTCTCGGAATTATGTTGGAGTTTAGTCCATCCAGATTGCCGAACGAATTATTGGGTGTGGTTATTTTACCCCCGCTTTTTTAGTTTTTATCAAGATTATGAAATTCTGAATGAACCAAAATTCTGCGATTATTGCAAATCTATTGGGCATGATGAATAGGAGTGTAGAACCATGAAGTATAATGAATTGAGAATAAAGTTGATAATGAAACCGATTCTAATATCCAACAAGGTCTTTACAATGAGATGGCTGAGCTTAAGAATTATTGGCGAAAGAGAAAGGCTGCAAATCCTAATGATAATCCGTCATATAAATCAATGGATAAACCTGCAAAGCCAATAGAGTAAGTTTCTCAGGCTAATCAGATGAAGGAAAAGGTATTACTTTTGCCGGCACACATATGTACATTGCCAGCCCTGCTAGTAGTGCTACGACCAATGAAACTGATATTCCTGTTGTTAGAGCATTTCTCGGTTGAACCCGCCAAGCGTTGGTATGTCAAGTTTGGTTGTCATATTTTAGTGAACCAAAACTCATTTAAGAGTCGTTTGATTTAAATGTACTAGAGTCAACTTCGTATAGGTTAGATTGAAAGTATTAGGGTGAGACATTATAAGTATTGCGAAGACTTGAGAAGTGAAGAAGTGCGGAGCTACAACGAAAAAATCATCCTTCCACTTGAGGTTAGTAATATTTGAATTGAATTGTTTCATTCCCTAACATATCTTTCAAGTCGTGAATATTGAAAACATAAAACTGCGAAGCATGAACACTCTAGATAGACATAGTATTAAGGAATACAATATGAAGTTTATTGCTTAACCATTAAACTTTGTATATAAGACATCGACATAATCGTATGAATTCTATTGTGATTATGTATGGTATGAGGTGAGGATTTCATCCTAGGAAATAATGTTTTACATGTATTTTAAGGAAGTAAGTTCATGATATGTGTTGTGAACCGAAAAGAAAATCGTCAGGCGTTATTGGGGTTGTTCTTCATTGCATATCTTATGAATGACCAATATGTGTGATTAGTATAACCGCTCATGACTTGTTTTTGTTCTTGGTAAAACTATTCACATGAGCCCTGACTTATGTATTGGTATGACTTTTATTAGTGAAACCGATCTTAAGTAATCACCTGGGGTATGATCGGGTTGTGAGTGTCTGAACTTATTACTGGGAGAAGGGGAACCGATCCTAGTAAGAGGTGAAATGCATCACAAGGGGAACCGATCCTTGTACGAGGTGCAGCAAGGTTTATGGAATAAAGGGGAACCGATCCTATGAACATGTGCAACCCGTTTTTGGGAAGGGGGAACCGATCCTATGGACATGTGCAGTGCATACAACTTAGATACCAAATATATGTGGGTAAACGATCCTAGTACCTAGTCCGCCGTATCTTTTGTAAGCTAGTGTAACTATGCACAATACTCACATGGAGGTAGAACCAAAACTTGTATTGGTAGAACCGTAAACCCATGAGTTGTGACTGAGTGTTACTTGATCAATCACATAGTTATTGAAAGTCAGATGATCCAATTCTAAACTTGTTTGGAAGTTTGATAAATCGATTTCAAGTGAGCAAGCATGGAAAAGACTTGCAAGAGTAAGATGTCGTCACACTTTGAACACGGTGCATTAATGCTTATTCTATGTTATTCAAAAATATTCCTTAACGGCTAAGAAGGAAGTAAATCCCAAGATCGAATTTAAATAAGTTAAGAATATTTTTAATTAAGGATTTTTAATAATTATATATGGAAAATAAGAATTAGTAATGTGCATTTGCTAATTAAAGATTTTCCAAGGAGATTTCTATCTTATTTTTGGACAGTGCATTCACAGGAATTATGAAAACCGAATTTGGTGGAGTAATGAAAAATATCTTGAGAATATTTTCTGTTTTGGAAATTTCTTGGTGTCCAAACTTCCTTGTCTATAAATACTTTGAGTTTGCATTTCTAGCAAACTAATCATGCGTAACATTAGACTTACTCTTTTGTCTTTGTTACTGGTGAAGCCGCCTATCGGAGAGGAGAGTAATTTAATTAGGTGAAATCTCTTACGGCCGCTCAATTTAAAGTCTTCTTTGGGATTGAGAAGCTCTAGCGTGACCCGTTGGTGGGAAACTAGATATTGCGGTTTATCTTTAGTTTTTGTAATGATTTGATTGACTAACGGTGGTTGAACTTTGATTGCACCTAGTTTGTTTATGCTTGAGAATCTTCTCTTCTGATATAAGATTCACTCAAACTTGTTCAAGGTTTCGACAGGGATCTTTAGACTGTTGTTAGATCTAAAGACGATCTTGTAATAATCCATTGTTAACAGACTCCGTTATGTATGTGATTGATCACAAGAGATTCAAGTAGTTGTGTGCAGGTGTTTATTGAAGATCTAAGAAGATTTGAAGACAAAGAATATATTGAAGATTTCTAACTTGGTTTTTACAATCTTTGGTGTGCACAATACTTGTTTGGGAAAAAGAGGATCCGACTATAATTGATTTATCCTTTTGGGTATTTTGATAGAATATCTGAGGAAGATCGTCATCAATATGTTTCCTTGTGATTAAAGGTATTGATTGGCTTAACCTTAACGATTATCTTTGGGTGATTGAATATAAGATAGATCTTGGAACCTAGCAAAGGAGTTTATGTTAAGATAAACAATGGAACCTTTGCGCAACTCATATCACTTGGTTGAAGAGAGTTGATACCAAACAGATTTGTTGTTACTTTACTGTTTGGAATACGATCCAAAGGAATTGGTCCAAGTACGTGACTTGTTTATAGGTTGGAGGCGTGGGAATACAGACGGAACTAGCTGAACTATATGTTTAGTTGCTTGGTCTCAACTATATGAAGTTGGTTTATTTTGTATAGCGGATTAATCCTGATAGTATTCAATTCCAGACTAGGTCCTGGGGTTTTTCTGCATTTGCGGTTTCCTTGTTAACAAAATCTTGCTATGTCATTTACTTTATATTTCTGCATTATAATTATTTTATTATAATTAAAGTAAATTGGATAAATGTTAATTCCTATTTACTTGATATGTGAATCCTAATGAGTTTGGTTAAGACCGAACCTTTGTATCAAGTAAACACAGTTTGTTGTTATATTGTCTCGATCTCGTATCCATAGACGATCATACAAAGTGTGAACCGATTTGATGTATTGTCTCGACTCAGTCCATAGACAATCACTTTCGGGGAAAGGACTTATAGGAAGGAAAAGTAATAGCTTAAGGTATATTTTTGGTACCCTCGCCTTTTCACCTGTATTGCGCAATGATAGTGCACCTCATGAAAATGATGGTGCAACATCATCTCAAACTCCGGATCTTCTGCGTAATAATGGTGCAACTCAGTCCGATGTGAATCCGCGCAATGATGGTGCAACTCTGACTGCTACACAGACGATCTAGAATTTGTGTAATATCGATGCAACACAACCTACTTGGAGTAGCGCTGCTCAAAATGAACCTAATGGTACAAATTTGGAGAATGAGGAAATTGTTGCTTTCCATGAGTACGAAGAATTAAAAAAGAGGGCTAGAGATCTTGACAAGGTTGCATACTTAGCAAAAATTGAGCAAGATGCTGCTATGGCTAAATTACAAAATTTAAGGAGATTAAATATGAAGAAAAACAAACAATCTGAGGTTTTTTAAACTCAAAATACAACAACTGAGAATCGTATTGAAACTTTAGCCATGGGTACGCTTCCAACTAATTATATTTTGGAACCCACTAGAGATGATGGTTTTAGTTATCCAACTAAAACATCTAAAAGAACTTTATCGGCTAAGACTTTGGATGTTCTTGAGACGTCCAATATGTTCAAAACTGGGAACGAATAAATTGACGAAGAAGCTGAGGAGGTTTTTGTAGAAAAGCCACCAGACCCTATGCAATCAATTAATCCTAATTCTGGCAAAGTGGATGATGAATCTAAAAAGCTAGATTGGAGTACTGCCAAAGATCAAGAAGAGCGTGAAAAAATAGAGCAGGCTGAGAAAAAGAAGTTAGATGAGTAGGCTAAGAAGGCTAGCCCCACAAAGCCAATAGTTTCTAAAAAAGAAACCCGGTACTACTAAGCCACCTATGGATGGTGATAACTTGGGATAGAGAAGAGGTAGAAGTAGGACACGAAAAGGTTCGACAAGCCCTTCTGGAGAAGAGGTTTCTTAATGCGTGTCTTTTATTGGAATGCTCAACGCTTGGATAAAGATGGTGCAAAGGCCAATTTACAAGAGATGTATAATTTGCACAAACCTGGTATTATTTGTATTGCGGAACTAAAAGTTTTCTGCACTACATGTCTTGTTAGAAGTCTGAGGTTGGATTATTTTAGTGAGGATGTTATTACTAATGAGATTGATGGTGAAAAAGGTAATATATGGATGGGTCTTGTGGAGGAATTCTTTAGCTCGACCAAGTATTTTGTCTTGCTCTAGTCAAGTTATTTCTTTGGATTTTGATGGTGATTTTATTACGTCTGTTCACGCTTCTTTTAATTCAGTTACTAGAAAAATATTTTGGAAGCAGTTGGGGTTTGGTTTTATATCTATTCCTTGGTTGGTACTTAGTGATTTTAACTGTATATTGCGCTTAAAGGAAAAGAACGGTGGTCAGGTTCCTTTGGATATTTATATGAATGAATTTTGAAGCTCGATTTCAGATAATGGCCTTGTTGAGGCGGATACTATTGGTAAGAAATATACTTGGTAAAATTGTCAGAGTGGCCGGGATAGAATAGTTTCAAAACTTGATAGAGATGTTGTTAATGATGCTTGGCTTTATAAATATGTAAATTGGAGATGTAAATATTTACCTAGAATTTCATCGGATCATTCCCCTTTTTTTGGTTTTGCTTTTGATAATCCAAAGACAACTAGAGTTGCTTTTAGAATTCAGAAGATGTGGCTTTCTCACCCGGCTTTTTTGAAACTGGTTGAGGATAATTTGAAATTGAGGTTAGATGGCGCTCCTCCCTTTGTTTTTGCTAGCAAATTAAAGAGGTTAAAGGAGGTTTTGAAGTTATGGAATAAAACTGTTTATGGTGATGTACGGTTTCGGTTGAAATATGTTGAACTTAAGCTTGATGCGAAAAATGACCTTCTTGATTATGATCCGGATGATGAGCTTAAGTTTACAAAGGTGATGGATGCTAAGAAGGCTGTTGATTATGTGGGAACTGATTTAGCAGTTATGCTCAAGATGAAATCGAGAATTACTTGGTTGGAGGATGGTGATCAAAATACTCGATTTTTTCACAATAGCATTCGTATGCGAATGATCCAAAATACAATCTCAGAACTTAATATTTCCGCTAACTCTACTTTGTTTTTGCAGGATGAAATAAAAGACTATATTGTCAATTATTACAAAGACAATTTTAATGGTGGTGACGCTAATTTTGATCCAAAATTGTTCTAAGTTGATCATGAAAGTATCTCGTATGCTAAGAGTTCTTTTATGGATGCTATGCCAACTTTAGAGGAGATAAAGAGATTTGTTTTTGATTTGGGAGCCGATTATGCGCTGGCCCAGATGGTTTCTCAGGTATCTTCTACAGACGGTGCTGGAATATTATTGCTGGTGATTTATTTAGTGCCATTACAAATTATTGGTCGATGCGAAAAATAGCTAATGGCATTAATTCGAGTTTCATTGTGCTCATTCCAAAAAAAAATGCATCTGATGTAATTAAGGATTATAGGCCAATTGGTTTGACAATTTTTTCTTCAAAATCATTACTAAGATTTTGGTTACCATACTTGGTAGGGTGCTTAATAAGTTGATTTTTGAAGAGCAAGTGGCTTTTATGAAGGGAATAAACATCCATGAGAATATTGCTTTGGCGTCTGAGCTAATCAATGAGATTGGCGCAACTAGAAAACATGGTAATGTTGGCCTTAAACTGGATATTTCCCAAGCTTTTGACACGGTTAGTTGGGACTTTGTAGTTGAGGTATTTCGGAGATATGGTTTTTCTGAGAACTGGTGCACTTGGATTCTTAACATTCTTCATTCAGCTAGGATTTATATTATGATTAATGGCAGTCATGAAGGTTTCTTTAGCATCTCCAGAGGTTTACGGCAAGGTGATACAGTTTCACCTTTGATTTGTGTGCTTATTGAAGATGTTTTAAGTCGTAATCTCTCGAAGTTATTTGCTAGAAAAATTATGCATGCTATGGTTAGCAAGAAGGTTATGTCCCCTACACATCTTATTTTTGCGGACGACATTCTTATTTTCTGCAAATAAAATTGGCATAGTTTGCATAATTTGATTGAGATGCTTGGTATGTATCAATGTGCCTCTGGCCAATATGTAAATCGTACTAAAAGCAAGTTTTACTATGAAGGCGGCTCTGGTTTTCGGTCCATTGCTATCTCTAATTTTTTGGGCATGGAGAGATCTTTATTTTCGGATAGATATTTCAGAATTCAATTGAAGCCTGGTAATGTGCGCCATATTTATGTGAGACATGTGGTTGAGAAGATTATGGATAAGCTGGTCGACTGGAAGGGTAAACTTTTGTCCTTTCAGGCTAGATTGGTGTTGATTTTTTCAGTTATTTCTAGCTATGTTATTCACTCCATGGCTGTTTACAAGTGGCTGGGGAGGATCATTGAGCAAGTTGAAAGGGCCATTAGAAATTTTATATGGTCTGGTGATGCTAAAAAACGCAAGTATTTTATGATAGTTTGTGTTGTCCAAGAAGGGAAGGTGGTCTAGGAATTAAGATATTATATGTGGTGAATAAGGCAATGCTTATGAAGCTTTGGGTTACTTTATGTGACTCTGGTAAGATTTGGACAAGATTTTTGAAGGCAAAACACTTCAAAATCAATGGAACTTTGATTGATTATAAGTTGGGTTCCACGGTTTTTCTTGGAATAAGATAGATTTATAATTTTGTGCAACGGCATACGCACTCCATTATTGTTGATGGTGCTAATACTTCCTTATTTTTTGATAATTGATGCGGTGATTTTTTGATTGCGAAGAGACTTAGGATTACTTCTTTGGGCCCAAACGATATTAAGTCCAAGGTAAGTGATCTTATTGTGAATGAGAATTGGGTGGTTCCACCTAAGACCTGTGAGTTGATATTGAATTGAAATATTCATGTTGACAATTTACCAATTATTGATGGTGGTAAAGATTATAAAATTTTGGATTTGGTTAGCAAAGGCGTTTTTTCAGTCAAGTCTGCAAAGGCGGTCATTAGAACGCATTATGATGAGCAATCGGGTGCTGCACTTTTTTCTCGTTCGGTTGTGCATCCTACATTGGGTGTGCAATATTGGAAAATTTGGAGGAAATATTATTGCACAACTGAAGATAATGCGATTAAGAATACTGGTAAGAGCATGCCTACTATGTGCAGTTTATGCAAGAAGAGTTGCGAGACTATCAGCCATATTACTTGGCATTCCAGAATTGCCAAGAGAATTTGGGCGTGAGATGCTGGCATCTTTAATTTGTAACCAAGCGAAGATCTGGTGGCCTCTTATAAGGCTGCAAAAGGGCGTATCAGGATGGTAAAATACTTATGGCTGGTTGCGAATCTTGCAATTATCATGGAATTATGGAAGCTGCAAAATAAAGCTATTTTCGAAGGTGCGACAGTCAATTGGCTTGGTTTCAAAGGGAGGGTTTATCAGGTAATCCGTGATAACTCGATTAGAATGAAGAGCATATTTTTAATAATCTTGAGGATTTGCGCCTCTTAAACTATTTCAAGGTGCAACATAGATCGAGCAAGAATTCCACGCCTATTGTGGTTAGTTGGTATCCTCCTAATCAGGGTGAAATTATGATTTGTTGTGATGGTTCATCTTTTTGAAACCCAGGTCAGGCTGGTGCTAGCGTAATTTTTCGTGATGCCAATGCAACGGTACTTGGTGCTCTTTATGTTGGCCTCAACTGGCAAACCAATTATTATGCGGAAGTGTGTGCCATTACTTATGGATTGATACTAGCCAAAACTTGGAATGTTAACAGAATTTGCTTTCAAATCAGACTCGAAGAGTTGCATTCAAGTTTTTCAAAAAGGTGAGTTGCACTGGCAGCTGATTCATAAGTGGATGTTAGCAAGTTCTTTTACAGCAACATTCGCTATGTTCATAATTATAGATATATTAATTTTTCTGCAGATACCTAGGCCAAACAAGCATGTTTGTTGGCTGAGGATATTTATGAATTTTATGAGGGTAGCCCAAATTTCATTCCGTCTGTGGAATGGCCCGGCAAAGTTTACTACCGCTTCAAATAGGTTGCGCTTTTTTAGATGATCTAAACAGTCTGGCCTTAGTTCTTGTATAGTTTTTTGCTTTTTTATTGAATTTTATCGACCGAGTAAAAAAAACGTGTCCTAAACTAGAGTCGTCCTCTCCCTCAAACCCTTCTAGGGTTTAGCGACTAAAAATACTTCATCGAGGGTTTCATGAAGCTAGGTCCAACTATATTTATCTTGATAGCTCGTATATTGTGATCTTGTTTCAATTATTGAGCTTTGCTCCATCAAACAAGATGGATAGAAATTGCAAAGTTCTCTTCGTCTCAGACTTTGTGACTCCACATGTTTTATACTTGTGAGGTGAATAATAATCAAGGATGCTCTTCTGGAGTCATAAATCCGGATTTTGAGGTTTGCTAGACTTTGTCTATTGCAATCGATTTCCAGTCTCACCTTGATCTTTGATCAGAAAGGAAATCACATATAAGCTTATATGTGGGAGGCAGATTGGTTTAAAGTCTTCAATTAAGTTAAAGAAACTCTTAGGCTATAAAGGACGTCAGCTAATGAAATCAATTGCGTGGAGTTCTGCTGGGATTCAAGAGCCGTAAGGAGCGCAACTATAACTGAATTTCTATGAGGGAATAATTCGGTCTCATCTACATTCCAGTCTGAAGCATTGATAGGAGGATAAAGTTTGTGGTGGATTAATACAGTTTGGTGTTCAATCTGGCCTAGGTCCTGGGATTTTTCTGTATTTGTGATTTCCTCATTAACAAAATTTCTGGTGTCTGTGTTATTTTTTTTCGCATTATATTATTTATCTTTATAATTGAAATATCACAGGTTTTACGTAAATCAATCAAAATAGATACGTCCATCATAATTAATTGGATACGACTTGATTGATTCTTGGATATTGACTTTGGAATCGTCTAAGTACTCTCACACGTAAATCAGGTTAACTGATTAGTCTCTGTAAGTATCTTGATTGTGAGAGAAAAGGATATAAACTATGAATATTATTCCTTTATTGAGATTCATTAAGTTGAACTCTCCGAACTATATTTATGTTTAGTCCATACAGGTTACCTACGAAAAAGTTGGTGGTGTATTTTGGTAAACTTGCGTTTTCAATTAGTATCAGAGCATGCATACACGTTAAATACCTAATAAGTATGTATTTGAAGCAATCTGACTATAAGGACATGAGTGAAATCTCTAATAACGTATCACCAGTTCAGACTATACTAAATCCTGAGTGTGTTCTAGAAACCATCAATGATGATTTTGGTTGTGATCTGAAGAAGATGATTGAAAAACTTTGTCATGAAAAATAACGATTGATGAGGAAAATCGATGGACTTCGCTGTGAAGTTTATATTAAAGACTCTGATCTTAGAGAATGATCTGGAAGAGAAGAAACCATGCAGTTAAAATTGGATGATCAGATTCAAATTAATAAAGAGACTTGTTAGATGATACAAAATCTACCCTTGCTCAAGCTCTTGGAATTTCGAACTCTGTCAAACCATCCATTATTTTCAAATGATTGAGCAATGCTTAAAGGATTGTCGACAGTCTGGAGATAAACGAGGCTTAGGATTTTGAAAAAGCGTGGGTATAATAACCACACCCAATAATTCGTTCGGCAATTTGTGTGGATTAAACTCCATTATAATTCCGAGAGCACCAACTTAAAATCTAGCTCAATCAAGAGATGTATCAAAGAGATTTATCTCGATTTCTCAATACAATCAACAAATTGAACAAATAGAAATACGTAAGCCTAATTGATATGAGAAATAACTTGGACGGTACCAAAGACCAATGCCCAAGCGTCAATCAATTTATATCCAACAAACAAGGTCGGATTTATCAACTGATTGACCTACGCACAACCTGTGATATTTAAATTATATAAACAAATATATATAATGCGGAAAAGAAATAACATAGACACCAAAAAATTTGTTAACGAGGAAACCGCAAATGCAGAAAAACCTCGGGACCTAATCCAGATTTGAGCACCACGCCGAATTTCGCGCACTTGATTCCCTTAGCTGACCTCACCCACAACTAAGAGTTGCTACAACTCAAATTCGAAGACTAATAAATAAATATGTCTCACACAGATAAGTATATTCTGATATATAAATCCGTCTCCCACAGAAGTCCCTATGAAGTTTTGTTCTGTCTTTTGATAAATCAAGGTGCACAAGAACCAATTAATAATCTGGTATTATACTCCCGAAGAGCAGCCTAGAAATATCAATCACCTCACAGTAACTTAACTATGTGGTAGTAGAAGAAGTTATTACGGGACCACAAAGTCTGATACGAAGAACTTTGTGATTACTTTTTATATCTTACCTATCGGATATAAATCTTGAGCAAATTTTAGAGAAGATAGTACTCAATACGATAGAACAAGTAAGATCATAATATGCAACTACAGATAAAATAGTTGGATTTGGATTCATGAATCTCAAATGAAGTCTTCAAGTCGTTAACCTAATATGGTTTTCGAAAAATCTAGGTTAAAGGAGAATCGACTCTAGTACGCAACTAGGACACATGAAAGTGCATGGATAAGGTTTTATAGTTGCTAGAGTTCTCCCTTATGTAGTCTTTCAAATCAGGGTTGATTACAATCAAAGCTAAGGTATCTTAGTAACAAAGCATTCAATATTCACTGTTAGATGAAAACCTGATTTAAGATTCATGCTAAGTCTGCTTAAAAATAAATCAGTCAATCTCCACCGTTAGATGGTCTTAAATTGTTACATAAAAATGAAATATACCTTCATTTATATATGGGTAACCGTACCTAAACGTGTATATTGAGTTGACTCAATAACAGTTAACATAAGTTAGCAATATGAACACTTTTGTCTTAATCATATTCATCTAACACTTTTAGATCAATTATGATGTTCAATCAATCATGAAAGATAATCAAATGAATCTAATTGTGTTTCACGTATAATTGTTCAATTGTTCACTATCTTATAAAAATATATATGAACAAATTGAAACAAAATTGGATCGATTCGTAATCGTACAAAGTACTTATACAAGAATCAATTCATGAACATTAAGCCATGGTTTGCAAATGTTAGAGCACTGCTCGGTCGAACTCGCAAGCATTGCTATTTCAAGCTTGTTTGTCAAGTTTACTTTCCAAAACTATAAGTCTTGATTTCTAGTCTACTTATAGCTAAGTCTCGGACTAGGATAGTAAGTGTAGTTGAGATCTAGACTCCACGGCGTTCATTCTACAAAGACGGAGAACTACTCAAGGAACTATTGGAACTTCATCGACAAAAAGGTATGTGGAGACTTGAACTTATCAATTACTCAAAAGTCTATCTATTCTATCTCCTATCTTGAGATAAAAGTCGTATTGCTATATAGACTTTGATTATACACATTTGGTATTTCGAGTCGAGTTTATCTCGCTTATCTATTTCTCGAAATATGTGTTGGTAAGCTTTCGCTTTGGCCAAGTTCATCTTTACTCGTGATGAAAGTCATGTTGATTGTTTCAATCTCTTGAAAATCCGCTTTGATGAAAAATAGTATGTGAATAACCGCTATATAACATCCTCTAAGAATGTTGCAATGATTGAAATGAGAGTTTAGAATATACAACCTTGAATGGATGTAAACATTGTATGTGAACTCATACTTGTGTAAGTCCAAAATCCATGAACCAAAGTATGCGTACTTTGCTGGTTTAGGATGACCGGAGCTAAGTCCGCGTACCTGTACGCATACTGTCGAAAGTTCAAATCCCGTGAATTTCTGCTAGAGTTTGTGAACCAAAAATAAGCTCAATTCGGGTACTTAAGTATGCATACCCGTATGTGTACTTAAGTGGGTTATTTTCTAAGACATTTATAAGGAATGCATATTTGCAAACCGTGGTTATAATGTTCATGAATCGATTCGAGTGAATAAAAATCGTTTTTGCTTCGATTGTGTCTTGTATACTTTTATGAGATCTAAGCAATTGAACAACTCTCTAACTAGTTCATTTGAGTCATTTGAACTAGTTATGGTGAAGATGAATAAGGTTGATATGAAAGTGCTCATATGGCTAACCATTGGTTAACTATTGTTGAACCAACTAGGTGTACATGTTTAGGTACGGTTACCCAAACCTAAATGAACGTGCATTTCATTTGTGTATAACAAGCTAAGTTCGATCTAACGGTTGAAAGATATTAGCTTGATTATAATCAGATTTTCATCTAACGGTGAATATTGAATGCTTTGTTACCAAGGTATCTTAGATTGCAAACCCTGATTTGGAGACTATATAAAAGAGAACTCTAGCAACTGGCAAACCTAATCCCCACACCTCCTATGTGATACTAGTTGCATAATCTAGAGTCGATTCTCCTTTAACCTTAAGTTTCCATCGAGACCCTGTAGGTTAACGACTTGAAGACTTCATTGGGATTGTGAAGCCAAACCCAACTATTTTCTATGTAGTTACATGATCTGATCTTGCTGTTTCTATCGTATTTGAGTATAATCTTAAGATTGGATTGAGATTAATTTCTCCGATAGGCAAGAAAGAAAAGTAGTCACAAACACATTCGTCTCATCGTTTGTGATTCCGCAATATCTTGTTTCGCTAGTCGATTAAGATTATTGTGAGGTGATCGATAATTATAGGTTGTTCTTTGGGAATATAAGTCGGGGTTATCGATTGGTTCCTGTTCACCTTGATTTATCAAAATACGGAACAAAACTCGTAGGTATTTCTGTGGGAGACAGATTTATCTATTCCTGTAGACTTTTTTGTGTGAGACAAATTCATTTATTAAAGTCTCCGACTTTGGGTCGTAGTAACTCGTAGTTGTGGGTGAGATCATCTAAGGGAACCAAGTGTGTAGTATCCTACTGGGATCAGAGACGTAAGGAGCGCAACTGTACCTTGGATTAGTGTGTGTTCATTCTATACTAGGTCTCGGGGTTTTTCTGCATTTGCAGTTTCTTTGTTAACAAAACTTTTGTTGTCTATGTTATTTCTTTTTTGCATTATATTTTGTTATATAATTGAAATATCACAGGCTGTGCGCTGTATCGATCAATTGGTAAATCCAACCTTTGGTTGTTGATTGAAATTGATTGATCCTTGAACATTGGTGTAGATTGTGAATTTTTGACAAGGGCTAAAATCGGAAACCCATAATTATATGTACTCCCGATCTAGTAATCAGATGAGTATTGAGACTCATGTCTCTTATCGAAAGCATGAAAGCTCATGCCACAAGAATCTCTGACTGAGAATACTGTCTCTCAGAGTATATGTAGATATGTAGTCTCTCAGCTGAGGCAACGACATATCTCATGAATACTGAGCAATTTCAGTAATTACTTTTATATATAATTGAAAGATTGGACGGATCCTAGATAGCTTGCCTGCTAGTATAGAGCAATAACGTCTTCAGGATGTAACAATGTTTTCCCTGACTATATAAAAGAAATATGACACTTCAACAAGCTCATAACACTCAATTCCTTAATAATTAATGCTCATAGACGGTCGTACTAGTATAGAGCCATCAATTAATTATTCTACAAATCATTAGATTCATTAACCGAATCCCTGAAAAACATTCAATGTTTTTCATAATATTTTGTTACTTCAATTTATGGGTTTTCCCAGCAGAATTCCATGGGTTAGTAATAAATATTCAATACATGGGCATCTGAGGTACCTTCGAGTAAGCCCCGACCAAAATGGTGCAAGTGTACTTAGCAATAATACACCAACGAGCACCTGAATGCACGAATGAGTATTTCAAAATACGACGAGACGATGAACCTATGCAAAATAGGAAAGAAAATAATAAATAATAAAATATTAACTAAGGCGCTGAGGGATTGGGCCCACTGGCCGCTGGTCGTGCCGTGACCGATCCCACGGCCAATTTTATATTTTATCATATTTTTATTATTTTCCTTGATCTTATGAAAATCCTTTCATTTGAACAAATATCCTTCGTTTTAAGGAAACTCCTCAGTTTCATGGTATTTCCTTCGCATCAAAGAAATACTATAAAATTGGGAAAGGTGTCATGGGACCGTGTCTACTAGCCGGCCGGCTATGCCCTAGTTTTGGCCGATCCCACACCTCATGATTCCCCATTATTTTATTATTATTTCCCTAATCTCATGATATTTCCTTCAAATCATGAAAAATACTAAAAAATTAGGGAAACTTATGGGACCGGTCCCTAGCTGGCCCCACACACCCTTATTTTTTTATTATTTTTTTATGTTTCCTTTATCCCATGAAATTCCTTGATTTCATGATGTTTCCTTCAAATTATGAAAATTCCTTCAAATCATGAAATAATACATAAAATTAGGGAAAACTCAAGGGACCGGGCCCCAGCTGGCCAACCATGCCCAAACCGGTCCCACACACCCTTATTTTATAATTATTAATATTTTTGTTTCCTTCATCTCATGGAAACTCCTTGATTTCAACAAAACTCCTTGGTTTTATGATATTTCCCTAAAATCATGAAAAATATTATAAAATTAGGAAAAATGCAGTGGGATCGGGATATTTGGCCGGCCGGTCATTCCTTGGACATAGACGGTCCTACACTTCATGATTCCTTTATTTTTTATTATTATTTTCCTTCATCTCATGAAGTTTTGACGGTTTCAGTAAAAATCCCTGATTTCTTCATATTTTCTCAAAATGTTGCTCAAATGCACACCAGAAAATATCAAAATTCTCAAAACTGGGATACGAACACTTTGGTGATGTGAGCATGTTACCTTGGATGACTAAGATTGGATCTTTGGCTTGCAAATATCCGGTCCCACGTATTTTCACAATTTGACCTAATTTGCGCAATTGCACGTATTAGGTCCAAAACTCCTCTAAACAATTTGGAGCTTCATATAACGATCGTTATTCGATCCCGTGACCACCTAGGGCTGGTTTCATGACCCCTTGGTTGGTCCCTCATCTTTTCATAATTAATTAGGTGTTATCACCTAAGGCTCAGACGAGCATTATTTTAATGATTAAACCAGCGTTTAATCATCCTTTCATCAACAAATCAACAAGTCTTCAAGAGACCTTAGTATTTGCTCACGTGAGCATCTGGGAGCTACATGGTCGACCCATAATCCCACGTAGCCGGTCCCTCCTTCACTCTGTGGTTTATTTTCAATAAATCGTCAATTGATCAAATTAGAGTGTTGAGTCCAAGGTTCATAATTCCAGATTCAAACGCTAATAATTTTACATTGATCTCATGGCCAGCATTTATTAATTATACTCAGTTCAGTTGCCGGTATTTTGATTTGATACTTTATTTGGTCATGCTACCAATAATTCATAAAACGAGCAATATTTTCTCAGATAAGCAATTTGCTCAAACCAAGGAATATTGGTTCAACTATCAATATTCAATAATTCATCAAATGAGCAACATTCGTTCAGATGAACAATATTTGTTCACACTAACGAATATTGGTTCAACTATTAATATTCAATAACTCACCAAACGAGCAATATTTTCTCAGATGAGCAGCATTTGCTCACATCAAGGAATATTGGTTCGATTATCAATATTCAATGATTCATCTAATGAACAATATGTGTTCTTTTTAGCTATCAACATTTATTCGAGAATTATACCTCTGTCTCAACAGACATGTTCAATTCATAAGTCTCAGAACGTCTTCAAATCACGTTCGACTCAACAATACAAGGACTCATCGTCCCATGAAGTTATGAAGTCGGCAACTGACTAACTAAATACACGTCTTCCTTGCAGATTCCATAATCACATGACATATCAATCGTGTTACATGGGGGGATATTAACTAGGGTTTTGGTCTGGCGGTCTATGGAACGTGTGTTCATACACACGATGAGAATGTAAGCAAGTTGTGTAATCAGTTGGAGGAGTTAACAAAGTAGTGGATAGAAAATCAACCAAGTCTCTGCACGTTGAGCAACTGGTTTTAACACGATTTTCGCGTTTCCATTCTTTGATTCCATCAACTGTCACACTTCATGGGATCATGGTGTTTATAATTCTAGCAATATAAATAAGTATCTGAACCATGATTGAAATGAGGACAATCTCACATCAAACATACGACACGAGATTAATAACTCAACGTTTGAGAAATTACTCTCAACAAAGCAAATTCAATCATTCAGAACTTATCTTACTTTCAGAATACACAATACTCCTACAATCTTCGATCACCATTGATCTCACACATTTCTCAGCTTCCCTCCTAAAGATCGACCCATCCTCTCTTGTGACTGAATTTACTCTGGAACGACCATTGTCTTGGTTTAGGCCGGAGTACTACAGATTGATCTCTCGAATTCAAAGCACTCCCTTCTTGCAGTGCATCTATGTGAGGTTGAACCATTCACTCGGTTCAAGTAGTTTCCTCCGTACGGTTGTCTCCCCAATCTCGTAAAAACCAGCAACTCTTTTTTCCCCATCTACAATTGGTCTTTGGTACCGTTTAAGTTATTTCTCTTATTTTCAATCAGGATCGCAGATTTCTATTTGTTTGAGTAAGGATTGAATCGAGAAATTGAGATATAACTCTTTAATATAGTTTTTATTGAGATTGAGTATGACTGTCTAGTTGATTCTCTTAAAAGTATATTGGAGTTAGCCCATACAGATTGCTAAGCGAAATATAGGGTGAGGTTGTTAGACCCCCGTTTTTTTAATTGGTATCAGAGCATGCAAACACATTAAAGACCTTATAAGTATGTGTTTTTAGCGATCTGAATATGGACGAGTCTATCTCTAATAACATACCAGTTCATAAATTACCAAATGATTTAATCTTGGATTCACCTTAAAGAACTATCACATCTAGGTCAGTATATAAATATTCTCTGAATGTAGAACATGTTGAAGTCTGGGAAACACGCCAAGAAAAATAGTTGGAGGAACTTTCTGATGAAGGTGATAGAGATGTTGATGTTGAAGTCTCAGAGTATGTTAAGATTTTGAATTCGTTGGGAAAGAAAAAGATGACAACTTCTCATGTACACCTTTTATGACTAATCTTTGTCGTACAAACAAGAAATTGAGAAGATGTTACACAGGTGTTTATATTTCGAATCGTTCTAACGAATCGATCCTCAAGTATTCTGAGGAAAACATATGTATGAAGTCACTTGAATGTGATAATCTTTCTCAAAAGTACTTTGTGTTGAAAGAAAGACTTGCAGAAACTGAAGCAATATATGACTCTCAACAAAAATGTTTTAATGACAGAGAAAATACGTATCTCGCTCGAGAAAAACGCCTTGAGGCTGATTTAGCTGCTTCTCTTGATAAAATCAAGATGTTGGAATATGACTTAAAAAATTTCAATACTAGTTCAAGCAAATTAACCACTATGCTAGGAGAAAGTAAAAATCATCGTGATACACGAGGATTGGGCTATAAGGGAATAGATGCTCCAAGTACTAGCAAATAGGTAAAATTTGTCAAGGCTAGTGATTCTTGTTAACAAAAGGTTTCCACTGATGGAAAAAGCAAAATACCTCACCGATAGCTAAGGTTCAAAAGAGAAAAGTATATTAACCTCCAAATTTAGCACTCACAGATCGAGGCAAGAACATTCCTTATGTTTGCCACTATTATGGAAATAAAGGTCACCTGGAAAGGAGATGTCGTTTCTGTATAAGGAATGAGAAACTTCATGATGTTCTCGTTTGGGCATCACAAGAAGTTTTGAAACCAAGATCATATGTTAAGACTAATCCCCTTAACATTACAGGTTATAACTGTCTAACCTTTAGGCAAAGGAATCAGTGCTGTGATAAACCTAGATTTTCCTATAAACGTCATACGAATCTTTTTTACAATCATAATGGTTATAAAAAGGATAACTTCGTAAAGGCGAAGGCAAGATCCGATGCTCCTAGTTGGAGAAAGACTAACTCGCAAAAGAATAGTCAATCCAATTCTCTTCCGAAAATTCTAGAAGAGGGTAATGGGAAGAAGGTTCTGATTGTTCCTAAACACACTCAGAAGTGGATACCAAAGAAAGTCAATGATATTTTGAGTTTGAAAAGGAATGATCTCCCAGAAAATTCCATGACTATGGAGAAGGCAATATCCATGATGTTGGAACTTAAAAAGTTCTTTGGAAAGATGGATTTGGATGTGAAATGTTCTAAAAGTGATCTCTTTCATGATAATCCAAAAGTCACTTGTGGTGAGCAAGACATTGCTCACCTCAACACAACTTGAGTGTGTTGTTAGTGATTCCTCACCAAGGAATGCCCTGTGGTAGGTCTGTAAAGAGTACCTACAATGATAACTACAAGTGCCCAGTGTCGACAAGCAACACAGGGCAAGCACAGGTTGATCCTCAGGGACAAGGTGGGTATGAGTTGGAGCTATGGTCTTACTAGACTGATTTTAAACACAAGTAACACAAATGGGTTGTTTTGGGTGTCGATACGACAAGATATTGGTATAGATTACAACAGAAAAATAAAGGAACTCTAAAAAATCAGGTAACTAAGGTGTAATGGTAATCGAATCCACCACTTAACCCATGCTAAGTCAATTAAGTCTCAATGCCATTCTTGTCCCTTGTAATGGATACCAGTGGTCTTCCGCCTATCCATGGTAGTTTTAGGAGGATGGTTTAGTGTCACTAAGACGATTCCTAATCCTAGTATTAGCTTCCCTCTCACAAGACAACTAACCGCAGATCAATCACTTAGATAGTTAAACAATCCTGAGATGGATATTCTAATCACAATTAGGGTATATTTCCAAAGCACTAACTGTCTTCTTAGGGCACAATTAGTCTAAGAATCAATAATAGTCAATGAAGCTTGAATTGCAGCACATTCAACATAGAAGTAATATAACTATAATGGATACATGGCATACACTGTGAAAGTAAAATGATAAAGGCTCAGATTATAATTATCCAAAACAATATAGCACAACAAGAACAATACCAATACTTGAATTAAACTGAGCAATAGATTATTGGTTTCATCTCAACCCTAACTATGAATTCAGAACATGATAAACAAAATACTTAAATCAAACTTAAACTACATCTTGGAGCACCGGCTAATCCGGGCATAAGTTTTTACATATATAATTTGTTTCTTATTTATACACAAAATTCCTCTCAATTCCTTCAATTCGAAAATTAACAGAGACCCACTCACCATGACATCTTGAATTGGTTGTCCCCTATGCTAATTCGGCTCTGCAACTCCATTAATTCGACGTTGGGAGAAACCCTAGGTCCATCTATCTCGAACTTAGATTCTAGGGTTTTGGGAAAAGCTATGAAGGAGATAGAGAGAAACTAGGAGGTGGTGAAGGTGGTTGTGCTGGTGACAGAGGGTTTGGTCGGGAGAAGAAAGAGATGATGGCTCTATGAATGGTCGGGGGAATAAATGGCAGAGAAGAAAGAAGAGAGGAGAAGAAGAAGAACAAACTGAGTTTGTCTTCTGGTCGAGTAGGGTGAAGGGGACAGACATCTAGGGTATGAGGCAGGAGCTGCAAGTGTTGATGCACGGTAAGGAGAGGACGTTGGATGCAGCTTCTAGATCAAATCCAACAGGTTAGGATGGGAGCGGGCTTGGATTCGGGTCTTGGGTAGTTTAAGCCCATGTATTTGTAAACAGGTTGCAATTGATGTGCAAGCGGGTTGCAACTTCTCTTCTATAGTCGCTAGTCTCCAATTTTCTGCTCTTTTGGCTCCTCAATTCATCCAAACTTTATTTACTACCTAAAAACACAAAATTAATTAGTACAAATATTTATTCTTGAAACAGAGAAAATACAGAATTTGGGATAATATATGATTTTAAAACGCAAAAGATGAATTAAATTCCAATAAAAAGGTGTAGAAATATGCACTATTTGGCACTCATCAAATACCCCCAAACCTGAATTTACTTGTCCTCAAGTGAAACGAAAATTAATAAATCCTAACTATATCACTGTCGCTGGTCTCTCGAATGCATTTAACGTATGCACTAAGCCTTTAAACCCCTAGGTGTCCCTAGTGGACGAGTTGTAGTCTCGTGAGGGCCTACCAGAGATGTACCCACAAAACCTTCTCCAACTTCACAGCGTAATAGAGTCTCAAGCATCCAAGGAGCTATGAGGACATAGAGTTTCTGCATGCTAGTAATAAGAAGTTAAAAATACCAAAGAACGCATTCTCATCCTTAAGAGTTGAGCGAGACATAACCATACCATATGAAAGAATTCGGGTTCGAGAGTAATCACAAGCCTCGACTTATGCCTCACCAATAGGGTTTTATGATAATTGCACTCAAAAAGACCGATTTTTTAGTCTCTCATGTGTGCAGACAGCAATAAAGAGAGAAATCCTGCACACGTTGAATGGTGGGAAGGAAAACCTTCCGAAGTAATTTCTGGAGACTCCACAGAATTGTGGACAAAAATAATATTTTTATGATGATCTCTAAGAAAGGAAATCAATCATTAGCAAGGATGTGAGTACTCACTTACCTTCACATCTGATCGGAAATCAACACCACTCTCACAGTATCCATAAAAACGTCTTCAAACTTCGGTCTTCAACTTTTGATGATGAACTTCTTGAACTTCTTAGAAACTTGACAATTTTCAACTTTTCTCTTCAATTTCCTTGTTGCTTGGAATTTTCTTCTTGAATTCTTCTTCTTTACCATGGTGTTATTTAAACAAAACTAAGAAAATAAACTAAAAAAAAATTCTGATTTTTTTTTTGATTTTTTTTTGATTTTTAACAAAAATAAAAACACAGCCAATGAAACTACTAAAGCCATGGGTGAAGGACTTTATCACTCAATTTTCCACAACTTGTATTGTCTTGATCTCATAAATTTTACTAGTTCTCATCTTATTTCATTTTGTTTGCTCTTGTAAAATAAGTCTTCACTGGTGTATAGAATTCTGCTTTTTGTATTGTATCTTCACTTGAATAAGACTTTTTCTTTTCCTTGAATTGTTTCATGTAAACCTTGGACTATTTCAACTTTTCTGACGTTGCTCTGCTCGCTGATGATGATGTGTTTCTATGGATCTGTTGATGTTGTCGAGAGAGAGAATGGTGCTAACTTCTAATCAAACTACAAGAAGGAGTTTTCATCTTTAGACGTCATCCTCATGATTGAAAAAATTAGCACTCAAGAGATCAAAAATAGTGCTGAAGGTGGTGCGAAGTTGGGTAGCTCATCATTCCTACCCGGAATTTACGTACGGTGACACATACTCTAAAAAGACTTTTTAGATAGTCACAAAAACAAATGAAGGTTGGTGCCTCGCTTGATGTAAAAATGGGTAGTCTCCACTAAGGGTGATCATAACTCTACTACCAAATATCTTTGCAGCACCTAATTCGCCCTCTAGCATGGTTAAATCCAACTTTAACGCTCTAACAACTAAGAAACCCGATTGTGTTCTCTATTACTTCCAATTTCAGTTATTTCGATCAGACTCTCTATGTAAACATAGCTAGAAGCATGCTAGTGACTCTAAGATCTCTAAAAGTTGGAGGTTTTTATGCACATATTTACAAAGAGTTTTTTTTTTTTTTTTTGGTTAAAATTATATCTGAAAAGTGAAAAGACTAAAAACTCTATACGCAAAATACTCCCCCACACCTAAATCTAACATTGTCCTCAATGTTTCAACAGATGATAAGAATTTAAACAGCCACATACCATGAGAACTATGTTGAGTAGAGAAAAGGGAAGAGATTACCGGATGCAAAAGGATGGTGCTAAACCATTAGTGGATGAATGCTTTGAAAGCAACAACAAGAATAATAAGACAAAAAGTTTGGTTAGCACACATAAAAACTATGCAAAAAGAAAAGGAAAAGGGAAAGAGAATATATTTTTAGTCCATATGTATGTACACAGGTGAACTAGTTTAGTCCACATAGACGGTGTCTTCCAAGTCAACGGTCTCAACTTCTAGTGGAAGATGCTCCAGAAATGGTTTTAATCTCTGACCATTGACCTTGTGTAGATGGGGAAAAATGATTTTCTGGTTCTTACAAAATTGAAGAGTCGACCGTGTGGAGACTCCTTGAACCGAGCGAAATATTTAACCTCACACAGATGCACTGCAATAAGGGAGTTTTTTAAGTTCGAGAGATCAATCTGTAATACTCCGGCCTAAACCAAGAATAATGGTCGTTCCAGAGTCAATTCGGTCACAAGAGAGGATGGGTTGATCTGTATAAAGGAAGCTGAGAAATGCGTGAGATCAATGGTGATCTGAGATTGTAGGTGTGTTGTGATTTCAGCATGAAAATGCTCTGAATGATTGAGTTTTGCCTGATTGAGATTGATTTCTATGAGTTCGTGTAGATGAAAGATTGTCTGTATGAACTTTGATGAGAAATTGCTCATTTAGGCGAATGTTCGAATTATTCGAATCTTGTTCAATATTGTTGTTTCAATCAGGATTCAGAGACATTTTATAATGCCGGAATTGAAAACACCATGATCCCATGAAGTGTGACAGTTACTGGAATCAGAGAATGGGAAAGTGGGAAATCGTGTTAAACCAATTACTCATCGTGCGGAGACTTGGTTAATTTTCCACCCACTACTTTGCTGATTCTTCCAAATGATTGCACGACTTTCTCACATTCTCATCATGGGTGAACACATGTGTCGTAGACCGCCAGACCAAAACCCTAGTTAATATCCCCCCATTGTGACATGATTGAAATCTCGTGATTGTGGAGTCAGTTGTTGACTTTGTGGGACGATGAGTCCATGTAGTGCTGATTTGAACACGTTTTAGCAAATGTTCCGAAACTCATGAATTAAATGTATGTCTGCTGAGACGAGGTACAATTATAACCTAAAATGAGCAAACTGTGTTGCTGAATTTTCGAATATTGATAGTTGAACCAATATTCTTTGATCCGAGCAAATATTGCTAGTCGGAGCGAATATTGCCGGTTCGAGCAAATATTGCTCGTTTGATGAATTTATTGGTAACAGGACCGAATAAAATATTAATCTAATTTACTGACTGTTAGGTCGAGCAAAATAAATAAAAATGTTAATCATGGAATCATCATAAAATTATCAGAGTGTTTGAATCTGCTCAGAATCACGTTTCTGCAGAGCACTGGATTCAAAGCCCTAATTTTACCGAGGTGATAATTTACTTTAAATCAATACAGAGTGACACAAGGACCGGATACATGGGATGACGGGTTCACCATGTATCGCCCAGATGCTCGAATGATCAAAATACCAAAGTCTCTTGACAACCAGTTGGTGAAATAATGGTTAAATGCTGATTTAATCACTGAAATAATTCGCGTGTGAGCGACAAATAATAAAATCGGGTATTATAAAAATACAAAATACCGACCAAGAGGTCATGATACCGGCTCCTGGTGCGTGTGGGACCAGTGGATGGTCATTTGAGCAAACTTCCAATTGTTTGGAAAGCGTTTGAGCCTAATATGAGCAGTTGAGCAAACTAGGTTAAAATCATTAAAACATACGGGACCAGATGTTTGCAAGCCTCAGGGTCACCCTCAGTCGGTCAATGGGATGTGCCCGTGTCACCATAATGTCCGTGTTTTAGTCCTGAGAATTTTGATATTTTCTGGTACACGTTTGAGCAACATTTGGAGAAAATATGCAAAATCCATGGTTTTGCTGAAACTGGGAAAAATACATGAGATGAGGGAAAATAAATAAAACAGGGAATTGCAAGGTATGGGACCAGCCACGGCTAGGGAATGGACGGCCGGTTGACAAGCATGGTCCCACATATTTCCCAGTTTTATGTAATTTTATGTATTTTCTCTGATTTGAGGGAAATTCCATGAAACTGGAGAGTTTTGATAAAACTAGGAAACTTCCATAAGATGATAGAAAAAATAAGATAAAATAAAGAATGGGAGTGTGGGACTGGAAAATGCCAAGGCATGGCCGGCCGGCCATGGGTACGGGTCCCAAGACACTCTTCCTAATTTTATATAATTTTTATGATTTTAGGGAATTTTTCATAAAATCAAAGGGATTTGTTGAAAACCAAGATATTTTGTTGAAATCAGGGAGTTTTCATGAAATCATGAAACAAAACACCAAACAATAATAAAACAAGGGACATGTGGGATCGGCTAAGGCATGGCCGGCCGGCTAGAGCCCGGTTCCACAAGTTTTTTCCTAATTTTTTTAATATTTTCTATGATTTTAGAGAAAATACATGAAATTAGGGAATTTTAGGGAAAATGAAATCAAGGAATTTTCATAATTTGAGAGAAATAATAAAATAATGGGGAACGTGAGGTGTCGGACCGGCCATGGCCAAGGCATGATCGGCCGGCCGGCAGTCCCATGACACCTTTCTCTAATTTTATTATTATTTGATAAAATCATGTGATTTAGATGAAAATACATGAAACTAGGTAATTTTCATGATTTTAGAGAAAATTCACAAAATCAAGGAACTTTCATAATTTGAGAGAAATAATAAAATAATGGGGAACGTGAGGTGTGGGACCGGACAAGGCATGACCGGCCGGCCGGCGGTCCCATGACACCTTTTCCTAATTTTATTATTTTTGATGAAATCATGTGATTCAGATAATTTCTTTGAAATAAAAAAAAAATTGCTCGAACGAGAGGGTTTTCATGAGATCAGGAAAATAGTAAAAATATGACAAAATATAAAATTGGGCACGGGGCTGGTCACGGCATGATTGGCCGGCTGGTGAACCCAGTCCCCTGACGCTTTTGCTAATATTTTTTTATTATTATTATTATTTTTCTTCCCTATTTTGCATAGGTTCCTCGTTCGTTCATATTTTCTGAAATGCTCGCTCGTGCATTCAAAATGCTGGTCTGTGCATTATTTGCTAATTACACTTGCACCATTTTTGTCAGGGCTTATTCGATGCTCAGATGCATGTTTCATTGAATATTTATCACTAACCCGTGGTATTCTGCTGGGAAGAACCACAAATTGAAGTGAAGAAATATAACGAAGAAGTGTAGAATATTGCTGGATATTCAGACGATTAAAGATGGCTCGTAGAATATTGCTGGATATTCAGACGATTTCAGATAATTAATTGATGGCTCTATAATAGAAGGGCTTCCTGTCTAGGAGCATTAATCATCTGAGGGTTGAGCAATATGAACTTGTTGTAGTATCATATTCCTCTTGCATAGTCAGGGAAAACCTGGTTGCATCCCGAAGACGTTGTCGCTCTATACTAGTAGGCATGCTGTCTAGGAGCCGTCCAATCTTTCAATTCTATACAGTATGAGATGTGCCGTGGCCTCAGCAGGGAGACTGCACACCTGCATCTTCTCTGATAGACTTTCTCCATCAGAGGTGGCATGACCTTTCATGCATAGAGACATGAGTCTCAATACTCATCCGGTTTCCGGATCCGGGGTAATTACTGAAATTGCTCAGTATTCATGAGATGTGTCGTGGTCTCAGCTGAGAGACTACACATCTTGATATACTCTGAGAGATAAACTTCTCAGTTAGATATTTGTGGCATGAGCTTTCATGCTTTAATCGAGAGACATGAGCCTCAATACCCATCTGTTTGCCGAATCTGGAGTATAGTTTTACAATTCTACCCTTTGTCGAAAATCCACCATCTACACCTTGAAGATATTCTTGTTTGCTGGGTTTTCGATTTCAACGGCTCCATGGGGGAAAACAGTACGTACCAAGAATGGTCCTGACCATCGAGAACGTAACTTACCTAGAAACAGGTGCAAATGAGTGTTGTAAAATAAAACTTTTTGACCATATGTGAAAGACTTGTGCAAAATGCGCTTGTCATGAAACACTTTCACTCTTTGTTTGTACATTTTGGCACTATCATATGCATCATTTCTTAACTCTTCTAACTCATTGAGTTGAAGCTTCCTTTGGGTGCCAGCCTTATCAAGATAGAAGTTCAGTTTCTTTACAACCCAATATGCACGATGTTCTAACTCTACAGGTAGATGACAAGCTTTACCGTACACAAGTCTATAAGGGGACATACCAATGAGAGTCTTATATGTAGTTTTATAGGCCCACAGAGCATCATTTAAACGTAAAGACCAATCTTTCCTAGAAGGATTAACAGTATTTTCAAGAATATGCTTAATTTACCTATTAGAAACTTCTACTTGGACACTGGTCTGAGGATGGTAAGGTGTTGCTACCTTATGAGTGATTCCATACTTGCACATAAGTGATTCAAAATGTCTATTGCAAAAATGAGTACCACCATCACTGATTATTGCTCTAGGTGTTCCAAAGCGATAGAGAATGTTTTCTTTAAGAAAAGAAAGAACAACTTTATGATCATTTGTTTTGGATGCAATGGCTTGTACCCACTTAGAGACATAATCAACAACAACAAGAATGTACAACTTACCTTCGAAGTTAGGAAATGGACCCATGAAATTAATGCCCTACACATCAAACAACTCAACAATCAAAATAGGTTGTAAGGGCATCATGTTTCTTCTTGAGATACATCCTAATTTCTGGCATCGGTCACAAGCAACACAGAATGCATGACTATCTTTGAAAAACGTTGGCCAATAGAAACCACTCTGCAAGATCTTTGCAACAGCTTTCTTAGCGCTAAAATGGCCTCCACATGCATGGTCATGACAGAAAGAGATGACATCCCTTTAGTCATAATTGGGGACACATCTCCTAATAATTTGGTATTGGCAGTACTTAAACAAATATGGGTCATCCCAAAGGAAATGTTTAACTTCAGCCAAGAATTTAGAACAGTCTTGTTTACAACAATGCAAAGGCATTATACCTGTAGCAAGGTAGTTTACGACATCAGCAAACCACGACATTTCAGACACAAGCATCAATTGTTCATCAGGGAATGATTCTCTAATAAACACAGATTCATCAACAGATTCAACATTCAACCTAGACAAGTGATCAGCAACAACATTTTCCGACCCTTTCTTATCTCGAATTTCGAGGTTGAACTCTTGTAACAAGAGTATCCATCGAATTAGACGAGCCTTAGCATATTTTTTAGACAAAAGATATTTCAATGCAGCATGGTCAGAATATATGATGATTTTAGACCCTATCAAATAATATCTAAACTTATCCAATGCAAACACAACAGCTAGCAACTATTTCTCAGTTGTTGAATAATTCATTTGAGCATCATTAAGTGTTTTACTAGCATAGTAGATCACACAAGGAAGTTTGTATACTCGCTGACCTAAAATAGCTCCTACAGCATAGTCAGACGCATCACACATAATTTCAAATGGTAAGGTCCAGTCGGGTGGTTTGACTATAGGGGCATATGTAAAGAGAGCCTTCAATTGCTCCCATGCTTCCTTACAAGCATAATCAAATACAAATGCAACATTTTTTGCAAGAAGACTACACAAAGTTCTTGAAGTTTTACTAAAGTCTTTGATGAATCGGCAGTAAAAACCGACATGGCCTAAGAATGATCTTATGTCCCTCACAGAACGAGGTTGAGGAAAGTGTTGAATGAGATCAACCTTGGCTTTATCTACTTTTATGCCTTTTTCCGAGATGATATGCCCTAGAACAATACCTGAGTCAACCATGAAATGACATTTTTCCCAATTCAAACCAAATTCTTTTCCTTACACCGAATCAGCACACGAGTAAGATGATGCAAACATTCATCAAAAGAAGACCCAAAGACAGAACAATCATCCATGAAAATTTCAAGAAACTCATCTACCATGTCAGAAAATATGCACATCATACAACGTTGAAAATTAGCGGGTGCATTACACAACCCAAAAGGCACACGACGATAGGAAAATATTCTATAAGGACAGGTAAATGTGGTCTTTTGTTGGTCTTCGGGTGCTATGTGAATTTGGTTGTAGCCCGAATATCCATCTAAGAAACAATAGTAGCTAAGTATCGACAACCTTTCTAGCATTTGGTCAATGAAGGGAAAGGGAAAGTGGTATTTCTTTGTTACTATATTTAATTTCCTATAGTCAATACAAACTCGCCACCCTGTGGTCACACGGGTGGGGACAAGCTCATTCATTTCATTTTGAACTACAGTAATGCCAGATATTTTGGGTACAACTTGAATGGGACTGACCCACTGGCTATCTGGAACTAGGTATATGATACCCTCATCAAGCAATTTTAAAATCTCACCTTTAACAACATATCTCATATTGGGGTTAAGTCTCCTTTGCATTTCCCTAGATGGTTTAGTGTTTTCTTCAAGATTTATGTGATTCATGTAAATTGTGGGACTTATACCTTTAAGGTCTGAGATGGTCCAACCTAAGGCCTCTTTATGTTCTTTAAGCACTTCTAAAAGTTGACTTTCCAGTTCTGTGTCTTAACATGATGCAATAATCACAGGCAAAGTATCAGAAGGGCCTAAGAAAGCATACTTCAAAGTATCAGGCAATGGTTTCAAATCAAGCTTAGGTGGTTCATCAAGAGATGAGGCAGATTTGGAATCAGAGAGTGGAAGTGGTTCTACTGCAGTCTACCATTTAGCAATATCCATGGGGTGGAACAGATTCAAGCAAAGAGTGAATTTCACCAATATAATTAGACTCAAAGATATCTAAGTCAAAGTTATCTAAACATGCTTGCAAAGGGTCCACAGACAAAATGTTAGGCAATGAGTCTTGGATCAGACTATCAATCATGTTAATCTCATGCAATTCAGTATCATCACAATCAATGGGTTGTTGATTAATGTTAAAAACATTTAGTTCTATAGTCATGTTACCAAAAGACAATTTCAACACTCCATTACGATAGTTTATGATAGCATTGGACGTATCCAGGAAAGGACGTCCTAAAATAACAGGAATGTGACAATCTGGGTTTTGCACAGGTTGAGTATCTAACACAATAAAGTCCACAGGGAAATAAAATTTGCCAACCTTGATCAACACATCTTCAACAATACCCTGAGGGATTTTTACAAATCTGTCCGATAATTGTAGCATAACAGGAGTGGGTTTCAGTTCCCCAAGACCTAACTGCACATACATAGAGTATGGCAAAAGGTTCACACTTGCACCTAAGTCTAACAAAGCCCTATAGATTGTATGGTTTCCTATAGTGCATGTGATAGTTGGACTACCTGGGTCTTTAAAATTAGGTGGTGTTTTTTTTTGAATGATTGAACTTACCTGCTCAGTGAGAAAGGCACGCTTATGCACATGAAGCTTTCGCTTTTGTGTGCATAGATCCTTCAGGAATTTAGCATAGCAGGTATTTGCTTAATTTCTTCGAGAAATGGAATGTTTATATTGACTCGTTTAAACATCTCCAACATCTCATTGTGTTTGGTACCTTTCTTCTGTTGCTCCAATCTTTGAGGAAATGGAGCAACATGTACATGAGATGGTGCAGGGACATTATCATCATGGGAATTCTTAGAGTCATTATCATGCTCAGATTCCTTTTTCACAACGGGTGTTTTCTGTGAAGTTTTATGCACTGGTGAGTCTGATCTAGACTCACTCAACTGTGGTGCACCTACATTGTTTTCAACAACTTTACCACTACGAAGAGTGGTGACAGCATTCACATGACTATGTGAAGTTTCATTGCAAGTTGAAGTACCTTCCTGAAATACATTCTTTGGATTTTGTTGGGGTTGACTAGGGATTTTACCTTTTTCTCTCTCATTCAATGCATCACAAATTTGACCCATTTTAAGTTCTAGACTTGTGAAACGTTGGTCGGTGGTCTTTGAAGTTGTAAAAGATTTTGGGTCAACAGACAACACTGTATTCAAAGCTAGGCTTGTTCTCTACAGGGTAATGAGGGTGTGGTTGCACTTGGGGGTTTTTAGGATATGAGTATCCTTGGTTATTATTTGTTGTTCTCCCTTGTACAGGCCCTTTAGACCATGAAAAGTTAGGGTGATTCCTCCACCCTGGGTTATAGGTATGAGAATAAGGGTTGTTCTCTTGCCTATGGTATAGAGCATTGGCTTGCTCGGTTTTAGACTATTAAAATGCATGTAGGTCTAGACAACTGTCCACTAAATGGTCTGAACCATGGTATGCGGCACAAGTGGCCATTTTAATTTGGTCACGGAGAGTAGGGGCAGTAGTTTTCACATTCTTCTGCAGCTGTAGCACTTCTATTCTCCTAGCCAAAGATGCAATCTTTGGATTTCCCTCAAAGTCAGACTCAATTCTATGAACATTAGATACATGGGTAGTCTTCTTAGGTTCACGGATGGACTCCCACTGCTGATTCTTTTCAGCGACTTCGATTAAGAAGGTCCAAGACTCATCAGTACTTTTGTCAATAAATGCATCATTGCACATTGACTCTACTGTGGTTCGGGTCCTGACATCTTGGCCTTCATAAAAAATTTGCACAAGTCTCCATTTTTCAAAACCATGGTGGGGAAATTGGAGCAATAATTCATTGAATCTCTCCAAATATTTTGCTAGAGTCTCTTCTTCTAATTGCACAAAACCATTTAGACTTTGACTAGTTTGTAGTTGCCGGATTTCCTACACTACACCCTTGTCAAGAATCTATGAAAACTAAAACATAATTGTGGATGAACAACAACACTTTTATTAATTCACTTTTAGGAAGATTTACAAGAGATATTAAAACTCAGAATTACAACTTTCTTTCTGGAGTTTCTCTCTCCTTAAAATCCTCTCAGCTCTCAAAAAATGCATCCTCATCTTCTGGATCTATCGTCCCCTTTATATAGGGATTTACATAGTGGAAGACAGCTAAGATTTCCCCCTAATTCGGATCTTCTTTGCGATCTCATCGCCATAACTTCAGTCTTCACCATCGCCAACTTTATAACCATCGTGAAGCAGACTTATTCTTCATATATTTTTAATCGTTAATCGTTACATTACTCTTTTGTGACACTCGCCAAATGTTTTTGAAGAATCTTGCGACAATCTCGTCAAAGTGTCATTAATACTTGTAGAAACGTCTGAGCTTCTCGCAGGAATGTTGTTAATATCGCGGGAATATCGTTGTAGCGATATTCTGGTACTACATCTTGCCTCTTCTCATGTCTTTTCTTCGAAGATGAGAAGATCATGAGAACTAATATTCTTTATTATTCTTCGCAACTTTTTTTTTTTCCCTTTTATACTTTCTCCTCGACAAGATCCCGTTATTCCATCCTTTCTTACACGTGTTGTAAATCCCTTCATTTACTGACACGTTCCTACTCCGTAGGTCCACTCCCCTTTGCCTATAAAATGCGGAACTAATCTTCAAAATTAGTTTTACTTTTCTGTTTCTTCATCTTCTTCATTTTTCGTCTGCAAATTTGCCTCACCTTCATACTCTTCTGCTACTGTTCTAATGGAGTCCTCAAGGTTTGTCTCTTGAATCTTAAGCCAGTTTTTATTTTCATTTTTCAATCTTTCTTATTTCTTTGTTATGTCTTCCTTTTAGCGGAAAGATTTCTAACACACAATCTACTACTCACAACCCTAACCCTCGCAAAAGACTGACTGAGAAGAGGAGGAAAAGTTCTGCGAATGATAAGGTAGTAAGAAACACCGTTTATTTTTTAATAACAATATTGTTGCCTCTGTTTCTTATCTGGGTTATTATTCGCAGAATGACGTGAATCCTGAGAAACCTCCCAAAAGGTCTCGCCATTTTAAGACACTCGGGGAAAATCTCATTATGCCCCCGTTAACATCTGTGAAGGCTACTCCCATACCATCGCAACCAAATCTTTCTTCTCCTATTCGCGAGAATATCGCTGTTCATACCTCTACCCCTTCTGATATTTTGACAAATCAGGCTTCTAAAGCTGTTGCGACTGAGGTTCATCATAGTCCTTACGGCCTTCAACTGTTATTTTTCCACATACTCCTCCCGATAACTCAACCATCACAAATGATCGCCAACTTATTCTCACTACTATTTCACCTTCTAAATCCTTTCCTTCATCGAGCGAAACTTTCGCAGGTGTTGATGTTGCTTTTAAAGTTTTGTCTAATGTTTTAGACAATGCTAGAAAGTCTTCCACTGACCCTCTCCAACGGGAAGCTTGCAAGACTCTATTTAAGTATTTTTGCTCTGATCGTAATGATTCACGAGCGGCTTTAGAGAGTGATATTTAAGTTCTGAGGAGAAGTCTTCAAGCTAAAACTGCTGAATGTGATACCTTAAATCACATGCTCTGCAACTCTTCTCTAGATTGCGATAATCTTCGTAATGAAATCACGAGCTAAAAGGTGATTTTTTCTTGCCTCTGCTCTTTTTGATTTTCTGTTTCATATACATACTTTCTGTACTTAGAATTTAAATTTTTGATTCATATATTAGTTTCAAATCGGGCTCATTTCATAGAAAGATTCAAATCTGAATCTATTGCTGAAGAAGTTCGCGTTGAAAGAGATTCTTGAATAGATCAACATACTAGACTAGACAATCTGTACACTTATTCAATTGATCGCATAAATAATCTTACTAATGAGAACAATCAATTATTGCAAAGGCAGAACTTCTTGAGTGGCGAACTTGATCGCCTCTCATTTTTGTTTTTTAAGGATAATTTGGCAATGGAATCTTTATCAGATGAGAATAAAACCCTGTCCCAAGAAAAACATAGATTTTCAAGCTTGATGACGATCTCCTCGCAGCAAATAAGTAATCTTCAAAGTACATGTAATAGTCAAGAGCAATCTCTTCATTCTCTTAAGAAGGAGCTCAAGGAGTTAACTGAATCATCTACCGCCGAAAAGGATAAGCTTATCAAGGGTAGATTAACTCTTAGTTTAAGAGCCATCAAACTTCAAGAACAATACTCTCAGTTAAAGGAATCTTATTCTTCATTAGCAAAGGAAAATTCATATCTTCGCAACAAAGAAGAAAACATGAAATCTCGTCTGAAGGGTATGGTTGGCGATAAATTCGATGATGCCATGAATTAGTGGGAGAACTGTTTATTGCTTTAATACAAAACTTAACCTCGTAAAAAGAAGGTAGTCAGTTGACTGCCTCTCTTGTTGATCTTCTCATAAATTCTTCTATTATGTTCCTTGCGAAATTCTTGTCTAACTTATTTTTTTATTTTTTTTTCTCGCAGAATCCGAAAGAAATATTCATTCTACCATCACTGATCTGACCGCTACATTGGATAAAGTTCGCAAAGAAAATAAATCTCTTGCTTCTAATTGCTTTATTGCTCAGGACAAAGCAGAAAGAGGACTTGATTATCTTGAATACTTTAAGAATATATAAATTAGGAATCGTGAAAAAGATCTTCTTCGCCAAGTCCATCTTAGGGCTGAAGTTATCGTGAATAATATTCTGCTTCCCCGTTCTCTTTCTCCTGTTTCTGTCCCTCCTCTAGAGGTTGACGATGATGAAATTCCTCTTCCCATGGATGAAGAGTTCGAGTTTACTAATGATGAGGAAGATACCACTCAAGAAAATCAAAAAGGTGGTGAAGAAGAAGAAAAAAGTCCTCCTAAAGAAGTACCCGCTGATGAAGAATCCAGAGAAGAAGAAGCTCACGGTGAGAAGGATGCTGATGATGCTGATGAATCTGACAAGAACAATAAGTCTGGCGAGGCTTGAATTTTATCTTTGCTTTCTTTTACTTCTTCTATCTTGCGAGTGATGTAATCTTCGAAACTTTTAGAATTTTAACTTTCGATTTAGCTTACTTTGAATATTTTCAAGTAAGATAATGTAATATTACTTCTCTATTCCCCATCTTGCCCTTCATTATCTTGCTTGAAATGGTGAATACTCATTATCTTATTTAAGTAATTGTGTTGCTGCATTCTTGAGAAAATATGAATGCATCTGCGATATGTGGAATACTGTTGTGTTTTACTGAAAATTTCTAAGGGAATCCGCGATGTTAAACATTTACCTCCTTGTATATAATTCTGCGATAAAGGAATGTTTCCTGCCATCTTAAAGAAAAATAGTTAATTGGTAAGATTATTCTTTTGGTCTTATTTTTCCTTCCTAGTTAAAGGTCTTATTTTGCCAAACTTTTTCTGTCTGCGACAAAATCGCAGGATTTCTCAACATTTGCATGTAAAGACCCTTTGATCTTGTCTTATCCATGTTTCTTTCAAAATCTTTGCGACAATATGATAAGAATATATTCTCTCGTAAGAATTTACCCTTATGACATTGCCGTCTTGCGATGAAATCGCAGGACGTCTTTACAATTTCATGTAAAAACCCATTGATCTCATCTTAACATTGCTCTCATGGATTTTTGGCTCTGCATTATTTACGTTACGCGACAATATGACAGGCCTAAATGTTCTTGCGATCATAAATCCCCATGACATTGCCGTCTTATGACACTTATCATCTCCCTAATGGAGGGTGCCGCCCTTATCTTCCCCCTAGTTTCCCCTTCAAGGAGGGCACATCGGCCATACAAGACTAGCTCCTCCCATCCGGATCTGTCAACAACCAGTTGTGTTCGCAGCCTCTTGTCCTTTATGCCTATATATCTTATAGTTACAAAACTGCACCCTAAGTGGGGTTTTCTTCAGGCCAAGTGCATTGTAGCTAAGACTTACCAAGGATGGCAAGAGAGTTTCGTACGCTCCGGGAACCCTTGGCTCAACCGTGTACCTCAGCGCCTTGGTCATACTTTGCACTTCTTGGAAGAGATTCTCAGTCGTCCAACCAGGGTATAACCATATATAGTTGGAAATCCAAGATCCCTCTCCCGGATAGGTTTTCTTTAACCCCATCGTCTGCATGACTCAAGTTCCAGCAGCGGTATAACCTTATCGTTGAGTCATGTCAAGAGATACCCCCTCATATGACGCGCTATTAGGTATTATATTTTCCTCTTACGAAATTTTATTCGCGAACTAGGGTGCACGCTATAAAGGTTCGTCCCATTTTTTTAATCTCTGTGAAATTTTATTCGCTATTCTTGCGATGATGCTCGCATAAATTTTGATATTGAAAGAAGAATTTTTTAATTGTTTCATCTTACATTTGTATTTCTTACCTCGCAAAAACTGCTACTGATAATACCTTTTCAAAAACAATTTGTTCCATGGTCTATCAAGTCTTTGGCCAACATCTCTTCCCTCTGGATCCATTAATTTGTATGGTCCATTTCCAATTATCTCTTTAATGATGTATGGTCCATCCCATTTTCTCGCTAATTTTCCACCACTTTCTTGCTGATATGTTGGTGTTTCTCGCAAAACTAGATCGCCAGGATGGAATTGACGTTTCTTGACTCGTTTGTTGTACTCGCGAGCTAATCTTCGCTGATAATTTTCCATATGTTGTAGAGTTTTTTTCTCTCTTTTCTTCTAGTTCGTCTAACTCATGTAAAATCATGCCAGCACTTAGATTTTTCTCCCATGCCTCTCTTTTTGTTGTTGGGATAGCAACCTCTGTTGGTAGGACAGCTTCAAATCCATATGTTAAAATGTAAAGGTGACATTCCAGTTGCCTCTCGTCTAGTTGTATTATATGCCCATATTGCATTATGTACTTGCTCACACCATGATTTGTGATAACCTTCTAACTTCTTTTTTAAGATGTCTGCGATTGTCTTATTAGTTGCCTCAGCCTGACCATTTGCTTGTGGATATAAAGGAGTTGACTTTCCACATTTTATCTTAAACGCATTAAGAAGCAATTCGATGTTCTGCCCTTCAAATTGCTTTCCATTATCAGACATCAACTGTGCTGGGATCTCAAATCTGCAAATTATATTTTCAAATATGAACGTAAAAATGTCTTTATCGCAGATGTGCTGTACTGCCTTAACTTCTCCCCATTTTGTGAAATAATCTGTAGCAACGATTAAATATCTTCTTTGTCCAGAACCAAGCACAAATGGTCCCACAATATCCAATCCCCATTTTCCAAAAGGCCATACACTTGATGAAGATGATAATGGTGCTCCTGGTGCATGTATCTTCTTCCCAAATCGCTGACAATCTTCACAACGCCTTGAAATTTATTTTGCATCCTCATGCATATACGGCCAATAATAACCCTGCATCTTTGTTTTATATGCCAAAGATCTACCCCCGCTGTGATTACCAGCATCACCACTATGCAACATTTTTAACACCTTTTGTCCTTCTTCTCTCGTCAAACACCTTAGCGATGGTCCATTAAATGATCTGCGATATAATACCCCATCTCTTAGTTCATAATTGGTTGCTCTACTTTTTAATTTATGTGCTTCTAATCGATTTCTGGGGATTTCTCCTCTCGCCAAATAATCATGAAGATCTGCTCGCCAATCTGTAGCATTATTCCCTATTTATTCCTCGCCAGATTCTACCATCATTACATCTACCTCTTCTTCTTCTTTGTTTATCGCCGGTTGCCAAAGTGTTTGAATTTTTATGCATCTCGCAAGTGGGTTCGTCATTATACTTGATATGAAAGAAAAAGCATCTGCGAGCCTATTATCTTTCCTTGATATGTGCCTCCATTTTATTTTTGGAATTCTCGCAGACAATTCTTCAACAAGTTTTTTGTACTTCTTCAAAGATGGTTCATTTGTAGTATACTCTCCCTTTATCTGGCGAATAACCAATTGTGAATCGCTGGTGATTCTAGCATTTTCCAACTTTATTTCTATCGCAAACTTCAATACATGGATTACAGCTTCATATTCTGTCTCATTATTAGTGGATACAAATTCTAATCTAAATGAAAAAGCTGTTTTTTCTCCTTCTGGTGAAATGAAAACAACTCCAATCCCATTTCCTTCTCCATTTGATGAGCCATCCACTAATATTTCCCATCTGTCAGGTTCTATTAATAGCTCTTTTGGGTCTCCATGTTCTTCTTATCTATCCATCATCTCTACTACAGCTTCGTCATCTTCTAAAGGAAATTAAGCTAAGAAATCTGCGATAACCTATGATTTTGGCGAAGATATAATTTCATATTGAATATTAAAATGCCCTACTTGCACATTCCATCTCTAAACTCTGCCTGATCTTTTTGAATTTTTCATCACCGATTCAATTGGCACTCTCGTTAACACTTTGATCTTATGTGCTTGGAAATAAATTCGAAGCTTAAAGGTTGAGTGTACCAATGCTAGAATTAGTTTCTAAATCTTTGAATAATTTCTCTCTGCTGAATTAAATGTTTTGCGGATATAATAAATTGGTTTTTCTACTCCCGCATCTACTCGCAATAACACATCACTTAACGCATATGGAGTTGTTGCGAGATAAATCAATAATTCTTCTCCCGGTTCAACTTTTTGTAATATAGATATATTCGCCAAATGTTCTTTTATTCCTTGAAAAGCTTTTTCGCATTCATCTGTCCACTTGAATCTTGTTCCCTTCTTGAGTATGTCGAAAAAATGTTTACACTTGTCTGAAGATCGCGAAATGAACCTTCCTAGCGAGGCTAAGAGTCCAATTAGTTTTTGCACATCTTTTACCGTCGCAGGAGTTGGCATATCGCGAATTGCTTGTAACTTTTCTGGATCAACTTGTATTCCTTCTTTTGACACAATATATCCCAAAAACTTCCCTGAAGTTACTCCAAAAGTACACTTATCAGGATTCACCTTAATATTGAATTGTCGCATTTGATCGAAAATCTCTCTCAAATCTTGCACATGATTCTCAGCTTCTTTGCTTTTGATCAGCATATCATCTACATACACTTCTAATGTCTTGTGGATCCACTTTGCAAACACCTTTTCCACCATTCTTTGATATGTTGCACCAGCATTTCGTAAGCCAAATGGCATCTTTGTATAACAATATAATCCTCTTGGAGAAAAAAATGCAGTATGTTCTTGATCTTCTTCAGCGAGAGGGATTTGATTATATCCTTTATATCTATCCAATGATAATATTCTTGCATTTCCTGCTACTGATTCAACCATTTGTGGAATATCTGGCAACGGAAAACTATCTTTTGGACATGCCTTGTTTAGATCCGTAAAATCTATGCAAATTCTTATCCCTTTGTTCTTCTTTGGGACCACCACCATGTTTGAAATCCATTCTGGATATTTTGCTTGTCTTATAATTCCTACGTCGAGCATCTTCTGTAATTCTTCTTCTATTTGAGAATGATACGTTGTTGCGATCTTCCTTATTCTTTGCTTAAATGGTCTTATGTTTTTGTTGATTTCTAATTTATGACATGCTATTGACGGGTCTTTCCCTGGCATCTCATCCATGTTCCACGCGAAGATATCTGTATACTCTCGCAAAAGATTTATAGTTATTTCTTCCTCATCCACCTCCATTCTAGTCCCAATTTTCAGCATTTTAGGTTCTTCTTTACTTCTAATATTTATCTCTTTTGTTGGTTCAGCACCAGTGTAGCTGGCTTCAGGTTTTCCCATTGGTGTTGGCGTTTTCACGACTTTCGCGAACTCATCACCTTCTTGTGAAACTTCACTTGGTATCCCTTTTCCTTCTTTTGCCCTTATCATGTAAATTTTAAATTCCTCTTCTTTCTTTGCTTCTCTGTTCAATTTTCTGCGAGCTTTTCGCAGCTTTGGACGTTCTTCACAATTTCTTACTTCAATTTGGTAGCACAATCTCGCGAAATTCACATCTCCTCTAATTTCTCCAATTCCACTAGGCATAGGAAATTTAACACATTGATGTAATGTTGATGCCACAGCCTTGATTGCGTGTATCCACGGTCTTCCCAGTATCATATTGTACGGTGATTCCACATCTACCACACATAATGATATTTGTGTTTCAATTTCTCCTAGTGGAATTCGTACCATTATCTCGCCTTTAGGTTTTGTTATAGACTTTACAAAGCCATGAACATAATACAATGAATGAGACATTTCTTCATCCTTATATCCCATCTTCTTGAAAGTATGATAAAATATCATGTCTACAGAACTTCTTGTGTCTACTAAAGTTCTATTCATAGCCTATTCTTCTTTAGATTTCATCGATTTCTCTTCTCTCATTGGTATAGTGGTTACTGTGACCACTAATGGAGATGTATGACTTGAATCTCCTTCTGGTATTTCTGATGCTGTAAACGCGATTTCTTGGTTTTCCCAATCTTTCAATGATGATATCTTCTCCACTGTCATAATCTTCCTTCCTTCAAAATCCCGTTTATGTATCCTTCCCTTGATATTTTCATGAAATCTATCAATCATTTCTTTTGTTATTACATCACCTTTCAATTTTCTACAATCCTTTTTGATTTTGATCATTCTTCCTTCAACTTTCTCACCGATTTACTTTATGATTTCCATAATCTTTTAACAAATTTTATCTTCTTCTTCGCCTTTTCTTATATTTTCGTTAATTCATCCCTGTTTCGGGCGCCAAAATGTAGTTGCAGGATTTCCTACACTACACCCTTGTCAAGAATCTATGAAAACTAAACCATAATCGTGGATGAACAACAACACTTTTATTAATTCACTTTCAGGAAGATTTACAAGAGATATTAAAACTCAGCATTACAACTTTCTTTCTGGAGTTTCTCTCTCCTCAAAATTCTCTCAGCTCTTAAAAAATGCATCCTCATCTTCTGGATCTATCGTCCCCTTTATATAGGGATTTACATAGTGGAAGACAGCTAAGATTTCCCACTAATTCGGATCTTCTTTGCGATCTCATCGCCATAACTTCAGTCTTCACCATCGCCAACTTTATAACCATCGTGAAGAAAACTTATTCTTCATATATTTTTAATCGTTAATCGTTACATTACTCTTTTGTGACACTCGCCAAATGTTGTTGAAGAATCTTGTGAGAATCTCGTCAAAGTATCGTTAATACTTGTAGAAACGTCTGAGCTTCTCGCAGGAATGTTGTTAATATCGCGGGAATATCGTTGTAGCGATATTCTGGTACTACAGAATTGTCGCAGTCTTATGGTTGGGTAAAAACTTTTTGAAAAAATATTTTGTGAGATCATCCCATGTTCTAATGGACTGTGGTTGTAGGGCATGAAGCCAGGACTTGGATTTTTCTTTCAATGAGAAAGGGAACAATCTCAGTTTGAGGGACTCTTCCGGAATTTGGTTAAAACGCAGAGTCCCACAGATATATTCAAAGTCTCTAACATGGTGATTGGGATTTTCAACATCAACCCCTATAAACACGGGCAACATATGGATTGTGCTTGCTTTCAGTTCAAACTGGTCAGCATCAGCTGGTAGAATGATGCAAGAGGGCTGACTTGCCCTTGTAGGGTACATGTAGTCCTTGAGACTACGGGGTTGGTTCTGTTCATCACCCATTGTCTCAGATTGGTCTGGGATTTCTGCTGCAGAACTGGGTATGTCAATAATATCTTCTTGGCGGATTCTAACTAGTCGGTTTGTTTGGTATCTAAAAGACACAATCATATCCTAGCTAGCACATCAATCATGTTAAGACACTCATCCAACCAAACAGTTTCAGAAATATGAAGATAAATCTCGAGCAAACCAAAGTCTAGCTTTTGGTTTTTAAAATGGACAGATTCAAAGAGTGAAAAATGATGCTTAACAGGTGTGCAGATTTAGAGTTTATGCAAAGATCTGCTTGGATAACAAAAAATCAGCCAATACACTCAACTCTCACAAGTTCACAATCTAGTCCTTTAACACACAGACTGATGTATATTGCTTTTAAAAATGCACAGCAGAAATTGCTTGTGCTGTGTGATTATCCTCACTCAAGGTACAACATGTGCTGTGTGACTGTGACAATCAACTAGTTTGGCAGGTGAACATGGCTCACATGTTATTAAAAAACTCGGCTAACCTAGGTATAGCTCAAAAAACACAAATTAAAACAGTTGCAGGGATAGACAATACTCAGCAAGCTAGCTCTATGGCATCTAGTTCAACAATTATTCAAGGTGCAAAAGAACTGATTAATTCTGATGAGTATGACAATTAACTTCAGGGATTCATAATCATTCAAGTTTTAGCACAACTAATAACCAATTCAAACAGCCAATGCAAAACTCAAATATCACAAGTTGATGTTTTTGGGAATGAAAAACCAGTTCTCAAATTCTTGCACACAGATTCAAAATATGTTGTACTGCTCAGAACAAGCAAATGTAACAACTTGGAAGAGTGGTTTAATTATCAGCAGGGTATCTAGTTCAACAAACTCAACTAACCAAAATACACAGCATGCACAACTAGTTTCACAGGTCAGTTTAAATGAAGTTTGTCAGGGTTTATCATTCATGCAGATATAGAGTGTAATGGAGTTTGAGAATGACCAACCGGTTTTAGCCACAATGGCTATGCTGTTCTTCTTCTTGTCCTTTCTTTCCTTGGATTTTTCAGAAGTTACTGCATCTGCACAGATGGAGCAAGGGTATAAAAACCAACAGATGAGAGCTGCAAAATATTGATGAATACAAATGCAACTAACTTCAGGCAAGTTTGGCAAAGATGCAGTTAAACTATCTTGACAGAAAACTAAATGATTATACAATAGACAGGTTCACAAAGTTATACTATAAGAGATGAAAAAAATAGCAATCTAACACATATATAACTCAACTAGATACAGAACAATGTAAGTAAACAAAAATAATGAAAGATGAAGCACACAATGAAACTAAACAATGATGCAGTTATGCAAGACTAAGTGATAACATACAATGATAAGCAGGTTAACTAGACCAAGATGCAAGATTTATGGATAGATGGATTAACCAAGTTATAAAACAACATCAAGAAAATAGAACTGAGGGAAAACAACAAGATAAAAGTATATGCAGATGAAACTTTGAAACAAAATCTACAGCTAAGAAGTTACAGGTTAAGTTACAGACACTCTAACCTAAATAAATCTTATGCTAACACAAAGGAAAGTTTACAAAGTATAGTTACAAACAAACTAGTTGCAGGGTGCAAAAACTTAAACTAGATATGAGATGTAATGAGAAAGAAGACAAAAGAAAAGCTAAGAGATGACAGTAACAAAAGAGATCAACTAATGGAAGTATATAGATGGTTTAACTGAATTTTTGAGATGATTACAAACAACTAAGACTTAACAAAATTCTCCTAGATGTTTCACAGTAGTCACATGGTTATGCAGATGACTATGGAATGATGCTAGTTACACAGAGAGATAATGATACAAAGATGCAGAAATATAAAGAGTTTCAGCTAAGTTACACTAACAATGACTGAAAATATAAAGAATGCAAGCTAATATATACAAGACTAAGCTAAAAATCAGTAAAGTGAAACTTCGTATCAACTACACTGCCACCAAGTCCCCGGCAGTGGCGCCAAAAACTTAGTAGGTCTGTAAAGAGTACCTACAATGATAACTGCAAGTGCACAGTGTCGACAAGCAACACAGGGAAAGCACATGTCAATCCTCAGGGACAAGGTGGGTGTGAGTTGGATCTATGGTCTTACTAGACTGATTTTAAACACAAGTAACACAAAGGGGTTGTTTTGGGTGTCGATACGACAAGATGTTTGTAGAGATTACAATAGAAAAATAAAGGGAACTCTAAACAAGAAGGTAACTAAGGTGTTAGGGAAATCGAATCCACCGCTTAACCCATGCTAAGTCAATTCAGTATCAATGCCATTGTTCTCCCTTGTAATGGATACCGGTGGTATTCCGCCACTAAGACGATTCCTAATCCTAGTATTAGCTGCCCTCTCACAAGACAACTAACCACACATCAATCACTTAGATAGTTAAACAATCCTGAGATGGATATTCTAATCAAAATTAGGGTATCTTTCCAAAGCACTAACTGTCTTCTTAGGGCACAATTAGTCTAAGAATCAATAATAGTCAATAAAGCATGAATTGTAGCACATTCAACATAGAAGTAATCTAAATACAATGGATACATGGCATACACTGTGAAAGTAAAATGCTGAAGGCTCAGATTATAATTATCCAAAACAATATAGCACAACAAGAACAATACTAATACTTGAATTAAACTGAGCAATGGATTATTGGTTTCATCTCAACCCTAACTATGAATTCAGAACATGATGAACACAATACTGAAATCAAACTTAAACTTCAGCTTGGAGCACCGGCTAATCCGGGCATAAGTTTTTACATACATAATTTGTTTCTTATTTATACACAAAATTCCTATCAATTCCTTCAATTCGAAAATTGACAGAGACCCACTCACCGTGACAGCCTGAATTGGTTGTCCCCTCTGCTAATTCGGCTCTGCAACTCCATTAATTCGACGTTGGGAGAAACCCTAGCTCTATCTATCTCGAACTTAGCTTCTAGGGTTTTGGGAGAAGCTATGAAGGATATAGAGAGAAACTAGGAGGTGGTGAAGGTGGTTGTGCTGGTGGCAGAGGGGTTGGTTGGGAGAATAAGGAGATGATGGCTCTGTGAATGGTTGGGGGAAGAAATGGAAGAGAAGAGAGGAGAAGAAGAAGAACAAACTGAGTTTGTCTTCTGGTCGAGTAGGGTGAAGGGGACAGACATCTAGGGTGTGAGACGGGAGATGCAAGTGTTGATGCACGGCAAGGAGAGAACGTTGGATGCAGTTGCTAGATCAAATCCAACGGGTTAGGATGGGAGCGGGCTTGGATTCGGGTCTTGGGTAGTTTAAGCCCGTGTATTTGTAAACAGGTTGCAACTGATGCGCAAGCGGGTTGCAACTTCTCTACTATTGTCGCTAGTCTCCAAATTTCTGCTCTTTTGGCTCCTCAATTCATCCAAGCTTTATTTACTACCTAAAAACATAAAATTAATTAATACAAATATGTATTCTTGAAAACAGAGAAAATACAAAATTTGGGACAATATATGATTTTAAAACGCAAAAGATGAGTTAAATGCCAATAAAAAGGTGTAGAAATATGCACTATTTGGAACTCATCACCCTGCTATGTATATGGAGAGGGAAGCACGAGAATTAGGACGCACAAATTATGTTCGGTAAGGTTGTAAAATTCGATTGGATTCTTCTAAAAATGTATGTTTATAAACTTGAGCAAGATTTGTGTTTTTATTTGCTTAGAGTACTTAGAATGATCCATGTAGCTTGCTTATAGTTCATTTCTACCAAACTCGATCTGTGTTTAAGGTTCTTAAATGTTTAGGTTTGAAAATAGTAGTTCAGGATGTTTGGACTTCATGGTACACATACCAGTGTTTATGGGTGAAAACTATTTCTACCGGTTTTGGTAATTTAGGGTGTGGATGAGAAATGAATCTAAACCCTAAACAAATGAACTACACGTGAGTGCTTTTGATTCGAGAGATCAATCTATACAATTCTGGCCTAAACCAAGAAATGGCCATTCCAGACTTGTTTCGGTCACAAAGTGAAGGAGATGGGGTTGATCTTAGGGAGGGAAGCAAAGAAGGTGTTGAGATTGTGAAGGCATAGACTTGTTTATGACTTGTAACAGAAGGGTGAGAAGGTGATGAGTGCCAAATATTGCATATTCATACACCTTTTCATTGGCACTTAACTCATCTTTCGCGCTTCAAAGTCATATATTATCCCAAATTCTGCATTCTTACCATCTTCAAGAATAAATATTTGTATTAATTAATTTTGTGTTTTTAAGTACTAAATAAAGCTTGGAATAATTGAGAAGACAAAAGAGAAGAAAGTTGGAAGCGTTGCAACCCGCTCGCGCATCAGTGGCAACCTGTTTACAAATTCATGGTATTAAACAACCCATGATCCAAAACCCATGATCCAAAACCCAAGACCCAAATCCATTTCCACCTCACCCCCATTGGATTCTTTCCAAAACATCCATCCACCTCAAAACATCCACCTCAAATCGTATTCCATTCTATCCATCAATTAAGAAAACATGTTTTGTTTAATTGTTGAGTGGTTGCTGATAAATTCGAATCCCAAGTGTGAGAGAATTTTTGTGTATAAATAGAGAGGGTTGTTGTGTTGAAAACTCATCCAAGAATAGCTTGTTCATGTTAGTTTATCAAATTTCAATTTTGTTGTAATGTTCTTCATGTTCTAATTTCATTTGCTAGGGTTTAAATGAAGCCGTAACTCATTGGTATGTATTCATATCTTGTATCTTGTTCTTGAAAGTTTAGAATTGTTTAAAGATATAATTTAATCCAAGTTTGTCAACATCTTTCTCTCACAATGTATGCCATGTATCCATTGTAGTTAGAATATCTCTATGTTGATTATGCTACAACTCATGCTTAACCAAATATTTATCCTCATATTAGTTGTGCTTTAATTAGACAGTTAATGCTTTGGAGAAATACTTTAGTTGTGATTAAATTATCCATCGGAGAAACACCTTAGATATACGGTAGACTTGAATCTGCTGTGAGGACAAGAATAATATTACAAGTTGAATGCATATCATAGGTTAGTGGTGGATTTGAATACCCTAGTATCCATATTCTCAATATTTACACCTTGATTTAATTGCATATTTTAATTCAAATTACTTTCTGTTTAAGTCTTTGCCAATATCTCATCGTATCGACAAAATCAAACCCCTTTTGGTTACTCTCTGAATCAGTTCTAAGTAAGGATTTAGAATCAACTTCTACACTCTCCAAGTCTCTGTGGTTCGACCTGTGCTTTCCCTGTGTTGCTTGTCGACACTAATCGCACACTTGCAGTATACACAATAGTAGGTATCTTTCCGATCCTACCAAGTTTTTGCCGCCGTTGCCGGGGACTCGGTAGCGGTGTAGTTGAAGTTTCTATCTCCTGTCACTGTTCATATTTCATCTCCTGGAACTGTTCATATTTCACTGTACAACAGGTATTTTACTGTAGTATAAATCACTGTACATATTTCGTTGTCAATAACATTTTACTGTAGCATAAATCACATTGCATATTTCACTGTACAACAGGCATTTTACTGTAGCAGTGTAACTATTCACAGTCAATTTTACACTTATTTTTGATTTTTTTTATTTATTTTGCTTTTGCTTTAAAACTTCGAAACCCTAACTACCTCTTTTGAGCTCAACAGGTGCCCGAGTAGCTGTTGTAAAGGCGAAGGAAAGGAAGTGAAAGAAAGCGGAAGAATTTTTTATTTTAATAAAAAAAAAAAGAGTTTATTTTATTTATCTATTTTTAGTTTGTATTAGGATTCCTTTACTCTTGTAATTTTATTTTTCTTTTGCACTTTATTTTGGACTTTGGACTTGGACATTCTTTTTTTTTTTTTTTTAAACCCTACGGAAGGGTAGTATTAAATATCAAACTGTTTGTAGAGAAGGACGGTGATTACAATATCACCTCGGCCCCTCGGGTTCGTTCATGACATAGGAGTCGTGGCCCGAGTCGACAACAACGGTTCATCCCCCGTCTGGTACAGGAGGTAAGTTTGTCGAAACACTCGCGAATCCCCTGTTAGCGAGTTACTGTATTCCTTCGGTTGCATATATGTTGAGGATTTGAATACAGCTGTTTTATTTTCCTAGTAAAGGGCAAGGACTGGCCATACAAGATAAGGGTTTGAATTTCATCACCGTTCTCTTCTTGCCTGCCTTAGGAAAACAATACCTAACGTGAACCTAAGCATTAAAATTTGAAATAAAACGAGACCTATAAGGTAACGAGCTTAGTAGGAGAGTCGTTCGAAAAATATTGGTTACTCTCTAAGCATACTTCGAAGTTGATGACGGTTTCTGTAAATTTTATGCGTGACTGCGCCGCCTTGTAATACGGTGAGGTCTTGGGTATCAAAGCTCTAGCAGTTTCCCTCGCCTCTATTCAATTTACTTAAACTCAGATTGATTCCAGAGAGGTTTACTCAGATTGTAACGAATTCCCTTTCGAAGGATTAAAAGCTGGTCTAGAAAACAATCTAAGTGGAACCATCATGCTTTTTGTTTGCTAGAAATCAGTAGATTTTCTGTGGTAGATTCAGCCTTGTTTGCGATTGCATAGAACTTCCTTTCCGTTTATGATTTTTCTTCTTTTATTTTGTTTTTCTAATGTATGCCCGAGGTCATTAGAGAACGATCTTGAAAAAAAAAAAAAAAAAAAAACACACCAATAATGAAAAAAATATTGGTCTGTTTTCAGTGTGTACATCCCAATCTCTGCAACAAGCCTAGTGCTAGTTAGAGATCATGTCAGGATTCTGGTCTGCAGGTGAGGATGAAAACAAATCAATTCGAGAACTTGCTTACGGGAATGTTGCACGTTATGAACCTTTCCCAGACCATGATGTCAATAGTTATAGGGATTTTTATGGACATTTTCACAGTCCTGAGCATCAATACATGGACCCTAATAACTACTCACACATGTATCATCCACCACAGGTGAAAATGAACATCTTTACAGTGCCCAACTCTCACAATCATCACTTTTGGACCAGTTAGAAGCTGGAACTGCAGCTTTAGAAATGCAAATGCATGAATCTGTCGCATATAATTCTTCTAGGCAATCTGAAATCTATGCTTGTACCTTATGTGGAGGCTTAGGCCATCCTGCTGAGAATTGCTATATTTTGCATGATTTTAGGCAATCTAGAGAATATCATGAAAATCCAAAATATGAAATGCCAACAGATTACAAAGCTGATAGTCATTGGGACCATCATCAACCTTTCGAAGGTTGCGATCAAGTATTTTATAGACCCTAATGACCATGCACACATGTATCATCCACCACAGTGGGAAGTTGAACAATTTTGTACTTCTCAATCTGTGGAGGAAAATCTTAGACTCATCGAACAAAATAATGCTAGGATTGTATTGCATGATAAACCATATAGCATTGATTATGAATTTCCTACTGTTGAAGACTCTCCTTCCATTGAACAACTTAATGCATTATTAAAAATGAATTTGATTCGTTTACAAAATGTAGGAAGGGAGGAATTTCAGGATGAAATTTTTGTTTGTCCTAATGAAATAAAATGTGAAAATAGTATGCCTAGTCTTACTCGTACAGCAGATATTGCATATGAACCTGTTTTAAATGAAGGGACTAGAAATACTACGATTTTAAATAAGGAAATGCATTTCTGTGATGATGATGATGATGTTATGTTAGAAGAATATGTTTTTACTGAAAATATTGTCGAACCTTTGAGTTCAGAGACATTAGGCTTCTCTGCCTCGACCTTAATGAATGATGTTTCTTCTAGTGTTACATATACATGTGATGTTGATACTGATCTTGAGCCTGTGCAATTTTCCTGTGAACAAGAGCATGACACATTTCTTGTGTCTGACTTAGAAAATGTTGAATCTCCTGTCGACACTAATGATCTTAAGCATGAAAATATAATTGACGTGTGTGATTCTATACCTAGGTCACAACATGATGTCTCTTTGGATCTGTCCATGCATGAGAATAAAACTTTAGATGATGATGATTATGAACTAGGTCTTGATGAATTGTTCTATGAATGTGAGCATGATGCGACATTGGAAAATGATTTAGGAGTTATAGATGTGACTAATAATGATGTGCCTACCTCCCTGCCCATGTCACAAACTGGTAATCTTGCACCCAACCTAGATTTGGTTTGTAAAGTTATTGTTAAACCTATTTTTTTAAGAGTACCTAATCTAGGATTGGAACTGTGTGCCTCTCAAGTCCTCTTGGACTATTTTGCAGCTAAATATAATACCTTTGATGAGCCACGGTTGGAGTTTACTCATGTCTCTCCATCCATCCCTGACAAAATCCACTTTAAACTAGATCTTGTGCATGATACACCCTTGAAATTGTTAGATTTTGTACCCAAAATTTTATCTATTGAAAAATCTAGGTTTGGGGGTAACTCATTCACATATGCAGTCTCACTTGCATTGTTGTCCTGTTATAAATATGTAAGGCTGTTGATGTTTCCGCATTCCGTCTTTTGGGTTGATCCTCAACTTTTTAGATTGTTGGTGTTTGGGGAGTCATCATTGTATAATCTAGTAGGTAAATTTTGAATCTTGTTGATATATTTGTGTGCTAACCAAACTTTTTGTCTTGCGCTCATATTGTTTGATTTCATAGCATTCATTCAATTATGGTTAGCACCAACCTTTTTGCATCTGGTATTCTCTTTCATTTGAATCTGTTTTGTTCTCACATTTTGTTGTTGTTTCTGTTATCTTTTGAAACATTGAGGACAATGTTAGATTTAGGTTTGGGGGAGTATTTTCATTTAGCGTTGTGAGTCTTTTTATGACCAGCTGTGGAGCGGGTCTTTTGTAGGTTTTCTTTTGTAGTCTTTTGCATCTTTTTATGACTAGCTGTGGAGCGGGTCTTTTGTAGGTTTTCCTTTGTAGTCTTTTGCATTCTTTTATGACCAGCTGTGTAGCGGGTCTTTTGTAGGATCTTTTGTAGTATTTTGCATTTTTTTTGTTGTCTTCTATGACCAGCTGTGGAGCGGGTCTTTTGTAGTGTGTTATATGATGACCAGCTGTGTAGCGGGTCACTAAAAAAAAATTGGTTACAAATTCTCATGGTTCTACGAAATTCCGAAGTTCATCATCTACAGTTGAAGACCGAAGACGAAGACATTTCTATGGATGCTCTGAAATTGGAGAAGGTTTTGTGGGTACATCTTTGGTAGGCCCTCACGAGACTACAACTCGTCCACTAGGGACACCTAGGGGTTTAAAGGCTTAGTGCATACGCTAAATGCATTCGAGAGACCAGCGACAGTGGTATAGTTAGGATTTAAGATTTGTTTCACTTGAGGACAAGTAAAATTCAGGTTTGGGGGTATTTGATGAGTGCCAAATATTTCATATTCATACACCTTTTCATTGGCACTTAACTCATCTTTCGCACTTCAAAGTCATATATTATCCCAAATTCTGCATTCTTACCATCTTCAAGAATAAATATTTGTATTAATTAATTTTGTGTTTTTAAGTACTAAATAAAGCTTGGAAGAATTGAGAAGACAAAAGAGAAGAAAGTTGGAAGTGTTTGTAGGAGCGGAATATCACAACAAATGATAACTTACGAAATTGTGGAGAGAAAAGACATCTTGCGAACAAAGAACATTTTGCGAGCAAAGGAAAGCAAAAGAAGTTCGCGAAGTGAACTTACGAAGGTTCGCAGGATAATTCTCAAATCCGAAATGGCGGGACAACACAACTGTCATCTTTTGTAAGATCATATAAATAGACATTTAGGCATGAGAAGAAGGGGAGGTCTTTTTTAGAGAGAGAGATAATTTTAGGAGGAGAGAGAAAATATTAGGAGAGATTTTATTTTCTTTATCATCTTCTTCCCCAAAAAATTCTAGAGCTCCAAATATTCTTTAATGGAGTTTCAATTGTACAATCATGTAATTACATACAATCACTAGTGAAGAACCGTGGATGTAGATCACATTGATCGAACTACGTAAAAATCTTTGTGTCACTTTTATAATTTTAGTACTTTAATTCTTAGTTTCATATCAAATTAATTAGATTTAGGAATCATTTTAATGGATTCTTATGAGGGTGTAGTTGTGATATATTTCGCAACTACATAATTGGCGCTAGAAACAGGGACTTAACCTTGTTGGTTCAAGAAAGTTAGAAAAATTGGTTACTGTTGGTGATGAATTGTACCGAATCTATGAGTTTTGAAGACAGAAATGGAAGTTCTTTTATTTGCATCTTCAAACAACAAACACATTAGTAGTAGTTCAGGAAGAGAGATGTGGATATGGGGAAATCGTCAAGAAAAATGAAATTTACACATGCTATGTCAACAATCGCTTCCAAAAAGGACAAATTTCTTCTCACTTTTCTTATTCTTTGTTTCATTTTTCAAAGTTTGGGAATTTCAAAACACAAATTGAAAAATAAATTTTTTGCGATCTAAACTTTGCTTTTTGTAGAAAATTGATTTATTATGGAAATTTTGAATTTAAAAATGTTTTAGCTATAAATTTGTAGTAACTAAATATCGTTTTACAAATTTGTTTAAAGAATTTCTGACAAAGTCAAATTTCAAGATTTTCTGTTGGTTAGAGATTTAGAGATTTACATTTCGCAAGAACAAAAACAAGAAGAATATATGGAAAGTTTTCATTCTTCATAGGCAAACATTACTCATCTTAATGGTCTATAAACTGCTAACCAAATTTACTGATCGTTTGCAGCAAATTTTTTGCAAAGTTCTGCGTCACTGACGAAGAAATGTCATTCCTATGAAGAAACGGGATAAATGTCATCGTGGGTTCGAATCTTACGAACGTTCGTAAAGAAGACTTTTGTTAATTTTGATTGAAAACTGCGAAGTAATCATACAGAGAAATGTCCAGGGTGAAGAAGAAGAAATTCAGTAGGTCGAGGTGAAGTTCAGTAGTTCATTTTGCACAAGACAATTCGAGTTACATAAACTGTCCAGGGAGATATAAGTAATCAAAAGAACAAAAGAAGATTTACGTACAGACGTTCATTTACATACAAACGTTCATTTACGTACTTACGAAAGAGATTATCCCCGTTACGAACAAAATAAGAAGTATACGAAGAAGAAAGTTCGCAGCTACTAATTCTTACGAATGAAGTTACGAATAAAGTACAGAATCACAACTACTCGTATGAAGATATATATGGAAGTGGGTGTAGTTGAAGTGGGTGTAGTTGGGTGTTTTGGGAGAGCAACTTTACCTATTCGTTAATGGCCCATGTGATGATAGTATCGATGGTGTATGCTCAGAAGACAAGGATGCTTTAGTCACGTGTGCTGGAAGACTAAGATGCATTGAAATAATTAAAGTATACTTCACCAAGAAAATATAATATACTTCACCAAGAAAATATTTATCACTCATCTCCAACTTCCGTAATAATTCGAAGAAAATATGTATCTTCGTAATTAATAATTAACGAACATCACCAGTAGCCACCAACTTCCGTCATTTCTCATCTCCATTCTTTCTCCTTCATTTCTTATTATTTTTTCAATCCCAAATGAGCTCCAGGTTCGTCCCCAACTGTTCAGTGAATCGAACCACATCCAATCAAGTTCTCGGAACAAGACGTTCTCAGCCAACAATGAACAGTCGCACAAACCAATTCAATCATCACCTGTAACCATCTGAGCTTCCCTTGTAAACAGGTTCATCTAGCTTTCTTCACCGGCATCAGCGGAACCAGCAGCATTTAAACCCCAAAATTCTCCAATGTTTCATTGCTGTAGAATCACCAAGGAAGCACCAATACATACATTAAGAAGAATACTGGCAGAAGTATATCTGCTCCTCCTTTCAACCGAATCACCGGCAGACATCGTGCTGATAATGCTACACAATTCGTCCCTAGATCGCAAAATTTTTACGAACAGATGAAAGAAATTTTGCGAATATACTTAAGGATTAAAGAATTAAAGAATTAAGAAGACGTGCAGATTCATTAAGAAGACGAAGTGCAGATTCATTATTATCTTAAGGATACTACATTTTTGTACATACAGACGTTCATTTACGTACTTACGATAGAGAAACAAAGAAGAAGACGAAGAAATAAAGGAGTATCCCCATTCTGCGAAGAAAGATTATTGGGGTCGAATTTTACGAACGTTCGCAGAAAGATTATTGGTTTCTCAAATGTTTGCCATGCGAATATTCGCAACACCGACAATTCTACTCTTTGCACTTCGCAAATATTTACCTTACGAACAAGTATTCAAAGATTTAGGAATCATTTTGCGAACCTTCAAAGCATGAATTTATATCGTAAATATTTCCTTCGCAGATGTTAACTTCGTACAAATGTTTACTTCGCAGATGTTCGTTTACTTCGTGGAAATTATTATTTCGCAAGATTTTTGGATATTTCGCAAGAAGAAAATGGGAGATTATTTCACAGACATATTTCGCAAGAAATGGCTAGAACAGTTGGTATAACACAACATTATACAAGAGGAAGATCAAGAGACAACAACAAGCCGAAAAAGGTAAGTACCATTTCCTTGAATATTTTATTTACAAAAGACAAAAGATTTTTGATTTTATTTACCAAAAGCGATATACTCGCAAAATTCAAAAATGAATTCATCGCAAAAATTTAAAGATTTCAAAATTTTTTTCAAAGACTTCAAAATTACAAAAAACAGAGAAAATTAAATTCCTACATTTCTATAGAACAATTTTGATCTAAAGACGCGATATGAATACTTCTCATACCTCTTATACTAAAGATCTTATGAAAACATTCAACATTTCATGTACATGAAAAATTTACGATGAGTTTTTACGAAGAAAAAGAATTTTGATTCTACTTATAAAAGGAGAAAAAATACCGCCAAAAATCAATTGCGATTAGCTTTCATTGAAGAAAGACGCAAAAATTTATTTGCGAACAAAAGACCGCAATCTGTGATCAGCCTCCAAAAAAGAAAGAGAGCCGCAGAAAATTTTATACATGCAAACCTTTGTGGCGTACACCCTAGTTCGCGAAGCTATATTTCGTAAGAGGCAAAGTCCTAAAGTACGTCATTTAAGGGGGTACCTATAAACGTGGCTAAGGGTAACCGGAACACCACCAAGGGCCCTTAGTACATGGTAAAATTTTAGGGGTACAACCCAATAATGGGGTACCTATCCGGGTTAGACACCTTGGATTCTCACCTAATCTAGCGACATTACGCAATATAAAATGCGGTGTAAGAGGATTTAGGTTGGGCGACTAAGGCATACTGTCTTTCCCAAGAAGTGCAGAAAACGATCAAGGCGCCGAGGTACACGGTTGAGTCAAGAGTGCCGGGTGAGGTTGAACCACATCTGCCATTTTTGACAAGTCTTGGCAAATGATGCACTTGGCCCAAAGATACCCCATAGGGTGCAATCTCGTAACTATAAGCCCTATAGGCAAAAAGGATAAGAGGTTGCGATCAAATGCTGGTTGTTGGCATAACCGGATGGGAAGAGCTAACCTTGTATGGTCGATCTACGCTTCCTTGAAGGGGCAACCAGGGGGAAGATAAAGGGCAGCACCCTCCATTAGGGAGCTGATACGTGCTATAAGACGCAAATGTCACGAGGCTTCTTGTTTGCGAAAACATAAAGGCTTGTCATATTTGTGCAACAAATGAAGTTCTGCGAGCATTCTAAAAAAAAAAAAAAAAAAAAAAGGAAAACATACAAAAAGAACTCGCAAATGAAACAAAGAAGTTAAGATGAGATCAATGGGTTATTACATGAAAGTGTAAAAACGTCCTGCGATTTCATCGCAAGACGATAATGTCACGAGGTTGTATGTTCGCAAGAATGTTCAGACTTGTCATATTATCGCAAATACAAAAATTTGCTACAAAAGAGGTGGAAAAGTAAGACCTTTACTTAGGAAGGCATGATAAGACCACAGAAATTAATGAAATTCATTACATCAAAATCATTGAAGAAATTATACAATAATATACATTATGAAGATCTGAAAAGAAGACAACTTCGTCGATATCATTGAAGAACTTTTACAAGAATATACATCATGAAGTTTTGAAGAGAAGACAGCTTCGTTAATATCATTGAAGAATTTTGAAGAGAATATATATCATGAAGTCCTAACAAAGAAGACAATTCCATCAATATCATTGAAGAATCTTTACAAGAATATATATCACGAAGTCATACCAGAAGAGGCGATTTCATTCGCGATCAAAGACGGATACATGTAAGAAAATACACAAATAAACTTGCGAAGATGATTATATGAATGGAGGCAACTCAAAGATATATCTATTTTACCACAGCAAAATGAGCTAAGTAACACAAACATTAGCTATGCATCATAATAGATAAGCATTTTCATCATACATGCATCATACTTGCATCATAAAAGCATTGCATAAACATTTCATGGCATAAGCATTGCATACACATTTCATAACATAATCATTACATAAATATTATATTCGCACAAGTATTTTACAAAATTTTACAGGATAATACCGCGAAACTTCGCAGAAACATTCATAATTCGCAGGACTATTCATAATTCGCAACAGTATATTCGCAACACTATTCACAAGACTATTCATAATTAAAGATATTCGACTATTCAGAAGTTCAGAAATTTGCAGAAATATTCAGAAGATAACAGGGTTACCACTTGAGGCAGAGGCAACATAACAATAGAGGCGCAATTTAATTATTCAACATTTTCTCAAGAATTTTCCTTCATAGATAAAGAACAGAGGCAACTATGGATACCCAAGAAAATATTTTATGTTCTTTATCTTCTCAGCAAGAATCCTCACCAAAAATGGAATAATAATTTCACATGAACAGAGGCAATATTTATCACTCTCATCAAGGATACTTCATACTTCTTATATATTTCGAGGATTAAATACTTCTTATACTTTTTAAAGATACTTCATACTTCTTATATATTTCGAGGATTGAATACTTCTTATACTTCTTCAAGGATATTTTATATTTCTTATACTTCATATTTCTTCAAGATACTTCGCACACTTCATACTTCGCAAGATGATACTTCTAATTACTTCTTAAAAGCTTCAGAACTTCGCAAAAGAATAGAGGCAAGTATATACTTTTTGAGTTTAATATTCTTTCGCTCGTTCCTTCATCAACAAAGATCAAAGACTACACCAACAACTACAACAACTAGTTTTTTCTTAAAGATAGCTCTTCAAGCAATATTCAAGAAAAAAGAGGCAAGATGTAGGAGCGGAATATCACAACAAATGATAACTTACGAAATTGTGGAGAGAAAAGACATCTTGCGAACAAAGAACATTTTGCGAGCAAAGGAAATCACGAGGAAAGCAAAAGAAGTTCGCGAAGTGAACTTACGAAGGTTCGCAGGATAATTCTCAAATCCGAAATGGCGGGACAACACAACTGTCATCTTTTGTAAGATCATATAAATAGACATTTAGGCATGAGAAGAAGGGGAGGTATTTTTTAGAGAGAGAGATAATTTTAGGAGGAGAGAGAAAATATTATGAGAGATTTTATTTTCTTTATCATCTTCTTCCCCAAAAAATTCTAGATCTCCAAATATTCTTTAATGGAGTTTCAATTGTACAATCATGTAATTACATACAATCACTAGTGAAGAACCGTGGATGTAGATCACATTGATCGAACCACGTAAAAATCTTTGTGTCACTTTTATAATTTTAGTACTTTAATTCTTAGTTTCATATCAAATTAATTAGATTTAGGAATCATTTTAATGGATTCTTATGAGGGTGTAGTTGTGAGATATTTCGCAACTACAGCGTTGCAACCCGCTCGCGCATCAGTGGAAACCTGTTTACAAATTCATGGGATTAAACAACCCATGATCCAAAACCCATGATCCAAAACCCAAGACCCAAATCCATTTCCACCTCACCCCCATTGGATTCTTTCCAAAACATCCACCTCACCCCCATTGGATTCTTTCCAAAACATCCACCTCACCCCCATTGTATTCCATTTTATCCATCAATTAAGAAAACATGTTTTGTTTAATTGTTGAGTGGTTGCTACAGTAAAATTCGAATCCCAAGTGTGAGAGAATTTTTGTGTATAAATAGAGAGGGTTGTTGTGTTGAAAACTCATCCAAGAATAGCTTGTTCATGTTAGTTTATCAAATTTCAATTTTGTTGTAATGTTCTTCATGTTCTAATTTCATTTGCTAGGGTTTAAATGAAGCCGTAACTCATTGGTATGTATTCGTATCTTGTATCTTGTTCTTGAAAGTTTATAATTGTTTAAAGATATAATTTAATCCAAGTTTGTCAACATCTTGCTCTCACAATGTATGCCATGTATCCATTGTAGTTAGAATATCTCTATGTTGATTATGCTACAACTCATGCTTAACCAAATATTGATCCTCAGATTAGTTGTGCTTTAATTAGACAGTTAATGCTTTGGAGAAATACTTTAGTTGTGATTAAATTATCCATCGGAGAAACACCTTAGATATACGGTAGACTTGAATCTGCTGTGAGGACAAGAATAATATTACAAGTTGAATGCATATCATAGGTTAGTGGTGGATTTGAATACCCTAGTATCCATATTCTCAATATTTACACCTTGATTTAATTGCATATTTTAATTCAAATTAATTTCTGTTTAAGTCTTTGTCAATATCTCGTCGTATCGACAAAATCAAACCCCTTTTGGTTACTCTCTGAATCAGTTCTAAGTAAGGATTTAGAATCAACTTCTACACTCTCCAAGTCTCTGTGGTTCGACCTGTGCTTGCCCTGTGTTGCTTGTCGACACTGTGCACTTGCAGTTTATACAATAGTAGGTATCTTTCCGATCCTACCAGTAAGCAGGCTTACGATTAATGCAAGCAGGCTCTGGGTGTTTGAATACGTTTTGTATTAACACTTGGTTTATGTCCCGTTCTGTTATGGAAACAGGGAGGAGAACCTATTTATATAAGTCATTTAGGCCTTATTCACGTCTCTCATGGGAAGTGGAGAAATTGGAGTGACGGAGTAGTGGAGTTGCGTGTTAGTGTCACACAATCAGTCCTGCCCACTTCTCCCATCATCACTAACCATCCATGTCTTTCTGACACGTTCTTGTGATGGCGCGTTGCACGCTGTAAACCGCCGGACCAATACCCCATCATTATCCCCCAGCTTGTGACATTATTGATGTCTCGAGTGTGTGGATCGTGGGACCCACAAAAGGTATCATGTAATGCTATATTAGATTAAATAACTAAGTTATTTAAGAAGTCAATACTCGGGAAATATCGTGTATATCCTGTGCATGTAATGCATCGAATATATTTAATATGCATGAAGCATCGCTGTTTTAAAACTTAACGGAGTAAGTCACGAATTAAACGTCTTAAAATAGCATCATGTCCAGTCATCTTCGAGTGACCGTTTGGAGGCTGCATGGGAGAGCCATGCCTTGGCCGATCACATTATATAGAAGTTGGCGGACGGTGATCACGGTGATATCTCACTTGTCGCCTAATTCCCATTCTAGGCTATCCGTCCAAGCTAGTGAAGTTGAACTGATGAGATGGCCTGCGACCCTAATCTGGGACCGTTGGATTAGGGTTTTGGAGGTATGCAAACTGCTACTTTCATCTCGAACGAATTCAATCTTAGGGAGCATTTCTGGAGGGACCGATTTGTCCTGTAAGGAGGTGGCACGCTGGTGTTTACGCCCATGCTTGCTTGACTCGGAAAGGTTCGATCTAGACCACTCAGTTTGGCCGGCAAAGATGAGTGGTCGAAATTAGAATTCAACAAAAATCCTATGTCGCAAAGGATTTGTTAAAGCAGCGTGACACACCACCTTTGGGCGCGCAAACCAAGACGCCTGAATAAGGTCGGCTTTGGCCGATCGATCACGCATGAAGCCAGGCCCACGTTGGTCATGCTAGCATGTTTGTCCTCCCTTGAAGCTTCATCTTTGCCTTCCATTAAAGCCTGTGAAGATGGACGCCCGAGCTGATTTTACGACACATGAATGGTGCCACAAACCCTAATTAGGGTTTCGGACCAGCCGACTTTAACCAAACGGTTTTGGTGGTTGTACGCCTTCTTTGGGGAGGCCGATTGCACGGGAGGCATCTTGGATCGGCGGTGAGCATATGTATGCTTGCTCCATGGACCTGGACGCAATCTAAGCCATCCAACCATGCCTGCGAAGTTGGATGGCCGTGATCATTTTGGTCCTCCGCGGCTTGTTAAGGCATCACGCCAGCCTTGTTTGGGCAACCGTTGGTTTCTACACGACTTGACTATGGGAGAACTGATCAAGCAGGTGGAAAATGGGCCCGCCAATGGGTGCGCCAGCACTTCACCACTTGATCGAGGGGCGATCTAAGCCGTCCAACCATGCCTGCGAAGTTGGACGGTCGCGACCTTTTTTAAGATTGTTTTTCAACAGTCTTATGCATGCTAGCCGCTCCATGCCTGCTCGACCATCCCCTTTCAGGGTTGGTGTTTGACGGATATTTGGGGTAAGGCATGAGTTCAACCAACCAGGGCATAATTGGGCCCGCTGGTGGTTATTGTAGTGGTTGCCTTCTCCTTCTTGGGTTCGTATAGGCTGGTTAATTCATGCGGCCAACTTGCGTGGCCGTGATTATTTCTGAGACTGATATGGACAGTACATATTCAAATATGGTCGATCGGGCTAGTATAACACACCGAGAGATTATTCTCTTTGTCAGAGAGTGTTGTAGCCTGTACGAGTATTTCGTGCATGCCTCACTACTGATACTTGGATATTCATGTTACTCTGCTGAGAGTAACAATCAGTCATCTTTCCGTACCAACAATGAGAGTTATGCTGAGAACAACAAAGGAAATACAAGGCGTTTTATGCATTAATTAACAATACAATAGTTCACAGAATACTTGGGGATTGTTGCTACATGCTCCATTCTAGGTGAATTAATAAAGCGAAGAAGTATTCATCACTTATCAAATGGCCTTATCCATTGCAAGACAGGCGGTACAAAAATTGGTTTTACAACTTTATCCCTGAACTAAAATCCACCATCAACAACCAGGTATGCATACCATCATTTAAAATCAAAATCCAGGGATTTTAGTACGCATACCCATTTGCATACTGCTCCAGGTCATGAAAATTCGTTTGCAAACCGGTATGCATACTTGACCGTAGACGTCGATATTCGGTAAACTTGTTTTGGCCGTAACTTCTTCGTCCGAACTCGGAATTACCTCATTCTTTTTGAATTCTATTCCTTTTTGAATTTATTTCCAAATGAAGATGAGAATTCTTGAATTTGGATGAGTTAAGATTGGTCTTTTACCTGTGTCTTGTTTTTGAGTGTTTTGCTCCATTGCGTCGCACTTGTTCCACTTATCTTGGATTTGGGCACTTGGATTCTTGGAGTACTAATCATCTAAGATCATTTGTAGCTTTTAAAAGGATTTTGTTGGTGAATCACAAAGAAGGAAGTTCAAGAATGGGTAGTAGTACGCATTGCTAGGGGATTCTTGAATGTTCACAATCATCTTATGTGAACTATGGTGCATGGTCGTTAATGACTGTGTATGTTCTTCTTTGTTAAGAAAATATTTTTATACACCTTTGGTAGCTATTCTTGGTGTAAATCCATGCGAAAAAGATTGATTCTACCTTATAAGGGAAAAGATTGATTTGTGCAGTATTAATCTTTATAGTTCTATATATTGCAACTTTTTATGGGATATATGTGCTTGCGTCCGTAAACTGTAATTGTCCTATACGTGGTCAAAACTTAAGTCTTTCATATGTCAGTATGCATCTATTGATAAAAGATTGAATGAACTTTTGACAAACAAAAGTTAAGCTTTTAATGTTATTATGCAAATATTTACGGAAGAAAGGATGAACTTTTGTTTACAAAGATTAAAGTCTATTATATGTCATTGTGCAAATAGTGATGGAAAATAGAATAAATCTTTGTTTATTCCGCAGTATTGATCTTCCCTGATCCATATTTTTATGTATATATTGTGCGGCTTCGTAAGTTTTCTTATGTGAGAATTTCCGATCGAATTAATCATGGGTTCTCTTGTGGTTAATTCAGTTGAGATTTTTGGATATAAATTCATGTTTCATGTGATTTGTTAATGTCCAAAGAAATCCTTCTTTTCTCGTGAAAGTAAGGTCTCTATTGTTGTTCTCTCGGGAATGACATTTTATGGGGGAGAGTTCTTAATTGAACTTCCTCTTAATTTCCAAATCTTTGTGGGGAGTGCGGCTGTGGAATATTATAGGGGTTATCTTGTATCTTTATAAACTCCTTGATGAATTCATTTAGTTTTGGCTATATGATTGCATCTAAAAAGTTGATATGTACTTTTTTGGTCATGAAGTGTCTCTATGGAAATTTCATTAGGATCCCACTAGTTTTCATACCTTTGCCAATTTTATTGAAAAAAAAGGGGAGAATTAATTTGTAGTTCACACTATAAATACATATGGTTTTCGGATAATTATGTAAGGGGGAGTGGTTTCCATGTGAGATGGAGTATTGACTAAGGGTGAGTGATACATATCTCCATAATATTGTTGTCGAAGTTATGATACAATTGAACTTTGATGTTGTGTAATAATACTATGACACTATGTAACAATGATTGTGAACTTTTGTTTTCTAATTGTTATGGATACGGATCTTCAACAACGGTGATGTTGATTTGAATATATTTAGAATCATTGGAGTACTTGGAAGTGACAAAGATTTCGATTAATGTTGAAGAACCAATGAGATCAAGCATGTGGATGAGAAGCTGCAAAGTTTATTTATTTTGTATTCAACATGTATTGATAGTTTTGTCACTAAAATTGACAAAGGGAGAGATTGTTAGAGCACTGCTCGGTAAAAATCGCAAGCATTGCTATATCAAGCTTGTTTGTCAAGTTTAGTTTCCAAAACTATAAGTCTTGATTTCTAGTATACTTATAGCTAAGTCTCAGACTAGGATAGTAAGTGTAGTTGAGCTCTAGAATCCATGGCGTTCATCATACAAAGACGAAGAACTACTCAAGGAACTGGTGGAACTTCATCGACAAAAAGGTATGTGGAGACTTGAACTTATAAATCACTCAAAAGTCTATCTATTCTATCTCTATCTTGAGACAAAAGTCGTATTGCTATATAGACTTTGATTATACACATTTGGTATTTCGAGCCGAGTTTATCTCACTTATCTATTTCTCGAAATATGTGTTGGTAAGCATTTGTTTTGGACAAGTTCATCTTTACTCGTGATGAAAGTCATCTTGATTGTTTCAATCTCTTGAAAATCCGCTTTGATGAAAAATAGTGTGTGAATAACCACTATATAACATCCTCTAAGAATGTTTCAATGATTGAAATGAGAGTTTAGAATATATAACCTTGAATGGATATAAACATTGTATGTGAACTCATACTTGTGTAAGTCCAAAATCCTTGAACCAAAGTATGCGCACTTTGCTGGTTTAGGATGACCGGATCTAAGTCCACGTACCTGTATGCATACTTTCGGAAGTTCACATCCCGTGAATTTCTGCTGGAGTTTATTCGTAAACTAAGACATTTATAAATTAAGGAATGCATATTTGCAAACCGTGGCTATAATTTTCATGAATTGATTCGATTGAATCAAAATCGTATTTGCTTCCATTGTATCTTGTATACTTCTATGAGATCTAAGCAATTGAACAACTCTCTAACTAGTTCATTTGAGTCATTTGAACTAGTTATGGTGAAGATGAATAAGGTTGATATGAAAGTGCTCATATGGCTAACCATTGGTTAACTATTGTTGAACCAACTAGGTGTCACGTTTAGGTACGGTTACCCAAACCTAAATGAACGTGCATTTTATTTGTGTATAACAAGCTAAGTTTGATCTAAAGGTTGAAAGATATTAGCTTGAATCTAATTAGGTTTTCATCTAACGGTGAATATTTAATGCTTTGTTACCAAGGTAACTTAGATTGCAAACCCTGATTTGGAGACTATATAAAGGAGAACTCTAGCAACTGGGAAACCTAATCCCCACACCTCCTGTGTGATACTAGTTGTATAAGCTAGAGTCGATTCTTATTTAACCATAGGTTTCTATCAAGACCCTGTAGGTTAACGACTTGAAGACTTCATTAGGATTGTGAGGCCATACCCAACTATTTTTTCTGTAGTTACGTGATCTAATCTTGCTGTTTCTATCGTATTTCAGTACTGTTAGAACATTTCTCGGTCAAACTCGCATGCGTTGCTATCTCAAGCATGCTTGTCAATATTAGTGATCAAAAATATACAGTGTAATTTCTAGTTTACTTATGGCTAAGTCTCTATATAGGATAGTTAAGTATAGTTGAGCTCCAGACTCCATGGCGATTATCTTACGAAGATGAAGAATTACTCAAGGAACCAGTGGAACTTCATCCGACCAAAAAGGTATGTGGAGACTTGAACTTATCTAGCACTCAAAAGTATATCTATCTCGTACTCTTGAGACAACATTCGTATAAGTATGGTAGTTTTCATACATACACATTTGTTATTTTGAGCCGGGTTTACTCGCCTATATTTTTCTCAAAATATGTATTGGTAAACTTTCGCTTTAACCACCCTTTCATCTTTACCTGTGACGATAGTCGATTATTTATGTCTAACGACTATTATAACATTATAGAAGAATGTTTCAATGATTGAAATGTAGAGTTGAGATTACGTAACCACCTATGGATATAAGCATATATAGTGTGTTCACACATTAGTGTATAAGTCCATGTACCGGAAACCAAGTCCGTGCATATGTGTGCATGCGGTATTGGTGAAGGAGACAGGTTGGGTACGCGTACTGGCGAAAGTTCATGTCCTTGAATTTCTGCTGAGTTTGGAGTTTACGAACTTACAAACCAGTCACCTTAGGTATGCGTACTGGCGGAACTTTTCTATCCAAAAAATTATGTTGAGTTTGGAAACTAAAACCAACTCAAATCTGGTAGCTAAGGTATGCATACCCGTACGCGTACCCAAGCTGGTTATATTTCTCAAATCGGTTAGCTCATGAACTTAAATAATAAATCAATAAGGAATGCAATCTTTGCAAACCGTGGCTATATTATTCATGACTTAATTCGAGTGAATCAAACCAATTTTGTTTTAATTGTTTCTATGTATAAAGATTTAAGCACTTGAACAACTCTTGAACTAGTACTTACAAGTCATTTGAACTAGTTATGAAGAAGATGAATATGGTTGATATGAAAGTTCTCATATGGATAACCATTGGTTAACTATTTATGAACCAACCAAATGTACACGTTTGGGTACGGTTACTCAAACCTAAATGAAATACATTCCATTTGTGTGTGTGACAAGCTAAGTTTTGATCTAACGGTTGAAAGATACTAGCTTGGATAAATCAGGTTTTTCATCTAACGGTGAATATTGAATGCTTTGTTACCAAGGTAACTTAGATTGCAAACCCTGATTTGAAAATTATATAAAGGATACGTATAGCAACTGGAAAAAACTAATTCTCGCACCTCCTGTGTGATACTAGTTGGTTTTTCTAGAGTTGATTCTCCTTTAACCGTAGGTTTCTTCTCGAGACCCTGTCGGTTAACGACTTAAAGACTTCATTGGGATTGTGAGCCCAGACAAAATTACTTCTCTTATAGTTGAGCGATCTGATCTTACAACTTTCTATCATATGGGTTCAATTAAGTAATTAGATTGAGATTATTTCTCCGATAGGGCAAGATAAAAAGAAATCACAAACATCTTCGTCTTATCGTTTATGATTCCGCAATATCTAGTTTCGCTACCATACAATTTATATTATTGTGAGGTGAACAATAATTATAGGCTGTTCTTCGGGAATATAAGTTCGGGTTATTGATTGGTTCCTGTTCACCTTGATTTTATCAAAAGACGGAACAAAAATCGTAGGTTTATCTATTATCGTAGACTTTTCTGTGTGATACAGATTTGTTTATTCAAGTCTTCGACTTTGGGTCATAGTAACTCTTGGTTGTGGGTGAGATCAGCTAAGGGAATCAAGTGCGTAGTATCCTGCTGGGATCATACACGTAAGGAGCACAATTGTACCTTGAATCAGTGTGATATTGATTAGGGTTCAACTACAGTCCAAACCGAAGTTAGTTTGTAGTAGGCTAATGTCTGTAGAGGCTTAATACAGTGTGGTGTTCAATCTGGACTAGGTCTCGAGGTTTTTCTGCATTTGCGGTTTCCTCATTAACAAAATTTCTGGTATCTGTGTTATTTCCATTCCACGTTACATTTTTTTATATAATTGAAATATCACAGGTTGTCGTTGTATCGATCAATTATGAAATCCAACCTTTGGTTGTTGATTGGAATTGGTTGATCCTTGGATATTGGTTCTTGGTACCATCCAAGTTTATATCTCTTGTATTTGATAAAGACTCGCAGATTTCTATTTGCTTGAGTATAGATTAAATCGAGAGATAGAGATATTAACTCTTTGATATACTTTTTATTAAGATTGAGTTTGACTGTCTAGTTGATTCTCTTAAAAGTATATTAGAGTTAGTCCATACAGATTGCTAATCGAAATATTGGGTGGGGTTGTTAGACCCCCGCTTTTTCAAGTATAATCATAAGATTGGCTTGAGATTAATTTCTCTGATAGGAAAGATAGCAAAGTAGTCACAAACACCTTCATCTCATCGTTTGTGATTCCGCAATATCTTGTTTCGCTAGTCAATTAAGATTATTGTGAGCTGTTCGATAATTCTAGGTTGTTCTTCGGGAATATATGTACGGGTTATCGGTTGGTTCCTGTTCACCTTGATTTATCAAAAGACGGAATAAAACTCGTAGGTATTTCCGTGGGAGACAGATTTATCTATTCCTTTATACTTTTTTGCATGAGACAGATTTGTTTATTAAAGTCTTAGACTTTGGGTCATAGCAACTCTTAGTTGTGGGTGAGATCAACTAAGGGAATCAAGTGCGTAGTATCCTGCTGGGATCAGAGATGTAAGGAGTGCAACTGTACCTTGGATTAGTGTGAGATTGATCGGGATTCAACTATAGTCCAGACCGAAGTTAGTTTTTAGTAGGCTAGTATCTGTAGCGGCTTAATACAGTGTGTGTTCAATATGGACTAGGTCCCGGGATTTTTCTGCATTTGCGGTTTCCTCGTTAACAAAACTTCTGGTGTATGTGTTATTTCTTTTCCGCATTATATTTTGTTAGATAATCGAAATATCACAGGTTGTGCCTTGTATCGATCAATTGGTAAATCCAACCTTTGGTTGTTGATTGAAATTGATTGATCCTTGAACATTGGTCTTTGGTATCGTTTAATATATTTCTCTTGTATTCTATCAGGCTCGCTGATTTCTATTTGTTTGAGTGGGGATTGAATCAAGAAATTGAGATATAACTCTTTGATATAGTTTTTACTAAGATTAAATCTGACTGTCTTGTTGATTCTCTTAAAAGTATATTGGAGTTAGTCCATACAGATTGCTAATAGAAATATTGGGTGAGGTTGTTAGACCCCCGCTTTTTAAGCAAAGATTGCATTCCTTAATTCATAAATGTTTTAGTTCATGAGTATTAGAATCATACTTAACCGATTTTAGAACTTAACCACTGTGTTCGCAAACCAGGTACGCAAAAAAAAAACCGGACCTTGACAGTTAAAATCGTTTGCACACTGGGTACGCAAACACGGTTCCTGAAAATGTGGGGGTCTAATAAGCTCACCCAATATTTCGATTAGCAATCTGTATGGACAACTCCGAGTTGTTTTCCAGAGAATCAACAACACTCAATCAATAGAAAATATCTCAAGGAGTTATTATCTCAATCTCTCGATTTGATTTACTCAAGCAAATAAGATTCGCGAGCCTAATCAAAGAGAGATAACTTAGATGGTACCAAAGACCAATATCCAAGTGTCAATCGATTTAAATCAATAACTAATAAGGTCGGATATTTTAATCGATTGAACAACGCACAACCTGTATTATTTCAATTATATAACAAAATATAATGTGGAATAGAAATAACACAGACACCAGAATTTTGTTAACGAGGAAACCGCAAATGCGGAAAAACCCCGGGACCTAGTCCAGATTAAACATACACTGTATCAAGCCGCTACATACACTAGCCTACTCCAAATTAACTTCGGTCTGGACTGTAGTTGAACCCCAAACAATCTCACACTGATCCAAGGTACAGTTATGCTCCTACGCCTCTGATCCCAGCAGGATACTGCGCACTTGATTCCCTTAGCTGATCTCACACACAACCAAGAGTTGCTACGACCCAAAGTGGAAGACTTTATCTAACAAATATGTCTCACACAGAAAAGTCTATAGGTAATAGATAAATTCGTCTCCCATGAATAAACCTATGAGTTTTGTTCTGTATTTTGATAAATCAAGGTGAATAGGAACCAATCGATAAAACCAGACTTATATTCCCGAAGAACAGCTCAGTTTTATCAATCACCTCACAATAAACTTAATCGGCACAGCGAAGAAGATTATTGAGGAATCACGAACAATGAGACGAAGATGTTTGTGACTACTTTTTTCTTGTCTATCGGAGATAGAAATCTCAAGCAAATTATTACAATTGTACTCATAAGATAGAAATAGAAAGATCAGATCACACAACTACAAGATAAGTAGTATCGGTCTGGCTTCACAATCCCAATAAAGTCTTTAAGTCGTTAACCTGAATTTAGAGAGAAAACTCAAGGGTTAATGGAGATCGACTCTAGCTTAGAGAAAACTAGTATCACACAAGAAAGGTGTGTGGGAATTAGTTTTTCCAATGGCTAGAGTTCTCCTTAATAGTCTTTTAAATCAGGGTTTGCAATCAATGTTATCTTACTAACAAACCATTCAATATTCACCGTTAGATGAAAACATGAATAGATACAAGATAATATCTCTCAATCGTTAGATCGAAAACTTAGCTTTCCATACACACATGTACTTGACGTTTTGGGTTTGTGTAACCGTACCCAAACATGTACAATGGCTGGTTCAATATTAGTCAACCAAATGGTTAGCCAAATGATAACTTTCATATCAACCATATTCTTCTTCACCATAACTAGTCCAAATGACTCAAATGAACTAGTTAGAGAGTTGTTCAATTGCTATGAAATCTCAAGTACTACAAGAGACATAATTGAATAAAAAATGTTATGATTCACTCGAATCATTAATCATGAACTATAAAGCCATGGTTTACAAAAGCATCCCTTAGTAATTTAGAATAAGTTCATGAACAACGTTTTCAGACATAACCTCTTGATTTCGCGGACTCAAGCTAACCGGTTGAAGTTAATAAACTCCAGAAGAATTTGTCGGGATGAGAAGTTCCGTCAATTCGCGGATGGCACCTGAGCTTCAACTTCAGTATATATTCTCGGGTTCGAGTACTTACGCCAGTTCGCGGACTGGGTTCACGGACTGAGTTGCTGCTCACGTTCCGGTTCTACTTGATCAACAAAGTTCGCAAACTTCAGTTCAAGTGTTAAGGACTTATACATATATGTGTTTCCACAACAATATTTATATCCCACATTGGTTATATAGTCTAAAATCTCATTTCAATCATTGAAACATTCTCAGAGGACGTCATATAGCTGTTTTCACGAACTAGTTTTCGTCAGAGCGATTTCCAAAGTGATTGAAACATGACATGACTTTCCTCACTAAGCAAAGATGAACTTGGGTAAATCAAAAGCTTTACCAACACACATTTCGAGAAATAGATAAGCGAGATATACTCAGCTCGAAATGTCACATGTGCATATTCATAGTCTATATAGCAAAACGAATTTTGTCTCAAGATAAGAGATAGAGTATATAGACTTTTGAGTGATAGATAAGTTCAAGTCTCCACATACCTTTTAGTCGATGAAGATCCACTGGTTCCTTGAGTAGTCCTTCGTATTGTATGATGATCTCCATGGAGTTCTTGAGCTCAACTACACTTTCTATCCTATTCCGAGACCTTAGCTATAGTAGAATAGAAATCAAGACTATATAGTTTTGATCACTAATATTGACAAACATGCTTGAGATAGCAATGCATGCGATTTTGACCGAGAAGTGCTCTAAAAGTTCCCGAACCTGAATCATAACAATATAGTTCATATATTAGGTATGCATACCGTGTTATTTGTAGCGCCCCCTAAGATAGCAGCTGACTAAACCAAGAATTAAACTAAATAAAGAGGCACTAACGAATCTAAACCAAACACTTAAGCATTCAATTAAGAGAAAATCTACTACAACTTAACCCAAAACTAGCCCCGCTCTGAAATATACATATATATAAAATCTCCTCTCAAATGATACATATACAATAGTGATTTGGTTTACAAAGAGTATGCAACAATAAACATAGTAGAAGTTAATTATCTAGCGAACTCAACACTTGAAGCTTTTGCTGCGCTACTCTGATCTGTCACTGAAAACTGAAAGTGGGAATGGGTGAGCACATCATCCCTAAAAGGGGTTCCCAGTAGAAATAACAACTAGCTTTCAAGTAAACATTAATATGATTCGAATACAATGCAGGTTTAATCGAAAATCGGTAATACAAGAAAAGACAATAAAATATAACGTAGAAACTTCTTCATAGACATTCATAAATAATAGTAAACATCCATGTATGATGTGTGTTGCCGCACATAAGGGAAGAATAATATTGTGGTGCATCGTCCTAGCCATAATAATATTGCGGTGTATCGCCCTAGCCATGGAATACTGAATATATATAAAGGAAGAATAATATTGGAGTGTATCGCCCTAGCCGTGTAATATTGCGGTGTATCGCCCTAGCCATAGAATACTGATATTGTGTCGGCACACATCTCATACCATACCAAGCACACAAAGATATGCATGAATTTCACAACACAAAGATTGATTTGTAAAACAATAATGAATACAAGAGAGCTCGTTATCGATTCCCACCTCTTTTGATGACAAGCCACGCCTACCTCGAGATCCACGATCCACTGGTTCATCCTTTAAACGATCGTTGTTAATAGTCTAACTGTTAATCATACAAGCACTCTAAGAGATTAGCCAAAAGGCTCACACAAGAATCATACAATTCTATCTAATGGTTCTAAGCCCATTAAGGTATTTTATTCTCTATCTTTAGTATAACTAAGAGCTTAATAATCCAACTAGATTGCTTATATAGTCCACAACTAAGTCTTATGAATATCTACAACTTTGTAGAAGGAACCAAAGGCTAGTTCGGACCATAAAGGGTCCAAAGTATCAAACTAAGAATACACGATACTAAGCCCAAGCCCATTAGGCCTGAACTGGCACGGCCCACTAATCTAAGGCCTGGTTCAACAGAGTCAATTGACGGTCTCTAATGGTTAGGGTCAAACTAACAGTCAACATCAGTCCAAGGTCAAAGTCCAACTGTCAAGGTCAGGTCACTGAGTCAACTCGGGTCAACTGAGTTAAATGCAGTTTCTTCGAGTTAACTCAACTCAGTCAGACAACCTGAGTCAGGTATGTCAGCTAGACTGACTGGGATGATTAACAGGCCTAAAACTCAAGAACAGAATTCTATACAATCACTAAACATTTCATTCAATCCAAATACAACTTCACAAATCAATTCCAAATACAATTAAGAACACTTATTACCTACAATTCAGCTTTTCCAAGATTTCACATGAGTTACTAGCCATTCGCTACAACCACCATTACTAACTACACATCTCAGTACTAAATTACCCTTCGATTCCGCCTCAATCCTAATTCAGCAAATAACCTATCTCCTTTAGAGTCATTTTCTGTTATAGCAAATAAAACTCGACAACAACACCATTTACGCTCATCTTCTACATCTATGATTTCCAACAACTTCTCTTCCAATTCAACAACATCTTCATATCCTTCTCATGTACCTTGGACTACACCAATAACACTAACATCCAAATTGCATAATTGTTCCTTGTTTACAAAAGCACCAACAAATCTTCTCTAAACTCTCACAACAACACCAGTTCAAAGACTTCATTCCCCTATCATTATAACACACACATATCTTGTAACTAAATTACAATCACCTCCCTACTGGCTACAATCATTTCCAACTCCATTGTCACATCCATACTCTCTAAACATGCCTGCAACTTAATCTGAACTTCAATAAACAACATTGTTAACACTTCAGGCAGTTCAACAGCATACCCACCAAGTTCAACTAACTATAACATCAACTCAACTCAAGCCCTTCTTAACTGTCTCTTATTAAAACACCAAAGCTCAATCACAACCACTGTCATCCACCAATTATATCCCCCTGCACGTTTACACAACATCTACCCAGCCCATACTTTATATAACATATTTAGAACAATCAATGCAGCTTCAAAGCCTTCACCGTTCACCATAATTCACCACCAAAACAACTTCAATTACTTGAAAATTTAACACAAACTCATCAACTAAAGCAATTCAATTCAAAATACCAAAATTGAGATATTATAGAGGCTTACCCAATCATTAACTTTTTCAGAATTGCTCAGATATCACATTACTTCTATTGAAGCCCTTATTTCATCTTTGATTTATCACTCTGATATAAGTCAATAATCTAGTTAACATCACCACCCTAACTCATAACAGACTCAACTGGTTCATCACATTTTTCTGAGGTTCTTCATATCAAGAACAAACCCTAATTCTCTGATTCACCTACAGAACAACTTCACCTCATCAATCCGATAAAACCCCCTCAATTCTTCTTCCATTAATAACTCAATTCACTTTTCAATTTCACGCCAAACCCTAATTATCGAATTACTCTTCTTCTCCGAAACCTAATCTTCAAATTGACACAGCCATCTTCTTCTTCTGTTCAAGCTCTCGAAACTACGAAACCCATCTTCAATTGACATCTCGAATCAAGATTAACCAAATAACAGAAACTCTAACTTACGTTCTCGATCTTCAAATCAACACCATGTCATAAATTAATCAATAACCCCTTTATTCTTCATCCATCTGCTACTCAATACACGAATTAATTCAATATAATCTCAAACAATTCTTGAACCCTAAATTGATTCTCTCAGTTTCATCATCTCAAACAGAAACCCATAACTCTCCTCATTCTTGGTTAACCAGAACATCATCACTTTTATCAATTGAACAACTTCACCAAACGCTTCTCTCAAATCGATTCTCAGAATCGCCTCCACAGAAGAAGAGAAAGAGAAAAGAAGAAAGAAGAAGAAGAATGAGGAAGAAGAAAGAAATAAGAAAAGAATGCGAGTTTATCTGCTCGGTTAGGAGAAGATACGGCCAAAGAAATGAATTAAGGAACCCGAAAACGGATAAGGGGCAGCCCATGTCGGTTCACAATAATCTGATAAAATCTTCTTCATCCGATATCCGATTGAAACGCTCGAGTAGTCCATTCCACATAACTTTTCGAGATCTATCGAATGATACTAGTTTCGTATCTAGATCATTGTTAGATTAATTTCTATTAATTAACGTTCGTCTCAAATTAATCGAGTCATTAGCGGCTAAAATGTCTGATGATCATCGCTAGACCAGTCAAATAGCGTTGACAAGCTTGAGGGTCCTTACATTATTATTCTAACCCCCCATTTTAATCGTTGAAACATCCTTACAAGACGACAATAGCTGTCTCACACAAACTATTAGCTTCAAGTAATTTTCAAGTGATCGAATGATCAATACGAAACTTTCCAAGTCGACGTCAATTGATTGTCTCACACAAATCATGTAAGATGTTTCAAGGCAATTTTCACATGATTATCTTTTGACTTAATATTTAGTTTCCAACGGATAAATTTCCAACTAAACTCGTCAAGAATAATGATGAACAAAGTTAAATAAAAAAATCTTCCAACACATATTTCGAGAAATATATAAGCGAGATAAACTCGGCTCGAAATATCAAATGTGTATAGTATAAAAGTTTATATAGTTATATGACTTACTCTCATTAAAAGATAGAGTAGAATAGACTTCTGAGTGATAGATAAGTTTTAGTCTCCACATACCTTTTGTTGATGAAGTTCCTCCAATCTCTCCTCAGTATATCTTCGTCTTCAATCGATGAACGTCGTGAAGTATAAAGCTCAACTACACATTGTATCATAATTCGAGACATAGTTATAAGTAGATTAGAAATCAAGACTATAGTTTTGATCAACTAAACTTGACAAACAAGCTTGAGATAGCAACGCTTGCGAGTTCGATCGAGAAGTGATCTAACAGATTTTTTAAAACCGATGCGACTCAGGTTTGTTCAAAAGAGTCAAGTAATGTTACTTAAAAAATTAATAGCTTATGTGTATTACGTGGTTCTCCCAATCACTTTCAAAATACATGTAAGCTTTATAGGAAGAAGTTAAATATTGCTAGTACTCTTAACAGGAAAGCTAGAAAACTTTTTTCTAACCTTACAAGTCTTACAAATCTAACACGAAATTCCATTAGGGATAATAATGTTAGTATGGGAGCTTTTTCTTTAAAGTCAATATTTCCCTTTTAGAAGTTTTTGACAGTGGTTGTAGCTGGCATATGATAGGTGACCTTTTGTGGTTCATAAAGACGAGTGACTTTGATGGAGGACCTGTAACGTTCGAAAACGGGAATTATTGCTACATTAGCAAAAAGAGAACGATCAAGCTTCATGGCATGCCTGAAATCCATAATGTAGTTTGCTTCAAAATTATGACTGCAAATCTTCTCTTTGTTAGTCAAATTTGTGACAAATGCCATAAAGTTATCTTCAGTGCTGAAGGATATGACATTAAAGATAAGACTGGAAAAGTAATTTTTCGTGGAATACGTGGCAAAATAACTGTTATCTTTTGGATACTCGGTTTAATCTTTGTTGTAATCTGACTAATGTGGAATCTACGCATCTTTGGCATGAGCGTTTTGGTCACATCAATTGTCGCCTTATTGGCAAGATCATTAATAAAGAACTTGTCAAAGGTGTTCACTAAATCAATACTAAGATCGATGGTGTTTGTGGAGCTTGTTAGAAAGGTAAACAAGTAAGAGTTCCACATAAATCATCATTAAAAATTACCAGCAAGGCTCCACTTGATTTAATTCATATGGATCTCTTTGGACCCATTCAACAACCTACTATTAGAGGGAAGAAATATGTTTTGGTAATGGCCGATGATTATACTAGATTTAATTGGGTGGCGTTCTTAGCCCATAAGAATGAGACCCTAAGTGAGTTCAAGATTATTGTTAACTATATCCAGAATGAACAAGGTCGCAGACTAAAATATTTAAGGAGAGATCATGGAACTGAATTCAAAGACACGAAAATGTTCGAGTTCTGTGATACACTGGGAATTATTCAGCAATACTCAGCACCCATAACTCAACAAGTTAATGGAGTTGTAGAAAGGAAGGATAAAAGCATACAGGAAATGGCCAAGGTGATGCTCCATAACAAAAAAATTACCTTTAAAGTTATGGGGATAAGCTGTATATACAGCTTTCTACTTGATCAATCTTGTGTATCCACACTCACGAACCCTAAATACTCCTTATGATTGTTTGGTTCCAAAGCTATCTTAGCTTAAACCTAAAGCAACTTGTACTTTGAAAGCCTATATAAGGGAGAACCTCAAGCAACTGGGATTTTTGAATCCCTGACACTATTCTTGTGTATCCTAGTTGTAAACTAGAGTCGTTCTCTCCCTCAATCCCTTCTAGGGTTTAGCGACTAAAAAGACTTTACCTAGGAATTCGTGAAGCCAAGTCCAAATATTTATAGAAAACAAATTGTTGTAGTTTTGGTAGGGGACCTGACGCAACTAGGTCCTGTTATATTCTTCAAGAATGCAAAAATACTAGTTACAAGGATATTTACTGGATTTCGCTGCTTATTTTGGAGTTTAAGAATTGTTGATAATTTTAAAAGCTAATGATATTTGATTGTTTTATAATAAAATCTCTTGCATAGTTTTGTTACTGATCTGGCTTGTGTTTTGCAGGATCCATATTAGGATAAGTTTCTAAGGTATTGCTTTGACAATGGTTCTTCCATGGCAAACTTAGGGTTCGGTAAACCACTCTCTGCAACCCTAAACCACCAAGGAACTCGCCTGTAAACCTCCTTCCTCAACTTCCCAACACCACCACCATCATATCGATGGGTTAGGGTGGTGTAGGGGGTTCTATGTTTACTATTTGTTTTTCCGTCGGGTCTTCTACGCTGCTTTCCCTTCTTGTGAAATCAGTGTTCTTCTTTTCCTTTTCATTAGTTTTCTGATTGTATAGTTATCTGCTAAATTTTCCGCATTTGAAAAAGGCTTTATACTACAAGAACTGTTTGTTCTTCGGTCTGAGGTGCTTCAATGTCTATGTTTTAATTGTTTGATCTATCTCCTGAATGATGCCTATGCTCTTCCCCTTCAGGGATTTTCATGGATGCCCAGATGGGGGAATTAGGAGTAAGAGATTTGCATGTTTAATCCCTCATCTAAAGAGACTACACTTTTGCAACATGGAGAGGAAGAATGCAATACAGCAGGCCATCAGGTGTGACTTGGATGTGCTCGTGCGTTTAGAGGATACGCTGAGGACATTGAAGCAATGGTTGTGCTTTGACTTCATGATCATACAGGCTTGGAGTAGGGCGTGCAAACATGGAGACATGGATGTTAGGCCTGTAATAGTTGCTGGTGAGGTAGTCGAAATAATTTTAGGGGTACCACGACCTGGATAAGTTCCACTTCAACTAGACAGTGACATTGATATTAATGCTGAGACATTAGACGCAGTTTTTCGAGCTCATATTTGCACTTTTAAAAGTATTCCAAGGGGGTGTAGGTTGGCATTTTCTCACGCTTTCAAGGCTGCACTTCTGAAAGTTGTAGCAGAACCTAATCTGACCAGAAATTGGGTTTGTTTGCTGCTACTACCTTGATGTATGCTTCGGGTTTATTGACCACAGGTTAGAGTAAAGTGCAGGCCAGGGAATCGCAAAGCTACGCAACAGACACAAATACTCCGGGCGAAAGTGGTGGAACACAACAACTTGTTAAGGAGGTTCTAAAGATACCACTACATGGAGGTTTTAAGGGATTTGATGCTGATGATAAAGAGACAAATAATAGGCTAACTAATGTTTCAACTTGTTTGCGAAAAGTGGAAGATGGACACTTCACAGCTGCAGTTAAGGCCATCAGTTCATCGGGGGTAGCACCAAACAATGCGGAGACACAGAAATCTCTTGAAGATAAACATCTGACCATGCCTCCTCGAAGTATGCCAACCATCCTGCTGCATGAGAAACCATTTCTAGCTGAAGAAGGGACTATTTTAAGTTGTATTAAGTCGTTTCCCAAAGGAACTTCATGTGGGAAGGATGTCCTTAGGGCACATCATTTGATGGATGCGTTTTGTGGATAAGGTTCCACTGTTGATGCTGACTTAGTCACGACAATAACAAGGGTGGTCAATTTGTGGTTGAGTGACAGATGTCCACTTAAACTTGCAGAGTTCATTGCATCAACACCCTTAACACCACTTATTAAACTAGACAAAAGCATTCGGCCTATTGCTGTTGGGACGATTTGGCGTCATCTTGTGTCCAAGGTAGCAATGAAGGAGGTTGGAAAAGACATGGCAGCTTACTTACAAGATTTTCAGTTCGGTGTAGGTGTCTCAGGAGGTGCTGAGGCAATTCTTCACGCTGTGAATATGTATGTCAGTAAAAATTATACAGATGCTATCCTTACCATGTTAACTATGGACTTTACAAATGCTTTTAATTTAGTCGACCGAACATCCATGCTTCTTGAGGTTCGTAAGCTATGTCCATCTATTTAGCCGTAGGTTGAATACTCGTATGGACAACCTGCAAGATTGTATGTGGGAGACTATTATATCTCTTCGTCTATAGGAGTACAACAAGGGGACCCTTTGGGGCCACAGTTGTTTACTTTGGTGCTTCATCATCTTATAGGAAAGTTAAATGAACAGTGCACACTATCTCTATAGGCTTGGTACCTTGATGATGGTACTATTATTGGTGACACTGTAGAAGTGGCCAAGGCACTCACGATTGTCCATACATAAGGGCCTGGGCTAGGGATTATACTGAATATTAAGAAAACAACAATTTTTTGGCCTTCATGTGATGGACGAAAGGTTGGGGATGGGATGTTTCCTTCTGGAATCTCAAGGCCAGGTAATGGGGTCAAATTATTGGGTGGTGCGGTTAGCCTTGATGATGGGTTTGTGAAGGGACTTGCCGTTAAGAGAGATGAGAAGGAATTAGATTTAATGCAAGTTTTATCCAAGCTCCGAGATCCTCAGAGTGAATTGTTACTCCTTCGTGCATGTATGGGCATCTCCAAGCTGCTCTTTGGGATTCTTATTTGTTGTCCAGAATACACCACAAAGGCAGTGGATATATTTTATAGAGGATTGAGGGAGGTGGTAGAGGGTATCGTGGTTTGTATAGGTTCTTTTTTTGGGGATCTACAGTGGAGGTTATCCACCCTACCTATTAGATATGGAGGCCTTGGCTTATACACTGCTAAAGAGGCGTCATATTATGCCTTTCTTATATCGCGTGTGCAGTCTTGGGGTTTACAAGATCACATACTAAGGGATAGTGGAGTGGAATGCATGGATGGCAATTTTCATAAGGCTTTGGAGGCATTACAGGCAACTCTTCCTGATTATGACTTTAACAGATTCACTAGTAAGGACACCGCCCCCCTTAAAGCACAAAGTAACTTTGCGAGTGATCTTTTTGGTAAAGTGGTTAAAGACATGGATCGAGATTACGAGTTATCAGACAGGCAGAAAGTTGTTTTTGGTTGCTTACGAGCAGCGCATGCCCAAGACTTCCTTCTAGATATTGCGATTGAGGGCCTTGGACAGAAGATATCGCCCGTGGAGTACCGATCCATCCTTAAGTACAAGTTAATGATCCCTTTATATCCTTCTGATTCACGCTATGCTTAGAAAATATGGGGAACATGCTGTCCATTGTAAGGTAGATCATGGTTTTAAGTTTAGACATAATCATGTGAGAGATACCTTATATGATGTGTTATGGAGAGCGGGTATTTCAAAAAAGAAGGAAGCGGATGTTAACTTTTTGACAAACCCATTGGAGGGGAGATCCACACTTAGACCAGCAGACGTACTTATATTTGGATGAGCTAATGTCAAATACTCATGTGTTGACCTCACGGGGGTTTCTCCATTAGTAGGCATTGGACATGGTACCTTTACTGTTGGCCAAGCAGCGCTGAGAGATGCCTCAGGTAAGATATCGAAGCATGAGAAAGAATGTATTGATAATGGACACGCTTTTATCCCCCTTGCTTTTGATATTTTTGGTTTCTTGGCTCCTGAGGCGGTTGGACTTATCAAAAGAGTTCAGAAAGTCATGCACAGTAATGTCATGACCCCCGGTTCAAGAAAGTTTGTTTTTAAAAGGATAGGCTTTGCAATTCAAAAATGGATTGCCGCGCAGCTTGTTGCTCACTTGCCTGCTATGCAAGAACTCTTCTTTTGTCAAAAATAAATATATAATTATGTCAAAGGGAAATGGAAGGAAGAAAACCCCCGTATTCTCGAATGAAATAGGCACATATGTTGAGCCTCTACGAGCAGAAGATTTTCGTAAACCTGTCACTCATGAGGCTAATTGGTCAGATGGATGGAAGGATTAGTGTTCAAGTTTATGCTAATTGCATGCGAACAAGCAAGTCTTTAGTGAATCATTAGTATTCACATATTAAACGTTGTTCCTTAAATGCTTATGTAAATTATTATTTCGAGAATCTGTTTGAAGATATCAATGCTAGAGATTTTTTATTGCATTTTGTTATTTCTATTTCATAACAATTTTAAAATCAATAACAGTAGTAACAGATTATCACAGTTGGCCAATTCGGCAATGCTAAAATCAAAAAAATAGTAGCGTGGTAGGCAATTGATGTAGAAGAGCAGAAGACTCGTAATATGTACTAGCAAAGACGCATGTGCGATGCACCTGCTGACTTGTTGTTCCTTTACAAAACTTACGGGATAACTATATTACTAAGGTGGGAAAACCGCCTTCAAAATAAAAATTAAGGTTATGTAGTTACATCCTATGAGCATAATGGGCATTATAGGATCAGTGAACTTAAAACTTGTATCGTCTTCATTAATTCTTGTCTTCCGATTTTGATAAGCAGCACGTCGTCTTTCATTAATCACATGTTTTTGTAGTTCAGTCATTTTATCTTGTCTTGCTTTGTATTGAGCTGTCCATAGTTGTTTTTGCTTTGTATTCAGCTCAATGCGTCTTTGGATTTGATGTACGTTACCTTGCAATGCATCCATTTATCCACAAATTAATCAAAACGAAAATGGGTTAATTAAAGCTAAACAATGGTACTCTTAGGCATGTACACAAACATGTAAGAAGTTAAAGACCGTGGGTCGTTTGAAATAGAAATTTATACTCGATAATTGGGAAAAAAAGAGTTGAATAAGTTCATGTTTTAGTTGCAGGATTTCCCACACTACACCCTTGTCAAGAATCTATGAAAATTAAGTCATAATCGAGAATGAACAACAACAATTATATTAATTCACTTTCAGGAAGATTTACAAGAAATATCAAAAATCAGAAGTACAACTTTCCTTCTGGAGTTTCTCTCTCCTCAAAATTCTCTCAGCTCTCAAAAGTACATCATCCTTTTCTAGATTTAGTCGAACCCTTTATATGGGAAAATACATAGTGGAAGACAGCTAAGATTTCCCCTTAATTCGGATCTACTCTGCGATCTCATCGCCATAACTTTAGTCTTAACCATCGCCAACTTTGTAACCATCGTGAAGCAGACTTATTCTTCTCATATATCTTCAATCGTTAACCGTTATATCACTCTTTTGTGACACTCCCCAAATGTTGTTGAATAATCTTGCGACGTTCTCGTCAAAGTGTTGTTAATACTTGTAGAAATATTTGGGTTTCTCGCAGAAATGTCATTTACTTCGCGAGAATATCGTTGTGGCGATATTATGGTCCTACATCTTGCCTCTTCTCATGTCTTTTCTACGAAGAAGATAAGATATGAGAATCTAAAATTCCATAATTGCTTATCTTTTCAGATTTCCCTGTCCTTCTCCAGCTGTCTTCACGAATCTTTTCTTTTAATCAATTTTTGACACGTCTCCTCTAACCACTGCAATCTGACCACCCACGTCTTTTCTTTGCATTAATTACTTTCTTCTTCTTCGAGAAATTTTTTCTTCTATAAATACTCTTCTCATTTTTATATTTTTCTCTTTTACTTTCTTCTTCATTCTTCTTCTCTGCAACTTTACTGTTCTTCCGTAAATTGCGCATTTATTATTCTCGCGATTTCTTTCTTTTCTTTCAATTTCCTCCTTCATTCCCATACTACAAAGATGGTGGATGCTGGTGCTAAAAATTTGATTGCGTTTAACGAGATGAAAGAAAATCTCAAAAACAAAGGTTTTACTTTGTCAACAATTCCAGGTCAAGATTCTAAATCTGAACTTTCTGTCAAGTTATTTTCTGAACATCAACTTTCTCGCAACAAAATTATAGTATCGCTAGGTCAACTTGAATCTGGCCTTCCCGTTCCACTTTATGACCCAGAACGTCCCTTGTTTTATCAAATAATTTCTCATGAGAAATTTTCACGAGCAGTGTATCATCTAGGTGGAGATTGTATTAGATTATTAATTGAATATGCCTCTCGCGGTGCTAATAAAGGTTCTCTTTATCCTGATGATGCGAAAAATCCTGAATTCAAAGATGTTCCCATCATTCCTTCGATGTATACTATGGAAAATTTCTTTATCAATTATTACATAATTCCCATGAAAAGAGATCGCACTCGCTGGGGATTCCGCTTACAGAAGAAAGATAAAATCGTTGAAGATAAAATTGTCATGTTAGATATTGATTTTCATACAAAGACCAATCAAGGCCCTCGCCATTCTATCGATGACAAATGGTTTATTTTTCCATTATTTTTTGAAGGAGATTATATCTCTGGTTCTCTCGCATTGCCCGTGAATCTTCAAGAGTATTAGCCATGGGTCTTTAGTTGGCCTGAAAAATCTAAAGAAGTATATATCCTCTCAACTTTTGAGTTATTATTATTCACTATCTTCTTCATATTTTCGCTAACTATTTTGATTTTTCTCAGATTGATAGGATGAAACTCAGCTATCGAACTCACAGGAAGCCTTGCACTTTCTTGGCTCTGAAATCTTTCACGGATGAAGTAAGAAATATTATTTTATAGATTTTAACAATATATTGTTGCCCTTATTTCTTATCTTTATCCGTGATCACAGGTGATTGAAGAGCTTGAACCATTAGAACCAAAACCCAAGGGAAAATCTTCCACTGATCGCAAAGGAAAATCTGCTGCCACTGCTAAAGAAAAGCCTATTGCCCCTCGTGATGCTAAATCTGGCGATCCTCCTTCAAAGAAAAGAAAAACTCAACATTCTTCTTCTTCAACTCCTCAACCTATTTCTGATGACCTAAATGTTGATGTAGATAAAGATAATGAGGATAATTTTAATGTTGATAATGGTGCTCCTTCCATGGTGAATTCTTCTCCTTATGAGTCTTCCATGGCTCAGCTATCTAAATTTTTTGGCGATACTGAACATGGTATCCCAAATGAGTATGGAGACGAAGCTATTACAAAAATATCTCAATCTCTCGCCAACATTTGCGATGCTCCTATCTTAATTGATAATGCTTCTCTTCGCGGAGTTTCAAGATCGCTAACTCCCAGTCTCTTGAATTCTCTTGGCATACTGGTATGTTTCCTCTTGTTTATTTTACTTTTGTATTGGTTTCTTCGCCAAATCTTAATTTACATAATTCTATCGCAGGTTGGAAGAGCTTCTTTTGCTGTTGCTTCAGATTTGGACACTAGACGTGTTATTCAAGAAGAAAAAGCTAATAACCTTCGTCAGGAGAAAGAAAAACTGGAGGCAGAAGTTGCTGATCTTCGTAGAAAAAATAAGCATTTGGAAACCGATGCCTCAGCTGACAAACATAAATTCGCTGATCTTGAAAAAGCTCATCAAAAATTATATGGTATAATCCATTTTCTTTCTTTCTTAATTCTTCTCACCCTATTATAGCTTATTCAAGCAACCATTTTGCAGATATTTATGGTCTTAATGATGAGGCAACACTCCTCCAATCTTTTCCCGAACCTATAGATGATAATGCTCTTCTTGATCGCCTTAATAGTTCTCTAAGTAACTTCTCAGATGATCAGATTATATCTCTCTCCTTTGAGGAACTTAAATCCAAGTTTAACCTCTTGAAAATAGAGCACAGATCCAATATAAACTTAACCAACAGATTTAAACGTCTTTATCTTGACTCAAAAGAAGAAATAAATAGATTAAGGAAAAGGAATAGTGATCTTATTGACGAGAAGGATCTTGCTGTTAAAAATGGTACCAAGGCTCTAGAAGATTTCCATAAAACTCTTTTTGATACTCAAGTGGAAAGAGATAGACTTATTCGCGAGAATGAAGATCTTCTTGCGATGGAAACTCAAGCTCGATTTCGTCTTCTTATCAATAGCGATGATGAGTTTGCTTGGGCTGCAAAATTTCTTGATAATGCCAGAAACAATCTAGGTGTAGATGTTAGTCTCCAAGTTGAACAAGCTGCTTTAATTAGAGATATGATTTCTGAAAGAGAAGGTTGTTAACTTGTTCAATTCTTGCTAATTTTTTATTTTAATTTTCTTCCTGATAAAGCTTCTAATTTGTTGTCACGTTCTCGCAGTTGCTGAAGGGAATTGTCGCGAGAGATTTCAAGAACTTGAAGATGAAAAACATCAACTCGCAACCAAACTTACTTCTCGTAATGAGAAGTATTCAAGATTAAAGGACCGTCTCAACATTACTACTGCGAATTTTAACAGATCTCTTGTTATTACTCGCAATAAATTCATTAAGTTGGTTTGTGATGATCATAATATCTGTCATTATGCATATCTTGATCTAGAAGAAGAAATCCCAGCAAAAATTCCAAGACCTGCTATCTCTGATAGTGAAGCTGAGGATTCTGGCGATGAAGATAGTATTGGTGATGATGAACAAGAAGGAAATTCTGATGAAGAAGAAAAATATGACAATAATGAAGAGAAGAAATCTGGCAATGAGAATAAGAAATCTGACAATGAAGATGGCGATCAGTCTAATTAGTTTTCTCTTCTTTTGTCTTCTTTGTATAATTATTTCCTTTTTTTTTTGTAATTAACTGCGAGTTTTACCGCCATTATAAACTCCTTTTGCTTCTATCTGTATGAGTTAAAAAACAATTCTCTTTTGCAAAGCAATCAACATAATTGTTATCTTTTAATGATCTGTATAAGTATGTTATTTATTACCAATGCAATTTTATCATATAATAGATGAATAATAATTTCATCATTCTATGCATTCCCATACTTGCCTCTATTATTCATCTGCAATAAGAGAAAATTGCATAAAAGATTAAATATTAGTCGAAGTAAAAATATATTATGTCTCAATACTGGCGTTAAATTATGCCTCAATACTTGCCAAATCTCATAAATACCGCGAGCAGTATCGCAATAATCTGTTGGTCTTATTATTCCTTCCTAGTTAAAGGTCTTATTTTGCCAACTTTTTCATTTCTCTGCGACAAAATCGCAGGACGTCTTTACATTTGCATGTATTGGCCCATTGATCTTGTCTTATCAGTATCTTTTCAATATCTCTGCGACAATGTGACAAGTCTAAATTCTCTCGCAAGAACAAAGCCTCGTGACATTGCCGTCTTGCGATGAAATCGCAGGATGTCTTTACACTTTCATGCAAAAACCCATTGATCTCATCTTAACATTTTCTCTTTAGGCTTTTTGCATTTGTATAATTTTCGTCACATGACAATATGACAGGCCTAAATGATCTTGCGATCATAAATCCCCATGACATTGTCGTCTTAAGACACTTATCATCTCACTAATGGAGGGTGCCGCCCTTATCTCCCCCCTGGTTTCCCCTTCAAGGAGGGCACATCGGCCATATAAGAATAGCTCCCCCCATCCGGATTTTCCAACAACCAGTTGTGTTCGCAGCCTCTTGTCCTTTATGCCTATATGGCTTATAGTTACAAGACTGCACCCTAAGTGGGGTTTTCTTCAGGCCAAGTGCATTGTAGACAAGACTTACCAAGGATGGAAAGAGAGTTTCGTACGCTCCTGGCACCCTTGGCTCAACCGTGTACCTCGGTGCCTTGGTCATACTCTGCACTTCTTAGAAGAGATTCTCGGTCGCCCAACCAGGGTATAACCTTATATAGTTGGAAATCCAAGATCTCTCTCCCGGATAGGTTTTCTTTAACCCCAACACTGCATGACTCAGGTTCCAGCAGCGGTATAACCTTATCGCTGAGTCATGTCAAGAGATACCCCCTCATATGACGCGTTATTAGGTCTTACATTTGCATCTTACGAAATTTTATTCGCGAACTAGGGTGCACGCCATAAAGGTTCGTCCCATTGTTTTAATCTCTGCGAAATTCTATTCGATGCTCTTGCGAGTATTGTATCCCTGATAGAATTTCATTACTTTGAAAATCTTGCGATTCTTTCAAGCAAAATATTCTGTTCAATTACATATTTTTCGAAAAAATCATTCATAAAGTTTTCTAAAGTTCGTCATTTTACCTCTCTACTTACTATTTTCTGACTCTGCTTTTCTGCTTCGTTTCACTGTTGTTTCTTTTTCTGCGAGACATTCGCCATCAGCTTGCACATCTTCTTTCTGCTCTATTGTATCAACCATTAACCTTTCACATCTCTTTTGTTGTTTAATTTTGCACTTCCAATTGCTATTTTTTTTTAGCTCTTTATTCACAATACTTCATATCGATTTCATAACATTTCTTTCTTTCTCCCCAATCTCCTTTAATAACTCCAACACCTTTAGGATGAGGAAACTTGATACATTGGTGATAAGTAGATGCTACACCCAATATCTCGTGTAACCAAGGTCGACCTATTAAATCATTGTAAGGTGACTCAATGTCCACAACACAGAATAAGATTTTTGAAGATATTCATTTTAACGGTATTTGCATTTCAATTTCCCCATTTGGTTTGTTATCTGTGCCATTAAAACCATAGATTTTGTATGTTGATGGAATTAGATCTTCGTCTTTTCTGCCCATGGTCTTATAGGTATGATAAAATAATATATCAACTGAGCTCCCTGTATCTATTAGAACTCTATTGATAGCCCAAGAATCTTCATTTTCAGTATCATTTTCTTCATCTTCTTCTTCTACTTGCTTGGGATTTATCTCTAACCTTACTACCAATGGGTTATCATGCTGCTTACCAGGCTCTGGTACTTCTTGTGCAATGAAAGATATAGTCTGTTTCTGCCACTCCACTAATGGCGAGGCTCTCGCGATATTCAATATCTCTCTTCCTTCTGTGTCTCTCGCGAAAACCCTGCTCAGAATGTTGTCATGGAAATCCTCTATAGTTCTGTGTGAATGTACTATAGAATTACAAAACAAATTCTTTGCTTTAGCTCCAACTTCTATTACGAATGATTCTGCTCCTTTTACAGTATTTACCCTACGAATTTCTGGTGCCGGAGGTAATCGCTGAGATTGTGGATGTCCTACTAAAAAGTGATTTAATTTTCCTTGTTCGATCATCCTTAAAATTATCCTCTTTACATTCCTGCAGTCATTTATCGTGTGGCCATGAAAATGATGGTAAAGACAAAATTATTGACTGCGATTGTTAGGATGTGGTTCTTTTCCCATGTTCCATGGATATGGTATATTTTCCATTAAAATGATAGCTTCCCAGATTTTTTCTATGCTAGTATTGAGTGGAGGCATCTTAACTTCTTCCCATATGATCTTCTGATTCCCTTGACTTCTAAAATTGTTTTGCCTCTGTCCGCCATAAGTTTCTTGCGGCTGATCAAGTCTTTGAATATTATTATTTCCACCACGATTGTAGTAATTCTTCTCTCTTTCATATTCTTCTTGATCTCTACTACCCATCGCTACCAACTTCTGCTGGTTATCAATCTCTACTTTTTCTTGCTGCACTTGCGAGCTGCTCGCTACATTGTTTATCATTCTAGTAATTAAACTCCTATTTGTTGCTCCGGAATTGGTGTTCGCGATGGGATATGATTCCATATCATTTTGTTTCTCCTCCAAAGCAATGTATTCTTCCTGTAGTTCTCGCAGTTCAGTCATAATGATTGCATTCTTAACTCTGAAAATTTGTATGTACAGTAGATTGGTCGCGAACATTGCATTGATAAAAGACAAGATAAGATATCTCTCATCAACTCTTCCTACCATCTCGCTGCACATTTGTCTTCCATCTTATGGTTAAATGTTTCAGACTCTCGCCAACTCTCTGTTTTAACCCAAACACATCTTCAATACCCGGCTGCGATGAATTGTTGCTAATATATGCTCCTAAAAATGTAGCTTGTAAATGATCAAAAGAAGTTATGGTATTTTTTGGTAATCCCTTGAACCATTTCAACGCCTCGCCAGTTAAGCTAGATGCAAAATATTTTCATAAAACAGCATCATGATTCTCCCACTGTAGCATACATCTAACATAAGCTTTGACGTGTTGAATAGCACAAGTTGTTCCATCAAAAATGCTGGTTAATGCTGGTAAATTGCATTTTCGAGGTATCTCTCTTAACTGTACTTCATGAGTAAATGGAGTTCTCGCATCTTCTTCAATAGCTTCATCAAGTTGTCTCCTACCTCCTTCTCTTCTATTGTTTATTATTCCTCGCATTTCTGCTAATTCTCTCAGTATTTGCTCATTCTCAATTGAGTTTTGCTCCATTGGCCTTTTTAATGCTGCTTCCATTCTTATGTGCTCTTGCCTTTCTTGTCTTGCGAGATTTTGTGTATCTTCTTCTTCATCATCATTTCGTCTTTCTCTGCGAATTTCTCTTTCATCTTCCTCTTGATATCGTAACTGCCTATCTTCTTCTCTGCGAATTTCTTCATTTCTCCTCATTTATCTTCGCTGTTTCTCTATTCTCCTATGTATCCTATCATACTCCTCCTGAATATTACCATTGTAGCGATTTTGTGTACGTCTTCTTTCTCGATTTTCATGATTATTTTGTCGCACCGCTTCTCGAAATTCACGTTCTTCTACTTCTGCCCTTAATCTTTCCCTCTCGTGAGATAGATGTGCTTGTTCAGCGTAATTATTCTCAATTTCTTATTCAATCATTCTTTGATTTTCTCGTCCATGTAATATCCTCCTACCTTCTTCTAGATTTTCTTATTCAATTTGGTTGTTTCTTCCCTCTTGATTTATGTTGTCACGCGGATTATTGCGATCACCAATTATCTCTTCTTCCCTATTTTGCACTTCTCCTCGAATATTTTGTCTAACATTTCTTATAAGGGAATTTTGCCTTGGTTCTTCTATGAATGATCTTGAATTTGATCTAACAGTACTTCTTGATCTCCTTCTTTGTAACCTCAAATTCTCCATTCTTAGCTTATGATTTTGTCTTGTTAAATTTGCACGCTCTTCTGCCTATAATCTCCTTTCTTCTTGTATTATTTGTCTCTAATCATCTACTATTTCACGTCCTTCATGAATTAATCCTCCAACCATTTCTAGATTTCTTTCTCCCTCTCCCTCATTTCTTAATTGTCGATTTTCTGCTTCTTCTATTGAATCTGACCTCCAAGTGTGCACGCTCACTCTATCATAATCCACATCCCTATCTTGCGTTTGTGCTTGTTGATTCGGATGTTGAATTGAACTTTCTGCCTCATTTCTTGTTCTATTTCTTCCTGATCTTATCCTTAAAGATTCTTCTAATTCACCTGTTCCTTCACCTGCAAGTCTTTTACTTCTCCTCACAGTTGTTGGTGGTTCTGATGTGTTTCTTCTTCTTCTAGCCATTTCTTTAATTCTAACAATTTCTTCAAATTTTCAAGTTGTAATTATAGATTTCTTAGCTTGATTTTCCCTGTTTCGGGCGCCAAAATGTAGTTGCAGGATTTCCCACACTACACCCTTGTCAAGAATCTATGAAAATTAAGTCATAATCGAGAATGAACAACAACAATTCTATTAATTCACTTTCAGGAAGATTTAAAAGAAATATCAAAAATCAGAAGTACAACTTTTCTTCTGGAGTTTCTCTCTCTTCAAAATTCTCTCAGCTCTCAAAAGTACATCATCCTTTTCTGGATTTAGTCGAACCCTTTATATAGGAAAATACATAGTGGAAGACAACTAAGATTTCCCCTTAATTCGGATCTACTCTGCGATCTCATCTCCATAACTTTAGTCTTAACCATCGCCAACTTTGTAACCATCGTGAAGCAGACTTATTCTTCTCACATATCTTCAATCGTTAACTGTTATATCACTCTTTTGTGACACTCGCCAAATGTCGTTGAAGAATCTTGCGACGTTCTTGTCAAAGTGTTGTTAATACTTGTAGAAATGTTTGGGTTTCTCGCAGAAATGTCGTTTCCTTCGCGAGAATATCGTTGTGGCGATATTCTGGTCCTACACCTGTAATTTATGTGATCAACTTTATATTGAAATTGGAAGTATTATATGTTGGAAACAACCCAAGTTTGTACCATGCAGACTAACTAATGTATATATTTCCGCTTTATTATCTACACTCCATGCATCGATCTTTGGCCTCAACTTATGCAATATTCCCCTTAAAAATGAACCACATTCCAAGTTCAAACAATTGGCTGAATATCTATCCTGATACCTTTGACGTATCAAGGAATCCAATATTCAAACATGTCTGCCTCTCAGCCCCAGGAGCATAGCTATTGTACTTAATCTTTTTTTTTTTTGCTTAATCAAGCAAGAATATTATAACAAAATTGTAGGACCAGAATCTCGCTACAACGCTATTTCTGCGATATTAACAACACTTTTGCGACGTCACAAAAGATTCTTTAGCAGCGTTTTGCGAGCGTCACAGAACATCCAGAAGAAAGACATAAAAGCTGACAATGGAAGAGGTACAAGAAGATTATGTTTATCCTGTGATGGTCGTCATTCTTGCGAAAGAGAACATTGTAGCGATCGCGATGAGATCGCAGAATAGATCCGAAATAGGAGGGAAACTTAGCTGTCATCCACTATGTAAATCCCTATATAAAGGGTTCGTTAGGTTCAGAAGAGGATGATGTCTTTTGGAGAGTTGATAAGGTTTTGAGGAGAGAGAAACTCTAGAAAGAAATTTGTACTTCTGAGTTCTTATATCTTTTGTAAAGAATTCTAAAATTAGAATAATAAAAAGTGTTGTTATTCATCTTCAAATGTAATTCAATTTATATAGATTCTTATCAAGGGTGTAGTGTAGGAATTCCTGCAACTACATTTTGGAGCCCAGAAACAGGGAGAATCAAAGCTAATAAATCTCTAATTACAACTTGAAAATTTAAGGAAGTTGTTAGAGTTGAAGAAATAGCTAGAAGAAGAAGAAATACATCAGAACCACCGACAACTGTGAGGAGAAGTAAAAGACTTGCAGGTGAGGGAACATGTGAATTAGAATAATCTTAAGGATGAGATCAGGAAGAAATAGAATAAGAAATGAAGAAGAAAGTTCAATTCAATAGCCGAATCAACAAGCACAAACACAAGATAGGAATGTGGATTATGATAGAGTGAGTGTGCATACTTGGAGGTCGGATTCGATAGAAGAAGAAGAAAATCGACAATTAAGAAATGAAGAAGAAGGAGAAATAAATCAAGAAATGGTTGGAGGATTAATTGATGAAGGATGTGAAAATGAAATAGTAGATGATTTGAGACAAAGAATACATGAAGAAAAAAGATTAGAGGCAGAAGAGCGTGCGAATTTAACAAGACAAAATCATGAGCTAAGAATGGAGAATTTGAGGTTACAAAGAAGGAGATCAAGAAGTACTATTAGATCAAATTCAAGATCATTCAGAGAAGAACTAAGGAAAAATTCCCCTATGAGAAATATTAGAGAAGAAATGCAAAATTTAAATGGAGAACAATGTCATAGAGAAGAAGAGATAATTGGAGATCGTTATAATACGCATGTCGAAGCATTGGATAATAGACGTAATAATAGAAATCAAGAGGGAAGAAATAACCAAAATGAAGAGAAAATCCAGAAGAAGGTAGGAGGATATTACATGGGCGATAGAATCAAAGGAATCAAAGAATAATTGAAGAAGAAATTGAGAGACATTACGCCGAAAAAGCACGCCTGGCTTGCGAGAGAGAAAGATTAAGGGCAGAAGTAGAAGAACAAGAATTTTGAGAGGCAGTACGACAAAATAACCGTGAAAATCGATAAAGGAGACGTACACAAAATCGCTACAATGATAATATTCAGGAGGAGTATGATAGAATATAGAGGAGATTAGAAAGGCAGCGAAGAGAAATGAGGAGAAATAAAGAAATCCTCAGAGAATAAAGTAGACAACTGCGATTTCAAGAGGAGGGTAAAATATAAAATCGCAGAGAAAGACGGGATGACAATGAAGAAGAAGGCACACAAAATCTCGCAAGACAAGAAAGGAAAGAGCACAGAAGAAGGGAAGCTGCATTAAAAAGGCCAATGGAGCAAAACTCAACTGAGAATGAGCAAATATTGAGAGAATTTGCAGAAATGCGAGGAATGATAAACAATAGAAAAGAAGGAGGAAGAAGGCAGCTCGATGAAACTATTGAAGAAGCTGCGAGAACTCCATTTACTCAAGAAGTACAATTAATAGGAATACCTCCAAAATGCAATTTACCAGCATTAACCAGCATCTTTGATGGGACTACTTGTGATGTTCAACACGTCAAGGCCTATGTTAGATGTATGCTACAATGGGAAAACCATGATGTTGTACTATGAAAATATTTTGCGTCCAACTTAACTGGCGAGGCATTAAAATGGTTCGAGGGATTGCCAAAGAATACCATAACTTCTTTTGATCATTTACAAGCTACATTTATAGGAGCTTATATTAGCAACAATTCATCGCGGCTGGGTATTGAAGATGTATTTGGGTTAAAACAGAGAGTTTGCGAGAGTCTGAAGCACTTAACCATAAGGTGGAAAACAATGTGCAGCGAGATGGCTAGAAGAGTAGATGAAAGATACCTAATTTTATCCTTCATTAATGCAATGTTCGCGACCAATCTGTTGTACATACAAGTTTTCAGAGTCAAGAATACAATCACTATTACTGAACTACGAGAACTACAAGAAGAATACATTGCTTTGGAGGAGAAACAAAATGAGATGAAATCATATCCCATCGCGAACACCAATTCCGTAGCAGCAAATGGGAGTTTACTTCCTAAAATGATAAACAATGTGGCGAGCAGCTCGCAAGTGCAACAAGAGAAAGTAGAAACTGATAACCAGCAGAAATTGGTAGCTATGGGAAGTCGAGATCAAGAAGAATATGTAAGGGAGAAGAATTATTACAATCGCGGTGGGAATAATAAGATTCAAAGGCTTGATCAGCCGCAAGAAACTTATGGTGGACAGAGGCAAAACAATTTCAGAAGTCAAGGGAATCAGAAGATCATATGGGAAGAAATTAAGATGCCTCCTCTCAATGCTAGTATCGAAATTTTTTGGGAAGCTATCATTTTAATGGAAAATATACCATCTCCATGGAACATGGGAAAAGAACCACATCCTAATAATTTCAGTCAAGAATTTTGTCCTTACCATCATTTTCATGGACACACAGTAAATGACTGCAGGAATGTAAAGAGAATAATTTTAAGGATGATTGAACAAGGAAAGCTAAATCACTTTTTAGTAGGACATCCACAATCTCAGCGATTGCCTCCAGCACCAGAAATTCGCAGGGTAAACACTGTAAAAGGAGCCGAATCATTCGTAATAGAATTTGGGGCTAAAGCAAAGAATTTGTTTTGTAATTCTATTGTGCACTCACATAGAACAATAGAGGATTTCCATGATAATGTTCTAAGCAGAGTCTTCGCGAGAGACACAGATGGAAGAGAGATAATGAATATCGCGAGAGCCTCGCCATTAGAAGAATGGCAGAAACAAATTATATCTTTCAAAGGCACAAGAAGTACCAGAACCAGGCGAAGCAAGATGATAACCCATTGGTAGTAAGATTAGAGATAAACCCAAAGCAAATGGAGGAAGAATATGAAGAAAATGGTGATGAAAATGAAGATTCTTGGGCTATCAATAGAGTTCTAATAGACACATGCAGCTCCATTGACATACTATTTTATCATACCTATAAAACAATGGGTGGAAGAGACGAAGATCTAATTCCCTCAACGTATAAAATTTATGGTTTTAATGGTACTGCCAATAAACCCAAAGGGGAAATTGAGATGCAGATTCCATTGAAAGGGATAACTTCCAAGATCTTGTTCTGTGTTGTTGACATTAAATCACCTTATAATGCTCTGATTGGTCGACCTTGGCTACACGGGATATTAGGTGTAGCATCTACTTTCCACCAGTGTGTTAAATTTCCTCATCCTAAGGGTTTTGGAGTTATTAAAGGAGATTGGGGAGAAAGTAAGAAATGTTATGAAATTGATATGAAGTCTTGCGAAGAAAGAGCTGAGAAGAATAGCAATTGGAAGTACAAAATCAAACAACGACAGAGATGTGAAAGGTTAATTATTGATACAATAGAGCAGAAAGAAGAAAATGATGGCGAGCGTCTCGCAGATAAAGAAACAACAATAAAACGTAGCAGAAAAGCAGAACCGGAAAATAGTAAGTAGAGATGTAAAGTGATGAACTTTAGAAAACTCTATGAATGATTTGTTTGAAGAATATGTAATTGAACAGAGTATTCTGCTTGAAAGAATTGCAAGATTTTACAAAAAGAAAGAAGATCAAAGTTGTGAAATTTTATCAAAGTTACAATACTCGCGAGAAGTGCGAATAAAATTTCGCAGCGATTAATAGAATGGGACGAACCTTTATGGCGTGCACCCTAGTTCGCGAATAAAATTTCGCAAGAGGCAAATGTAAGACCTAATAGCGCATCATAGGAGGGGGTATCTATTGACATGATTCAGGGGTAAGGTTATACCGCTGCTGGATCTTGAGTCATACAGATGTTAGGGTTAAAGAAAACCTATCCGGGAGAGAGATCTTGGATTTCCAACTATATATGGTTATACCCTGGTTGGACGACCGAGAATCTCTTCCAAGAAGTGCAAAGTATGACCAAGGAGCCGAGGTACACGGTTGAGCCAAGAGTACCCTGGGCGTACGAAACTCCCTTGCCATTCTTGGTAAGTCATGGATATGATGCATTTTTCCTGAAGAAAACCCCACTTAGGGTGCAGTCTTGTAACTATAAGCCATATAGGCATAAAGGACAAGAGGCTACGAAAACAGCTGGTTGTTGGTAAATCTGGATGGGAGGAGCTAGTCTTGTATGGCCGATGTGCCCTCTTTGAAGGGGCAACCAGGGGGAAGATAAGGGCGGCACCCTCCATTAGGGAGCTGATAAGTGTCTTAAGACGGCAATGTCATGGGGCTTTATGATCGCAAGAACATTTAGGCCTGTCATATTGTCGCGTGACGTAAATGATACATAGGCAACAAGCCACAAGAGAAATGTTAAGATGAGATCAATGGGGTTTTACATGAAAATGTAAAGACGTCCTGCGATTTCATTGCAAGACGGCAATGTAATGAGGCTTTGATCTCGTGAGGGAACTTAGACTTGTCATATTGTCGCAATACAATCAAAAAATAAAGATAAGGGAAGATCAATGGGTCAATGCATGCAAATGTAAAGACGTCCTGCGATTTTGTCGCAGAAAGAAAAAAGTGTGGCACAATAAGACCTTTAATTAGGAAGGCATAATAAGACCACAAGATTACTGCGATAATACTCACAGATTTTATGAGAATCGCGATTTTACGCAATTGTTGCTAGCGATAACATCGCCAATATTGAGGCAAATTTTATTAAAGCTTATATCTAATCTCTACTCAATTTTTTCATAGTGCAGATGAATAATAGAGGCAATTATGGGAATGCATAAGAACGATGAAGTTATTATTCATCCATCATATAAAAATTGCATAGAGATTATTAAATGAAATGATTGCACAGATAATTAAAGGATATTAATTATATTGATTGATTAATTTGCAGAAAAAGAATTGTTTTTTAATTCATACAAATAGAAGCAAAAGAAATTTACAAAATTGGAAAAAATCACAGCAATGTTACAGAAAGAAGAAAATAAATATACAAAGAATATAGAAGGAAGAAGAAGAACTAGCTAGATCCATCGCCATCCTCTTTGTCAGACTTCTCTTCATCATCAGATTTTTCCCTTTCATCATTATCATCACTATCTTCATTCTTATCAGGTTCTTCGTCATTATTATTTTCATCCTCGCCAGAATCCTCAGCCTCGCTGTCAGAGATGTCAAGATTTTGGATTGTTGCGGGGACTTCCTTTGCAAGATCAAGATATATAGAAGGGGAAATCCCATGATCATTGCAAACCAACCTAACAGAATCATTATGAACAACAATGAGAGATCTATTGAAATTCGCGGTAGTAATGTCAATCTGCTCTTTCAATCGTGAATATTTATTATTGCGAGCAGCAAGAGTATTCGCGAGATGATTCTTCTCATCTTCAAGTTCCCCAATTCTTTCAAGATATCTTTTCTCAGCTCCTGCGAGTATATGACAACAAGTTAGAAATTTTGTAAAGAAGAATAATAAAAACAGGAAACTAGCAAGAGGAAGAACAGCTAACAACCTTCTCTTTCAGAAATCATATCCCTAATTAAAGCCGCTTGTTCAACTTGAAGGCTAATATTTACACCTAAATCGTTCCTGGCATTGTCAAGAATCTTCGCAGCCTAAGAAAACTCATCATCGCTATTTATAAGGAGACGTGATCGAACTTGAGTTTCCCTCGCAAGAAGATCTTCATTCTCGCAGACAAGTTTATCTCTTTCCATTTGAACGTTAAGAAGAGTTTTATGGAAGTTGGCTAGAGTCTTGGAACCATTTTTAACAGCAAGATCTTTCTCGTCAATAAGAACACTATTCCTCTTTCTTAATCTATTTATTTCTTTCTTTGAATCAAGATAAAAGCGCTTATATTTGTTGGTCAAACCTAAATTGAATCTGTGTTCAATTTTTAAGAGATTAAGTTTGGATCTAAGTTCATCTATGGAGAGGGATTTAATCTTATCATCTGAGAAATTACTTAAAGAATTATTAAGGCGAGCAAGAAGAGTATTATCATCTACAGGTTCAGGGAAAGATTGAAAGAGTGTAGCCTCGTCAGTAAGACCATAAATATCTGCAAGTTGAAAGTGGGTGCTTGAATAAGCCACGATAGAGTAAGGAGAATTAAGAGAGAAGAGAAATAAGTCATACCATAAAGTTGCTGATTAACCTTATCAAGATCAGAGATTTTTTTCTTATCAACTGAAGCTTCAGTCTCCAACTGTTTATTCTTCTTGCGAAGCTCAGCAACTTCAAACTCTAATTATTTTTTATCTTCGCTAAATTTAGCATCCTTCTTTTCAGAGTTGGCGCGTCTTTTATCTAAATCAGAAGCAACAGCAAAGGAAGCTCTTCCAACCTATGAAAGAATAATATAAGTTGAGATCTAGTGATGGAGTAAATACATAAACAAATTGAAGAAATAAAAGCATACCAGGGTACCAAGAGAATTTAAGAGACTGGGAGTCAGCGATCGTGAGACTCTCCAAAGACTCCTTGGAGAGAATCATTGTCCACCAGTATGGGAGCATCACAGACATTGGTAAGAGCTTGGGATGTCTTGTTAATAACTTCATCCTCGTCATTACAAGTTATGCTGTGGGAAATATCGCCAAAGATTCTAGATAAATGGGCCATCGAATAATCAGATGAAGAAGAGTTCTTTATAGAAGGGAATCTGCAATCATTATTATTAAAATCTTCATCATTATTATCCTTATCAAATTCAACACTTGGGTTTTCTGGAATGGGTTGAGGAGTTGAAGAAGAAGAGGGTCGGGTTTTCCTTTTCTTCAAAGGAGGATCGCCAGATTCTTCACCGCAAGGGGCAGAAGGTTTCCCTTTGGGAGGAACAATATATTTATCTTGATCTCAAGATTCTCCACCGCGAGGGGCAGAAGATTTTCCTTTAGGAGGAACAGTAGATTTATCCTTTGAAGGCTTCTCCTTAGTTCTCACGGGTTTTATTGGCGCTAGTTCTTCAATTTCCTGCGAGCACAGATGAAGATAAGAGATAGGGGCAACAATATATTGTTAAAATTTATGAAGAGATATTTCTTACTTCATCCGTGAAAGATTTAAGAGCTAAGAAAGTGCTAGGCTTCCTAAAAAATTTATAACTGAGTTTCATCCTTTCAATCTGGAAAAGATAGAAATCATTTAGCGAGAATATGAAAACAGGAGAAAGATAACAGATAATAATTATATAAAATTTGGAGATGTACCTCTTTAGTTTTTTCAGGCCAATTGAAGACCCAAGGTTGATATTCTGCAAGGTTCACGGGTAGTTCGCGAGAACCAGAAATATAAGAACCTTGAAGACTTAACGGAAAAATGAACCACTTATCATCGCTAGATTGGCGAGGACCTTGGTTAGTACTTGTATGCCAATCAATGTCTAGCATAAGAGATTTATCATCAGCGACCTTTTATTTTTTCAAACGAACACCCCAGCAAGTGCTATCCCTTTTCATACGGACTATTCTATAATTTACAAAGAAGTTGTCCACAGTATAATCCGTAGAAACAATGGGGACATCTTTAAATTGAGGATTCTTCGCATCTTCATAGTAGAGAGATCTTTTGCCAGCTCCGCGAGAGGCATATTCAAGCAGCAATCGGATACAATCTCCACCCAATTGATATACTGCTCGCGAAAACCTTTTGTCAGAAATTATTTGATAAAATAACGGAAGTTCTGGGTCATAAAGAGGGATGGGAAGACCGGCTTCAAGTTGTCCTAGCGATACTATAATTTTCTCGCGAGAACATTGATCATCAGTAAATAATTTGAGAGAAAGTTCAGATCTAGAATCTTGATTTGGAATTTTAGACAGAGTAAAACCTTTTCTTTGAAGCTTTTCTTGCATCTCACCAAAATCAATCAAATTTTTAGCACCAGCGATAACCATTTTTCAAGTATGGGAATGAAGAAAAGGACTGAAAGAAATAAAAGAAATCACAGCAGTAACAGAAGCGCAATTCGCGGAAAACCAGTAAATTTGCAGAGAGGTTATGGAGAGAAAGAAGAGGAAAGTAAAAGAGAAAAAGAAAGGAATGAGAGAAGTATTTATAGAAGAAGAAATTTTTCGAAAAAGATGAAGGCAAAGAAAAGACGTGGGTGGTCAGATCGCAGCGGTTAGAAGGGACGTGTCAAAAATTTATTAGAATAAAGAATACGTGAAAACAGCTGGCGAAGGACACAGAAACGTGTCAGAACAGAGAAGTCTGAAAAGATAAGCAGTTATGGCATTCTAAAAATTCTCATGATATTCTCTTCTTCGCAGAAAAGACATGAGAAGAGGCAAGATGTAGGACCAGAATCTCGCTACAACGCTATTTCTGCGATATTAACAACACTTTTGCGAGCGTCACAAAAGACTCTTTAGCAGCGTTTCGCGAGCGTCACAGAACATCCAGAAGAAAGACATAAAACTGACAATGGAAGAGGGACAAGAAGATTATGTTTATCCTGCGATGGTCGTCATTCTTGCGAAAGAGAACATTGTAGCGATCGCGATGAGATCGCAAAATAGATCCGAAATAGGAGGGAAACTTAGATGTCATCCACTATGTAAATCCCTATATAAAGGGTTCGTTAGGTTCAGAAGAGGATGATGTCTTTTGGAGAGTTGATAGGGTTTTGAGGAGAGAGAAACTCTAGAAAGAAATTTGTACTTCGGAGTTCTTATATCTTTTGTAAAGAATTCTAAAATTAGAATAATAAAAAGTGTTGTTATTCATCTTCAAATGTAACTCAATTTTTATAGATTCTTATCAAGGGTGTAGTGTAGGAATTCCTGCAACTACAAGAATGCAAGACAGCTCAAATTAATTAAGATCATCCAAAAACCTGACCTTTGTAAATAAAAAAGATGGATTAAGATTAGATGAGCAAACATAAAAAATACACATCTCGATCGCAGAATATATATTGTCCGAAAAGATTAATCCGGCTATCTAGATGATCACATCTTAGTTTCATGAGCAGTTAGCTAAGAAAATTAACCTTTTTCTTAGTGTCTAGTCATGTGATTCATTCATTTGTTCATGGTTTGACACTACTATTCTCCTCCTAGTAAGTATTAAATTAGTTCTGAATCAACGTATGAAAACTGACCCTTTACTATAAAAGAAAAGATGAGATATAAAGAGGGGGATTAATGGTCAAAATGTATAACCTCTGCTCCATCCTTCAACTTATGTAGGGCTTTTTTCGCCTGCTCAACAGTAGCAAAATGAATAAATGCGAAGCACTTATTTTTCTGTGAGGCTGGATGCTTATCTATATTAAATTTAGGTAAGATTTTATAGTAAGATGAGATAATCAATAGATGCAATTTCAACTAATAACGCATTTGCTAATAATACACAATAAAAATAACAACTGAGGAAATATGTTGAGAAAACAAACAGGCATGGGGAGGGGGGAATGAACTTAACCGGAACATGACGGAATCCGTTTTGTTTAGGATTTTTAACCACACCTTTTCAATAAAAATTGAGCCTGCAAATTAAATTGAATAAAATAAATCAATAATCTGAACAAATAATGATCATAATGTAACTCATATAGTAAAAAAAGAGATGAAATAAAATCTAGGAGCATCACCGATTCGTTAGACTGGGAGAAAAACAGGGAGAGTTACTTCAGGTTGTTGTTAATCGAGCAAAACCCATCCTGGTGCGTGGCCATTCGCAGCTTCAATTGGGGAAATTGAAGTTGAAATATATATTTGAAATTGATTGTGATTAAGGAAGAGATCTCAATTGCGATTTGGGAAAATAAACATCATTGTATGTTGAGTTGAATTCGAATGTTAGTAATTGAAATTGATATATGAATTGTAATAGGGTTTGAAATCTGATTAGGGAAGAGATTTCAACTAATTCTCGTGTACCTGGTGGTGGTGGTTATGGTGGGGTTGATGGTGGTGATAGTGTAGCTATTACATTACATTTTGCAAATGGTGCGAAGAGTCGAAGAAGATGAGATATGAAGGAGGTGAAGGAGAATGGTGGCGGAGAGGAGGAAGGAAATGATAGTCTTCAAATGAGTAGTAAAGAGTAAAACTTAACCTTTTGACAAACGTATCCTTAGTATCTTCCGAAATTACGAATGCCCATTCAATAACAATAAAAATTTGGAGGGGTGTTTTTATCAATATAAAAAGTAACCAAAAACTCCAGGAACACCAAAATGAGGCTTTTTCTTTATTATAGTATAAGATAATATAAGATAAAATAAGATAAGATAAGATAGTCAACAACAAAAACTCAAACCATGCATCATTGATCTAGGTGAAAACACTTAAACACATGATGCTAAAAGGGGCATTCAGTATTTCGTGTAGGTTTTCAACCATTGAAATGGAATTTCAGCCGGCAACCTTAATTTTGTAAACGAAGAAAAAAAAATATCGGACAACAAAAAGTTTGCCGTTTTCGTGGGTCTTTTTTCACCAAACAGCAGTCTGATTGTCATCTAGCTAGTGTTAAAGCACTGCTTCCCCAAAGGGTGAGCATGGACCGGTATGGACCGGTTTTCTCCTCATCCGCATCCAATCCATTGCACTACGGGTTTCAAATTTGGCATCCGTATCCAATCCAGATCCAATGGATGCACGGATTGACGGATTGGATGCGGATAATCCAATGGATTTGTTTTAGTTAAAATTTATAGTAGAGAAAATAAAGATAACACAAATGACTCCTTACAAAACTTACATATCATATATATATATATACAAGTATAAAAATGCCATCTACAAGACCTCAAGAAAACACCTTGAAAATTCCTAAATGATCCATAATATTTTATAGAACTATATAAATGCCCTTAATTTGACGGATATGGATGTCCGACGGATTTCAAGGTTGCATCTGGGTCCGATCCGTAATCCGTTAGATTTCAAAAACTTCATCCGCATCCAATCCATTAACGAACGGTTCGGGAATCCATCCGCAAAAGAACGGTTGGTCTCGGTTAAATCCGCGGATTACGTGCCAAATGCTCACCCTAGCTTACCCCGTATAGGCTGTACTACTCGGTTTTTTCCCATGGCCCATGCTCTCATGATGTTCCAAACTCCAAACCCATTTATTTGAGGGAGATATTATTTTTTTATAAGCAAAGTCCCTCAAAAGGGCTAATGGTCCTCCTCTACTGTTGGAAGGATCCAAACAGGGGGTGTATACTAGTACATGGAGAGATTGTTTTGTTTAGCCCAAAGAGCAAGCTCATGAGCGACAAAATTACAATTCCTAGGTTGGAAACTGAAAATACAAGCAAGAAGTTTAGAAGAAAAGAAGAAAATGTCTTTAAAGATGACAATCGTCCTAGCATCTCTTTCCAAATTTCCAGTTGAAAACTTGTCGATGAGAGCTTTAGCATCACTTTCAACAATGATGTGGGTTAGCTTTTGTTCCACAGCCTTCTTTAGAATCGCCCATATTGCTCTAGCTTCGGCTTCTTCAGCAGAGATAACATCAAAGACCAGAGAGGCACAAAAGGTATCTTTCTTGGAGAAGTCACGCATCACATATCACCATTTGCTCCAGTGAGGATATCAAAGGCACCATCAGTGTTACATTTAATCCATCCAAAGGAAGGGGGCATCCAATGATCACAAAAACTGACAGAAGGACTAGAGTCAATATGCAAACTAGAATGGTTAGACTTCCTAGTGAGAAGCATGGCTTTAGCTCTAGAGATAACAGTGGAAAAATTTTCTTTAGTATTCTGAAAAACAAGGTTGTTTCTACTAGTCCATAGGGTCCAAAGAATAGCCACAAAAAGACATTGGTTTTCATCAGACAGCTTAGAATGGGGATCAACAATCCAAAAAAAAACAGCCAGTCTATGAAAGATTTATTATGAAAAAACTGGGTATTGATGTTGAAATCAGATAGAAACCAAACCCTGCTAGCAAAGGAAAAATTAACCAGAGCATGCATAATAGTTTCAAGAGGATCAGAGCATCTAGTACAATCAACACAGTTCATGGGCATTCTAGTTTGGAGAACAACCCTGCTGGGTAAAACATTTCTAGCAGCTCTCCGAAGAAAAACTTGAATTCTATAGGGTACTTTAACTTTCCAAATACACTTCCACAGATTTTTACAAGGGGAGGGCCTAAGGCCTCTAAGCCCCAAGTAGGCATACATTGAAGAAAATTTGCCAGTCTTAGAAAGTTCCCAAGCCCTCCTATTAGGAGTGCAAAGCTGGCTTAAGGGAATGGTGATGATCTTCTGTACAGAAGCATCATCAAAATGGGGTGGTAAGTCTTGGGACATTCCAAGACCTAGATATGGGATCAATAAAGTAAGCAACTCTGATACTTGGATCAGGTGGAACAAATGGGTTGGGTGTGGCCGATCCCATGCTGGGGATCCACTTGTCACACCATGGGTGAATAAATTGACCATCCCAACAATCCAAACAATAAAGGTTTGATAAGCTCTTTTATGGCATGGAGGCATTTTCAGGTCCATGAGCAATTAGCAGAGCATTTAACATTTAAAAAATCAGTGTTGGGAAAATATTTAACTTTCAAAACAGTAGCCAAGAGACAATTAGGGTGTTCCAAAATTATCAAAGCATTCCTTGATAGCATAGCAAGATTTTTCAACTATTCTTTCCTAAACCCCAAACCACCTTCACCTTTAGGGGAACATAAGACATCCCAACCTAGGAGGTGAAGTTTTCTGTCTTTAGGGTCCAGGGTCTCACCCCACCAGAATTTACAGAGATGAGAATCCATTTTCTACACAGATGTTTAGGGATAAGGAAAGCTACCATCTGGAATAAGGGAATGGCTTGACCAATATACTTAATCAGGATAGTCCTAACAGCCTAAGATAAGAGCTTATGGAGCCAGATAGAAATCCTAGCATCCACAGCTTGGAGAATCCCCATGTAGGTTTGGATTTTAGATGCTTGGAAAACAGTTGGAGTTCCAAGGTATTTTTCTCCCAGATATCTGCTCTGAATATCTAGGATATTAGCCAGAATAGCTTTAATGTGCTCAAGAATTTTTCTACTGAACAAAATACCAGATTTCTCAAAATTTATTTCTTGCCCTGAAGCTAGACAATATTTCTGAAGGTAGTCCTTGATGACATTAATTTTTTTGTTCAGTAGATCTATAAAATAACAAAGAATCATCAGCAAATAGAAGGTGTGTCATCTCTGGAGCATTTTTGCAAACCTTAATACCATCTAACACACCTTTACTCTGAAGGGTATCTATGTAAGAGGATAGATCTTCAGAGAAAAGGATGTAGAGATAAGGTGATAGGGGGTCTCCCTGTCTTAGACCTCTTTCAGGTTTAAAGAAACCAGTAGGACTACCATTCAATATGACGGAATAAGAGACAGAAGAGACACATTGGTTTATTAATTTAACCTAATGGTCTGACAAGCCCATCTTAGTTAAGACTTTCTCCAGAAATTCCCACTCTAGCTTGTCATAGGCCTTAGACATGTCAATCTTGATGGCAGCAATACCTTCAACTTTATCACAATGGTTAACATCATAAATAGCCTCATTGGCTAGTAAGATATTATCAGAGATGCTTCTTTTTGGTACAAAAGCACTTTGGTTTTGATAAATGACTTTATCCATGAAAGGCTCAAGCCTGTTAGCCAAAGTTTTAGACAAGATTTTATAAATAAAATTGCAAAGACCAATTGGTATATACTGTGTAACCAACTCAGCTAAAGGGACTTTAGGTATGAGAGCAATGTTGTTATGATTAAACATTATAGCAATGTTACCAGTTCTAAAGCAAGTCGAAGTCATATCAACAACAACATCTCCCTCAATATCCCAGTGCTTTTGATAGAAAATACCTGTAAAACCATCTGGTCCTGGAGCCTTTTTTTCCCCATTTGGAAGACAACATTCTTAATTTTCTCTGGGGTAAGAGGTAAATTTAAGGAAGCATTATCCTCTCCAGAGAACTTAATAGGGTAATCAGCTAGGATATCATCTTGGAAAGATTTAGGTTGGGAAGAGTAAAGAGTTTTGAAATAATCTATAAAAGAATTTCCAATATTGTCTCTATCAGTTATGATATTGTTTTGGGAAGTCTTTATCCAACTAATGACATTTATTTTTCTTCTAAAGAGAGTTATTCTATGAAAATATGGTGAATTTCTGTCACCTTCCAAGAGCCAGACTTCTCTAGATTTTTCCTTCCAATATAACTCCTCCAGATTGTATAGATACTCCAATCTGGCTTTGAGTCTGGAAGTATTGGTGGTATCAGTAGGGTTATTGATCTGAAGATCATCTAACTCCTTCCTAACATTGGAGATGTTAGTTTGAATATTTCCAAAGGAGGACTTATTCCACTCTCTTAAACCTTTCTTAGTACTTAAGAGTTTAGCTTTAAGTTTATAGGCAGGAGATCCTACCACATTAACAGACCAAGAGTTGGCTATAATATCTCTACAGGTAGGATCCTATATCCACATATCCATGAAATGAAAAGGTCTAGGCATACAAACATCCTCATAGTTGAAACCAATATGCATGGGACAATGATCAGAAGAATCCCTAGGGAGGTTATTAACACAAAGTTTAGGACATAGGTCTTCAGCAGTTTGGTTTATAAGACATCTATCTAGCCTTTCAAGGATTAAATCAGACCCTTGCTGCATGTTAGACCAAGTAAACCTTGGACCAGAAAAACCAGGATCATGCAAGTTAAAAACAGAACAAAATTTCCTAAGATTTTCAAAATCAGGATCATCAACTTCTAAGCCACCATTTTTGTCTTCATTACTTAAAAGAGCATTAAAATCTTCAATGACAAACACAGGTTCATCCAGTGGAGCTACAACTAGGTTGCATTGTTCTTCCCAAAAAGTTTTCCTCAGAAATACTATTAGGTTCACCATACATAAAATGAATATGACAAGTTTTAGAATGGATGATGTCAGTAGAAGTAACATAGATGCCCCTTTGACTAGAAGATGTGACATTTAGGTGAATTTCTTTTTTCCAAGCAAGAGCCAAGCCTCCACTTCGACCAATACTGGGCACATTGAAAGTGCAAGGATACCCCATATTTCTAAGTTTTCTAGCTGCCATATCTTTATTCATTTTCGTTTTAGATAAGAAAATAATATCAGGATTGATATTTTTACACAATAAACTAAGCTCATTATTAGAGGATTTTTTTCCAAACCCCCTAAGGTTCCAGGAAATACAATTCACATTGTTAACAGGGAAAGGATTCATGGTGGTAGGTTCACACACAGTTATGGGAGAAGTTTGAGGAATATTTACCTGAGTGGTTTGATCAGATCCTCCATTAAAGGAAGTACTAGTATTTCCACCACTTTGAGAAGACATTTTGGATGAATCCAGACTAGATGTAGCATCATTGAGTGAGAATTATTGCAGACATCAGTGTTGCTCGGAGAACCAGAAGCATGAACATCGTAATTACCAAAGGAATTGAAGAGAGGATGGGTATTGAAAGAACAGTTGGAGAGATCAATGTCTGGTAGATCTCCCAAATTGGTGATTGGGGGACAAATTTGAGCATAATTGGGTTCAGGTGGGGAATTTTCTTCAGAATTAGCTGCAGGGTTGATGGGGTTGAAATTAGCTCGGGTATGTTTACGCAACTCGGCTCTGGGATTTATCTTCCTCTTTAGGTTAGCTAAAGCTTCATGATCAGTATTATTAGCAGCTCCTCTAGTGACAATTGAGCTGGGATTTGGGATTGCTGCTGTTTTAAAATGCCTTAACGAGTTGGTAGTTCGAATCGGGCCGTTCTGGTTTGACTCATCACCAGTAATAGAAGCATCCACAAAGATATTTTGAGTAGTAGTTTGTTTGAAAACTAACGGTAAACCATTTTTACCGAAGTAGATTATTTCTGAACAGGTCCAACATCAAAAAAAATTCAGAGTTGATGATCTGTTGATGAAAGGGCCCATTTGGAAAACATTAGAAAAACTTTTTTGGATGGAGTTACCCATTTGTTGATCTGTATCCTCAGCTTTACCCTTAGCATTTACTTTAAAGTCTGAAGGTAGAATTTGAGTATCTGGGATGGTAACCGAAGGTAGAACAGAGGTATCTGCTTCAGCGACAGGAGTGGAATACACTTGAATAGTACTTTATGATGACATTAACTTGGAAACTGGTGGTAGAGTATAGTTACTGCAAGAAGCCTTGAGTTCTGTGATTTTCTTTTGTTTCTGCTTCCAAGCTGGGAAGTTTTGGTCCTTATGATTAAGAACACGTCAAGAGGTGCAGAAATACCATGGAACTCTGATATGTCTACATTCTATCAAGAAGGGGTCTCTTCTTCCACTTTTGAAAAGGGGGATGCCAGTTGGAAGAGCTTTTTGTACATAAATCTTGATACATACCTTCACATTCTTCATGAGAGGGTGCTTTCCAAAGGGATTTTGGGCTTCCACTAATTCTCCCATCTCCAAGGTGAGTTTCTTTAGATCGATAAATTCAGTGCATTCGTTTGGAATGTTGCATAAGATAAACCACATAATTTCTTCCTCAAAGGAGAGTTGAGTATTGATTGGCCAGCCTTCAGTAGGCACCTCTTTTAACACAGCCAGATAGCGGCAAACAAACCGAGGTTTTTGAGATTTTATTCTATTGAAATCTTCTTCAGAGAGAAATCGAATAAGAACTTTGTTCCTTTGGCCGTTCCAAGTAGATACTGTAGGGTGTTGAGCAAGAGGCCAGTTGTTACAGATGTGGTATCTGATAGAAGCAGTGGGAATCAAAGTTTTACAATAGATATATCCCACAATACACCATTTCCAGTTAGAATCAGCTTCAGCAGGAATAACTTTTTTATCTATGAAGACTGGATTAGCTAGGGAAGATGGTAAATTAAGTTTCTCAGACATTTGTAGAGAAAGGTTTTGGATATCTTGGTTCAAAACTTGATTTTGCTTAGTGGTTTGGGAGGTATTCATCATGAAGAAGAGGTGGATATGAATGATTATATGTTGATGAAGATTGACTCTTTGAATAGTCAGGATAAAATACAATTCTAGTGAGATGATACCATGGTACTCACTGAACTGAATTTTACCCCATATAGAGTGTTGAGAGATGACATAAGCAGTTTTTGTTTGGTTACGGTTACCAACCTTAAAGAGGAAATAAGACTCCTGTTGACTATGATTTGGGGAGAACTCAGGATAAGAATGGTGTAACATAGTTGTAGCACGACTACAAATGTTGTTTTGGAGAAGACTGTTGAGATAAGGCATGTCATTTTCATGTCTGGAGAAAACAGGTAGGTTTGTAGCCAAGTGATTTATGTGAGAGATGGAGATACGAGGCCACTTGTGGAAAAATCCAATAATGTATCTATATTCTTTTTGATATGAGAAAATGTGGATTCGCAAAATATAAAAGGAATATCCAAGAAATTTATCAGTTTTGGTTGTATATGGTTGGGGAAAAAAAACAATGGTTATAATGATAGAAATTTGGGGGGAATTTTTGAATTGTGGGGAGTGGGAATGAGTATGGTTTTCGTTGGTAATATTAGCACGGCTTCTGCCAGGGGGTTCTTAAAGCCGCAATGTTTCCTCTCATCTGATGCTGCCTCCAACTAGTCTGCATTAAAGATAAAATAGTTTTAATTAGACCCCAAATGAGAATCGCAAAGTTATAGGGCCTACCAAGGCAACACTTAATAGTGGTTCTGTTAGGTATAGAGATAATGAAGATGGTTAGGTGTTGACGGTAGGGATCAATAGGGTAATGATGGTTATTAGGGAGAAGGGTGTACGCATGAGTTTGCATGGGCGAAGAGAACGAAGCGATTTGATGATTAACCAACCGTCATAAATGACAGTTAATGGTAGAAGTTATGCCTTTAAAAGATGGGTTTTGATGGTGATTAAGAAACTCATTAGTATTTTTACTGGAAAGGGAAAGTTTTGGGTAGAAGTTGAGAGATGGAAAACTCCGGCGGTACCGTTCCCGTGATCCCAACAATATCAGATCTTTATAATCAGGTAAAAACACTTTTAAACAATTTAAGAACTGAAGAGTTACAACAGTTAAAGATTGATGTTCAGGCAGAATTGGATCGTCGTGAAATGGTTCAACAACGTCAGAGGGAAGAGGAATATCGCAGGCAAAGAAATGCACAACGAAAGGAAAGAATGTATGCTGAGTGGGTACCTCAATACTTGCAAAGACGGGAGAGGAAAAATAGTGAATGGGAGGCAAAACAGGAGGAGGAGGCTGAACAGAAGGCCAAAGGACCTCGATATGGGAGCAAAACTGATGAAGATACTGACTCATCTGGTGGATTTGATGCTGATGAAGAGGGTGGGGAAGAAATGGGGACCAACGACTTGGATTTTGATTATGGGGATAGCAGTGAGGAGATGGTTGTTGGGCAAATTGAGTATGACACTGAGCATCTAAGGGCTCGATTTGGAAAGGGGATTGCCATTCCCAAAAAGTATTCTCGAACCATGAATGAAGGGGAGCATATTCCGTTAAGTGTGAGTGCACGGGTTCCTTATTCAGATGAAGAGTCAGACTCCAGTGGTACATCTCCAGCACCATCAAGCAGCGAGGATAGTGAACGATGAACGGAGGGAGGGCAGCAAGACGTGTGGTGGATGCCACAAAGTTACCAGAATGAGCTAAATTTATTGGGTGTTTGAAAATCTTAAAAATGATTAGCAAATTTTTTGTGAATAGGCTCCTCTGGTGATTCCCTTGTCTACCCAACTTCTTGAAGCTATGGTTGAAGGTGATGGATAGTTTCTTGCTCTTTGGTTTTTCCTTGTCTCGGTTGAATATTTTGTTATGGTGTTTAGGTTCTAGATCTTGCAAAAGGTTAGGAAAGTACTTTGAACTAGTAGTGGTAATGGGGTATGTGTTGAATAGTTGTTGTTTTTCAGTTTCGATGGTGTCTGTGTAAATGAGTTGTTAATGATGAAATGTGTGTTGGGTCTTGATTTCTTGGTTTGTAATGGTGTTGAACAAGATGTTGTTGTGTCTGAGAATTTTTTTACTTAGAGTTCTACCGTTAATGACGTTGCTGAATTCTTGGTTATTGCTCTTAGTAATGCTTTGGTAGAAACTGTACTTAGTTTTGGTGGAATTGGAAGTACTTTGTTGTTCTTCTTTGATTATGCACTTGATTAGATAGCACAATAAACTGTAGTGTATGTAGCTAGCAATGAACAAAGCTAGATAAATGATAGACAAATGTGGCTCTTCTGTAAACATTAAAACTGGAACAGAGACTGAAACAACACTGAGTTTGAGACCGATTTGCACAGCAAACATCGGAGGTTTTATTTGAGGGAGATATTACTATGCCCAGGAGGGGATATCATTAAACGACCGAATTCTCTTGGCGTTTTCCATAAATAAAACTTACTGATAGAACTACCCTCCCTCTATCATTTTCCTTTGGATTTGGATATTGAGAAATAGAGAAAGAAAAAAAAAGTGAAAATGGAGAAATTAGGTCTATTGAGATTGATATATCGATCATCATCATCGGCTTGCACTAGATCTACTCGATTCTCATCTGCTATTAATAATAATCAACAACATCTCTGTAATAGCTTCTTCCGTCAATACACTACTCCTTCATATCTCAAAAGGACATTCTTCTCTCTTACGCCTGGTTCCGTATCAAGCTGCTCCAATCATATCTCTTCTGGTTTGTTCTTTACTCTTTACTCTTTTCTTTTTGTATTTTCTTTTAGCTCAATTATGAAATCTTGATTAATGTGTTTCTGATTTGAAAATTCGATTAGGGTTTTATTATTAATTTCCATGTTGTTATTACGTTGGATTTTGGATTGAATTGTATGAAGTTAGACTGATTATGCTTATCAGAAAGAAAACACAATAGTATTTCAATATTGTTGAGGAGCTGATGTTCTCAGCATGCAGCAAAACCAAATAGACAAAAAAAACTGTTCAATCCTCCACGTCCGTCTAAGTAAGTCTTCTGTAACTGCACATCAACAAATCCCGTCCATCTAGCTAAATGTCTGATAGGAGACTTGGAAGAAATATATATACACAATGGCAACTCAGATCTTTAGTCCATACTCTATAATATCTTTGTTGGGGGAAGTTTCTACTTAAAATAAAATAGCTTAGGTAGTTTATATCTTCTCTGCCCTGTATCAGTGTCTGGCTGGAGGTTTTTTTCTTGTGGATTTTGGTAGCAAAATATTCCTAGCACTGGGGAAATGCTTGATTGCAGCAGGAGGAATTATCCGTTTGTTGAGTGAATTTTAATAAATCATCACACTGTGGCATGCCTAGTTTTTTTCCAAGGTCTTCCCCACACATCTAACTACAGCTTGCAAGTTGCAATGGTTGTGAAATGAGCATGTATCGGTAAATCTTGAACCCATCAACATATATTTTATTAGTCCAGTTACAGTCAACTGATGAACCTAGTTTCTTGGATGAAAATGTTGTCGCTAGCTAACTACAACAACTGATATTATTCCTAGGATCCCTAACTAGAGAAGTTTGTATCACTTCCCGCAGTGAAACACATTTTATACATATAAGAGCTTAAAGCCAAGTATCATTCAATGAAAAAAATAAAATCTATTCCCGTCGTTTTACTTCAAAAGTTAGGCTTTAGCCTTATATGAACTATGGACTTCGTCATGTGTTTTCTAAGGTTGGTGCCTGCCAACCCCATGATTAATACCTTAACCTCATAAACCAAAGAAACAAAACTGGTCGGCAAGATTTATAGGTCTTATGTTTGCCTCGGAAATTGAAGATGCATGAGAAACTAATGAATCCTTTTCGAGTTTACGTTGCGTCCATCTTGCAAGTTTTTCTCCCATCCTCTGCATCTTCCTGTCAAAAGTTAGTCAGGCTTTAGTTTACATTGCGTCCATCTTGTAAGTTTTTCTCCTCATTCTCTGCATCTTCCTGTCACAAGTTTGTCAGGCTTTTCTACTGTTTTCGGATACATTCCTACAACAAAACCGTTTTGTTATGGCAACTGCAATAATGGATAGCTCTACACTACAGTTTAACTTTAGCAGCTGTAAGTTTTAAACGTACATATTGATGATAAGGTCAGAAGTCAGTGATCATGTGCGAGACTAATTCATTTTACAGACTAAGTTCTGCATCTTACAGATTCTGTTCATTTTGTATAAGTTTGTAGTTGGCAATCTAATTCATTAATCATTGATCAATACGTACTGAATTATTTGAGGAAATAGTTTAAAAAAAAAATACATTCATTGAATATAAACTAAAAACACATAATTTGAATCAACAGCTCATAAAATTCACCCAAATCATAAATTAGAAAGCTTCAGCAAAACATAGACAATATAATTCCGAATTGCTCATCTTCCTCGTCGTCTTGTTACGGAACCAGGAAATTAAACTTGTGGATCTGCAACACGTAGACACACCAACAATAAGTTCCAGTACAATTATATACTTCTGAAAATTCAAGTCATTTAAGTCCGAAATACTAAACACTCAAATGGCATGCACAGTTTACCTGGAGCTTAAATCTACATCAAGCTAACTTTGAATACCCATATGGACTATCTTCCAAACTAGTTATGTCATTTCAAAGTGAGGTGGCGTTCTCATTGGTTGAACCCTTAGTAGCCAGGAACGTGAAGAGTGATCACGCATTTCAGTGAAAACCGCGAATTTGTGTTCCTCAGTCAAAATCGTGATGGGAACGCGCTCCTGACAAGAAGGAAACGCGCTCCAAACATTGGAGAAATGTTAAGAATATATCTGGCTAAATATCCTACTGAATATTCTTATATATCTTCACATCTTTATCTACTATATCATATATTTGGCTATATCTGGTCCTATATTCTAGGTTAGCCTAAATTTAAGCATGTAATGTTTGTATTACTACTTATCTACCTAGTTTTAGTTTTTATCCTATCAAGAAATTAGTTTTATTCTTTAACGTTTGTATGGTAAGAGATACTCTTGGCTAACGTGTATTCCATCTTCCCCTGCACGTCTACACACTACACCACTTACAACCACAAGTTCACAGGATAGACAAATACTAAATATGAGATATATTGTAGGAAACTAGAAGAAAGTAGTTCATAGAGTTTTTTTGCCAAATGTTATATGTTATCTTATTTCTTGTTTATAAATTTGGAAAAACTAGTAATAACTAAACCTAATTTACGCTCCTGACGCGTTCCTCGAATTTCATTTTCTGAAAATTTTACGATTTACGTTTCCGATCCCGTTCCCGCTCCCGACCCCGTTCCCGCTCCTGGCTACTAAGGTTGAACCTACGCTGAAATAGAAAGCATTCATCATTTTAAATTTGAAACTATGTGATCTGAAATTGTTTTCTGGTTGCATATTAACAATACTGAAACAGTCTACCAACGGCAGCAAGTATTATTTTGTCTATCTATCTCTCCTCCCCTTGTTATTTGGATTAACCAATGTATAATGATGCTAAAGCAACAAATACACAATCTGTTATGATTCATGTAGACTTATTCCAATTCTGTTTCCTTAGTCTATAAGTTCTAAATTTTCTCTGGATGTGCTCATTTCCTATTTATACAAACACCAGAGCGTGGGTCTACTTTCACTGCCAGCCTTGGAAGTAGGAGGTCATTTAGCGATGATGTTTCACACTTGCCTACCATATCAGACCCTGACGTTCAAAAGGCCTTCAAAGAATTGATGGCTTTGAACTGGGATGAAATTCCAAATGGTGTCCAGGATGATGTCAAGAAAGCGTTATCAAAAAACACTGAGGATAAGACTGGCAAGGAGGTACTTGAAAATGTTTTTCGTGCAGCTATTGCTGTTGAGGAGTTCAGTGGTATGCTTATACAACTGAGGATGGGAATTGATGACACTCTTGGACTGAGTGGAGAGGTATTCCCTATGTGCACAAATCAGAACTAGATCGACACATTTCTCTCTGCATTATTGTGACCTAATGGTGTCTTTACGTTGTAGAACTCACGACCCCTGCCTGGGGAGCTTAAAGATGCGCTTCGTGTTGTATATCAACGTTACACAGCATACTTGGATTCATTTAGCCCAAGCGAGACCTATCTGCGAAAGAAAGTTGAGACGGAGTTGGGAACAAGGATGATACACTTAAAGATGAGGTGTGGTGGCCTTAATTCCGAGTGGGGAAAGGTACAGATTCTTCCATGGCTATTGCATATTTTTCTGTATAATATTTATTATTAGCTTGTCAAACACAGGTGTTTTATATGTCGCTCTCATATAAGTATATAATATAATTATACATCAAAATGAGTAGATTGTTCAACAATTGATTACCTGTTACAGGTTACTGTCATTGGGACCTCCGGACTTTCTGGTTCCTACATTGAGCAGCGAGCATAATTTCAGAGAGTTCGTCACTGTAAGCTTTATTGTCGGAGGAAACATGATTTCAGATGTTTGATAGTTAGATTGGTGTGTTGTCTAACCAGCCTCTACCATCTTCATTATGGTAGTTTTGCAAGAAAATAAACAGGTCTTCCTTGTTCAATGGAAAGAATACAAACAATGATTTCTTTTTCCCCTCTCTTTCTCTTCTTTCATTTGGTTTGAACTTTCTTTTTTCTGTGGCCCTGCAATTGATGCCAGGTAGTAAGTAACTGTGTCTATGCTTACAAAGTTTAATGCTTCAAGTAGCTGCAAACGTGGGAGAAGTTATTAGGTTAACTATCAATCCAGAAGCTATATCTATTCCAACTCAAAGGTTCCTTTTCCAGTCCTTTTCCTCAATACTCACCTGTTTAGAAACTCTCTTTGACTTTAGCTAGGGCCAAGGGGTGTCTTGCAAGTACCCCCTCGGGCCCCTCCCATCTAAATCAATCTCACTTTCATCAACTTTTGGTGGGGTAAATCAACAACAAAATGTATCTGATATCTTTCTATTCTTTGAATATCATTTTAAGCACTGGAACCATAAACCATAATTGATAAGGTTCAATTTCAAGCGATCTCTAGTAAACAACCAAATATGCTTCTCTGAATTATGCTAAATCTAATTTCTTCTGAATTTCGTCTCCATCTCTGATCTTGTAACTAATTAAACTACGGCCAACTTCAGAATGTTCATACATTTTGTAATTCGTTCATCATATTTTTGTAATTCATTTACAAAATCGTCTTTTTCTATCCGATTTAACAATTTTGGATAAAACGGTGTTATTTTTTCCGAAAATACCCTCTTCCAAAATATCTTTTCTAGTTAACTAATTGGTAGAGGTGGCGGTGATGAAGCGGTGGTGCCATGGTGGTGGTGGTGGAAGCTTAAGAATCTCCGCTAAACTTCGGAGGAGATGCGGTGAACCCTTTGGATGAATGCGGTGTCACGATCCTGAATGCGGTTTTACGATCCTGAACGCAGTGTAACGATATGTAAGCGGCGGCACCACCACCTGCAAAAAAACACCACTGTAAAAAGTTTATAATGAAGGCAAAAGTTATAATTGTGTAAGGAGAGATAAATAGGAAGGACACATAGGTAATTTCATTAACATATTTAACTGTGAGTCACCACTTAAGTATGACCATTTTGTTAATAGTTTGTAACAGTAGGATGTTTTTGTGAATCGGGTCCAAATACTAGGACTGGTTTGTACATTTTCCATTAAGAGACCACTTTGCTGATCACGTTTGAAAAGTTCCGCTGAATGCTCCATTTATTTTCTCACTTTCTCCCATCAATTCCTTGACTTCTAGTATACATCAGATACATTAGCATTATTTACAACTAAATTGAATAAAATTGTAAGTACATATTTTCACCACTCGCCACGTGTCCTCGAGTAAGCACGTGGAGAGCATGTGACGCGGGGCATCAAAAGACGATGCCACATGGATATAGCCAAGAAGCATGTACCGGCAGAAAAGGACCCTCATCTCGCAGATCCAACGGCCACAAATGAAGGAGCACCGAAATAAAGCACCACTGCGTTGGACCCAATACACCCTCGAAACTGCTTTTTCCCATCTCGAGAGAAATCGTAGATCAACAGTCAGGGCCCAACTGACTGACACGGATAAGACAAGGGCAGGAGACCGTGGTCTGACGCGTGCAGAGGACCCAACCACCCGCATTAAACACCTGGGGCAGCACACACGTCAACCAACCAACGGAACATACGATCATGCCTCTTCGGTAATAACGAAGAAACGAAGAAACGAAGGGGGCCTCGTAGGAACTAAAGACGTCTACGTATCGGCACAAAGCACAAGATGATAAGGTTACAACGACTCCATCAGTGGACCCCATGGCGGAACCCCTATAAATACCCCTCCTCACTGAGAGAGGAAGGGAGGTTGATTCAAGAAGGAAAAAAAGAGAGAATTAGGAAGAGTAAGTAGTCCCCTAATCCCGCAGCCTAAGTTAACACACCCAAAGTCATTTGACTATACTTGTAACCAAATTACATATAATGAAACCCCTCTTTTACCTCGTGGATGTAGGCCTCAGTGCTGAACCACGTAATTACTCGTCTCATTTACATTATGCACTTTACATTCCGCACTTACATTATGCACTTTATATTCCGCATTTATATTATGCACTTTACATTCCGCACGTTATATCTAATCTATGGATTTCATTATGAGCGAACATTGTTTGTGGACACGTAGATACCATCGTAATTTACGTGTTCACAATCTGGCGCTAGAAACAGGGAGGGCCTTTTGTCATACAAGATATAGCAGGAAACGGATCCTATTACCTGCGCAACCTAAAAGGGGAAGTCCTCTGCCATCCTTGGAACGCCAAGTATCTCAAGCCATACCATCCTTAGATCACATCGCAGCGTTGCAACTGCGTAAAGAATACCAGAAGAAGAAGACGATGCTTTTTCGATATGTTTCTATCTCTGGAAGAGGAACAGCAGGCCTCAATAAATCAATGAAAAACTTTTTTGAGAATCTGTGAATCATTTTCAGCAAATTAGGGAAAGAAGGAAATACAAGGGGAAGACATCCAACAGAAGAAAATCTCCAACTATTCTAAGTCAGCGGGTCGACGGAATGAGGGACATGTACATAGTGACACCCCATATCCTAGAACGCTGCATCAATCCCCACCAACTATTCTAAGTCAACGGGTCGACGGAATGAGAGACATGTACATAGCGACACCCCATATCCTAGAACGCTGCATCGACCCCCACCGTTTGGGAATCCTCTGATCAAGGATTATACATTGGGGGACATGTCTCAAGATGTTCACGAAGGTACATACCTTCGGCATCGCACTCAAACACTAGGTCAGCGGGTCGACGGAATGAGGGACATGTACTTAGTGACACCCCATATCCTAGAACGCTGCACCAACCACCACAGTCTGGGAATCCTCTGTCCAAGGATTAGCCAGCGGGGTCACATGTATCAAGATGCTCACGAAGGCACATACCTTCGGCATCACACTCAAAAACAAAGTCAGCGGGTCGATGGAATGGGGACATGTACATAGTGACAACCCATATCCTAGAACGCTGCACCAACCCCAACCATCTGGGAATTCTCTTGCTAAGGGTTAGCCAACAGGGTGACAGGTCTCAAGATATTCACAAATCTAGCCAACAAACGATGATCCATTCCATAAAAGTTGATTACAAGTTCAACAAAAGAAGCAAAAAGGAAACAAAATAAGCAAAAGAAGTTCGACAGACGCATCAAAAACTCTATAATAAAAAAGGATCAACTTTCTATAACTGGCATAAGAATCTACTTAGACGATTCAGTGCCACCAGTAGGGCTTTCCCTCTGCAGCGAAGGTAATCTCCCACCTGAAGAAGGCCCCGAAGAGCCAGACAGGGCCGAAGGTTTAGGACGACAAGGATAATGCTTTTTAATATCGTGTTCAGTCAGGAGGTCATGTTCTATCTTGGCCAGCACCTTGTTCGTATCTTCGACCAGATGACAACGAGCCTTGTAAGTAATAGCGGTATTACGCATCTCGGCCTGGGACAACAGGGTAGATAGACGGTTCACTTCCAAAGAGGCCAAGTCAGCTGTCTGTTTGTTGGACGTAACCAAGCCTTTGAAATACGAGGTATGTCCCTCCTGTTGCACCAAGGCAGTCTGAGATTGCTTTAGATCAGATTGAGCCCTGTCAAGTTTTTCATTTGCAGCGAGAAGCTGTCCCTGGAGCTCTGAAAAAGAAAACGAAGAATTAGGACAATGAAGCACTAAAATCACACCCGGCTAAGTAAATATATACCTTCGACTCTAGCCGAAGCTATTTCATATTCGTTAACAACCACATATCGAGCCTCATCAAGAAAGTCATACTCGTCGGATATTTTCTTATAATCCTGTTGAAGAGTGGAAAGAGCAAATTTACTAGCATTTAACTCTACCTGCTTCATTGAATCCAAATGACGAAGACGATTGACTTCGTTATTCAGCTCCTCCATTCCTTTATTAAGTCTGTACATATTAACTTCGAGATTTCTCTCGGACTCGGCTTGACGAGCTACGTCGGCCCGGGACGCGGCTAAGGCCTTGCCAAGGGCAGAGGCTTCGGCCCGAGCATCGTCTCTTTCTTTGGCAAGACGTTGTATATACCACCGTACGTCGGAATCCTGGGAGGAACGAGCCTACCGTAGCTCTTCCTCCAGAAGATTCATCTTAGCCAACAAAGACGAAGCAATCTCGCGGGCTTCGCGAAGATTATCGCGCGTCCACATCAAAGAGACGACGATCCGCGTTATACTTATTTTGCATATCAACTATCTGGGTATGCTTTAGACGCCATACCTCGGACTTGGCATCCCAACGCTCGGCCTCACTCTTAAGTTATTCCACTATCTCGACAATACGGGTCTTCTGCTGGTTTCCCTCATTTCGAAGCCATATCAACTCGGGGACTCCGCCCACTGAAGATAGGGTGGGGATACTCAGACAGAACATGAATTACTAAGAAGAAAACAACGATATAAACAAGAACAAGGGACAAACCTGTGAAATATGAAGCATCTTTTCGAACAGCCTCCATCTCACTACGCACCATAGCAAGCTCCAAACGAAGCCTCTCTTCTTCGTTGCCCAGATGCTCTTTCCCCTTAAGACGGTTCTTCAGCTCACTTATCTCCTTATCTCTGGCAGAGATGACACCCTCGGACACATCCAACTCCTCCTCTCTGTGACGAAGCTTACCCTCTAACTTAAGGGACTTGTCCTTGAAAAACTGGTACAAGTTATGATTGCAATATTCACTCCTCATCACCTACGAAGAGCACCATGTCAGAATACCGCGGAGTACCCACGAAAAATAAAAGAAAACACCATGTACCTCCAACATCCGCTGGTGAGGGTAACCATACTGATATCCATCAGCTATGGCCATCATGTCAATAACGTTGGCTTGAGGGTCAACCACTAAGGTAGCCTCCAGTGACCTCAGATTCCTGTCCCACACCTCCGCAACTCGATCTTCAGCAGATAACTGCATCATCTTACGGGTATAAGCGTCGGAATATTTATCCCCAGCAACAACGGGAGTAGGGTTTGGGACAAACATCAAATTTTTCTTCTTCAGCCAAGCAAGGACAACGTCATCACCCTCCAACATCAAGGACTGTGGGAAATCATCCGAAGGGGACCGAGTAGAAGATTCCCCAACAGCGAGAACCTTCTCCGAAGCATCAACATGCGCGGAAGTCTTCTCCAAAGCTTTCCCCTTACCAGAAGAACCCAGTACGTCCCAATCATTGCTTGGGGAAAGAAGGGAAAAATCATCAGCAAAAACCATGGCAGCATTCACATCAAAGGGATGACCCGCAGAGTGGACTCGGCCAAAGGAGAATTCCTGGCAAACCGGGTCCCCACCACCACCGCCAGAAGCAGTATTATCCTCGGCATCATGACCACCATGGGTACCCTTCGTACCATCACCATCAGCGTTGGTATCCTCAGCATCATGACCACCAGGGGCACCCCTCGTACCATCACCATTACCATCAGCGGTAGTATCCTCAGCCTCATCACCACCGGGGGTATCCTTTGTACCATCAACATCAACAACATCTTCACGAAGAGGGGGAGAAGTTTCAGTACGTTATTCCCCATCGGACATATCCTAATCTTCATCAAAGTCCTCATTAGCAGGACTAGTAACCTCCTCTTGGACCTCTGCCTCATCAACAATAATGGTAGAAGAGCGTTTGGGACCGATCCTCATTTTCTTCGTCACCTACAGAGTAATAAGGGAATCAAGTCAACGTTCTTTCCTTGACTCAAAGATTTCCTTTGAGTAAAGAAAAAAGGAGCAACTAAAGGAGTAAAGGGTCCGCACCTTCACAGCCGCAATACTCTTCGAGGAAGGGGCAACACCTGAAATCTCGTCATCAACATCAACAACATCGAAGTCATATGGAAAATTCATACCTTCGAAGTTCAATTGCCAAGGGCAGTAATTTCCATAACGAAGAGGCGGAACCTCACGAGGAACGCTTCCAGCAGTAGGATGCTATCCGTAGGGACCAGGAATCCAACCCAAATCCCACGGACCAACAATATATATAACAGTAGCATGCCACTCATAGTCATGGACGCGCTTGATCCTCTCACGAGAAGAAAAAAGCTTCTTATTAGCAGACCCTTTAGTACCAGGAACATACTTCAGCTTGGCATTGCTAACCTCACTCAAAAGACGAACCTCGCCACGGGAAGCAGCAATATTACGAAGACTCACACTCCACGGCTTACGATTCCTACTGTTGACATAATCCCCGAAAGAACTATTGAAATTCTGAGGGGTATACCATTCCATCTGAGCTGGATCGGGGGTATAACAGGTCATCATCGTTTCTCCCTTGCTGCGAAGATAGCACTCCTTTAGGGCGAGGAGATAATTCCCAGTCAGCTGTGATATAGAACGACTATGGGTATTTGTCGAGGAACCCTCACGGTCGGCCAACGCATCGTAATATAAAAAATCACCTGACTTATACAAAGGAAGCATAAGACCCGCTTCGAAGGACCCCACGGTGGTCAACAAATGAAACTCATCGAACTGGTACCCCGAGATGAGATCGTAAGTAATGTCATCATCAGGGGCATAGAAGCGAACATCAAAATCTTGAAGTTCATGCTTCTCCTTGAACATTTCCAGATCAATGTGTTTGAAGGTAACATTTTTCTTACCTACCGGGACGCTTCGAATAATCAGCGCAGCGTCTTCCTCATCAAGTGAGTCCTGCGCGGAGTCTTTTGAAGGGATCGTATCCAGGGATTTCCCTTTCAAAGGCACATTCTTAGACGGTTCGACCTTCGAAGCACTACCCCTGACAGATTTTCCTCTGGAAGGGATCGCCGGAGGAGGGGGAATAGGACTTTGCCGAAACACCGGAGGAACCAAAGAGCGAAGGGGATGAGCGTCCAAAGCTTCGTTACGAGGAACACCCTGCGGGTTTTTAGGCTCATCGCGCGGACGGGAATAAGCGCGGGTAGCAGCGTATCTAGAGCCAGGAGGACCCCGCGGAGGATCTCCCCTCCTAGAAGAATGTCTATGACCAGAAGAGGACGAAACCCTCTGAGAACGAAGATCCACATGCGAAGCCCTAGAGCCTCCTGGCGGAGATACATCCGGGTCTCTACGCGTAGTATATCTAGGAGGACTAGATGGCGGAGTCTGGTAAGGAACCCGAGGACGATCGGCCATATCTACGGATATACAAACAAGTTGTGAATCCCGCAGAATCTCAAGTAAAGATCAAGAAGCTGATTTTCTAAAAAATTCTCAAAACAGAACAAAAACCCTAGGTGATTTATGACACAGGGAAAAGCTCTGCTACTATGAACTTGTAATCCTTTTGATAAATATACTTTGTATATGTGTTCTTCATCACAAGGGTAACAAAACAACAGCAAAAGATGAACGGTTAGTAAGAAAGAAGACCAAAGGTTAAACCCTTACTTGTACTAAGAGTTTCAGAAGAACGAGCAGCAGCGAACGAACACACGGAATCAAGGACATGTCGTATTCAAGATAAAACAGCAGTTAATGGCGTCCAAACAAAATTGAAGAATGAAAAAGCAGAGAAGAAAAGAATGAAGGACCGATAGAGAATGAAATTTATTTCACATTCTCTTCCCCCTTATAAACATCCAAGAAAATCGAAACCGTCCCTTCTACCAAGGGGAAGTTATTGCGTAATGGGAAACGCGCCCTAAAATCAAGGGGAAGTTATTGGGCGAGTGGGGAATATGTGAAGGTTTTCCTCTCACTTCAACTGACGCCCCAAGTCAGAAGAAAAGGGGCAAATTTTAAGTACATATTTCCACCACTCGCCACGTGTCCTCCGGTAAGCACGTGGAGAACATGTGACACGGGGCATCAAAAGACGATGCCACATGGATATAGCTAAGAAGCGTGTACTGGCAGAAAAGGACCCTTATCTTGTATGCGTGTCGTAACCACAACAAATTAATTAATACTTTACTACCTAATTAACAAGTAATATAGGGTAGTCAAGGTCGATCCCACGAGGAGCACGAGATTCTAGTTGTAAAATTGTCACACAAAGGGGGGTTGATTTATCAAAAAAAAGTAAATAAAGCAATTAAAGAGATAAGCGAAATCAATAAGAGAGATTAGATCAAGGAATCCTTCTTCGCTGCAAAATAATGATTAAAGTTATGTTCTTTTCCACTTCTTATTAGTCACAGATTATCACCAACCGTAGGATAGCAGGTTCGCTTAGCTAACCCCAAAATTCCTTATTTCACTGAGTAACAGGTCGCTTAGTTATCAGATTCTATTCAAAAGAACCACCTTGAGGTTCGCTTACAAGATGTAATTCCCCGAACGCATTAAGATTTATGAACTTAGGTTTAGTACTAGTAGTTAGACTCGGTTCGCTTGGTCCACTTTCTAGCGTTGTTTTCACACACAATTGCTCCACGGAATCTCTCCGCAAGGTCTTGTGTTTTCTACTTGTGTAAAGAGTCAAGAAACGATTGCTTATCCCCTAACTTTCACTAGCTTTAGATCAAATTAACAAATCAATTTAGTTGGCCACCTAAACAATCTATCAATCAATCATAAACACTCATATTAGTAAAAACAAACGATAATCATGTGAAAATCAAAGTAGATTTAAAACAAAACTCAAAACATGTTAAGAACTAGGAATTCATCCTCAATCAAATTAGTTACTCATATTAAGGAGTTCACACAAAGAGAAAAGTATTGTGTGTGTAAAAGTGTGCAAAAGTATTGTAAAAGATGTATGTAAAGAAGTGTAGAGAACTCCTTTATTTATAGGCTTCAATGCTCTCCAAATCTTCCAAAGAATAGAATCCCTTTCCTTTTGTAGCTCAATTTCCAAATCCAAGCCTTTCTCAAATCTTCCATCTCCTCTTTCAAAATCCAAGCCAAATTCTTCATTCAATTCCAAGTTCAAGTCTTCACATCCCATGAGAGAAATTCACACAAAAATCTGCAACTTTGGCTCGCCGGAAAACTGGGTTTTTGGCCGGAATCCGTCTCCGCCGGCCACCTGAAAATTCTCCCCCAGTAAGGAATATTCTGTCCAAGATTCCGTTACAGTTAGGTCAAACTAACGGTCTTAGTTAGTCAACTGGGTCAAGCGGGGGGGACTGAATCAGCCAAGTCAGCTGTCTTACTCATGGCTTACTCGGCTGATTAACCGAGTCAGGTTAGCGAGTCGCTGGGTCGGATCGGTCGGACTCGTCTGGACCGCTCATCGAACTCGTCATCGGCGGCTACCAAGTTAACTCGCCGGAATAGAAATCCGGCCAAGAGTTCCGTCTGTTTCTGGGATTTTCCAGGCCAATTTTCAGGCCGATTTTCTTCCAATGCGATAACCTAACATTCATCTATAGTTCAAGCATTCATTCCATGTAGCAACTGGGCTTCAAACCACCTCTCATTCGCTCCTGCTGCTGTGTTCTTGAGCTCAATCTCTTAACAACAACGTCAATTCCACCATCTTCCGTTACTAATTCAACAACATCAGATCCCCTTTCTCATCATTAATTCTTCAGATTCCCTGAGTTTCTCTTCAATTTGAACGGCAATGACTTTCCATTTCAACCACCAACACATTAACAACGTCAGATTCAAAATCTCCTTCATCTCCTCTGAATTGTAGCGTCAATTACAATCATCATTCATAGCCGCAAACCCATTAAATCTCTCAATCACCGAATCCATCCAAACCCTATTTTCTTCCATAGTCAATCGATCTTTTCCTGGGAGACAGTAGCATCAATTTCTTCTTGTTCTTGTACAGATTCAGTTCAACTTCAATCCCTAATTAATCACCACAATGACAGCCTCCCGATCTCAAGCTTTATTACTCACGATCACCAACTCTTCTCAATTTCTATGCCTTTTTCAATCTCTTGATTTCAGGTCGAGCCTTCATCTCTCGATTTCAATTTCTCGGACATGGCTGCTGTGTAAGAACGAATAAACAGAAGAGGGAATATCGATTTTAGGGTTGGAAGATATTTGGGTTGGCTATTTGCGCCCCATGACAAGTACACCCTCTGCTAATTACACCCTTTGATAATTTATAAGGGATACCCAGATAAAAGCCCCTTAGCCACAACTGGTCATTGCTTAGTACTCCTCCAAATCAGAGACGCCCCTTAATATTGGCTGGGCTCCAGATAGTGCTCGCCCTATAATATGACAATTTTGTCCCTTTTTTGCCCAATTTTGGTGATTTCTCCTTCTTTTCGTCCGTGTGACTCCAGAGTACCTAATAAATCAAAAACACACATAAAATACATAATTTACAAGAAAAATAGCAAAGAAAGCATAAACTACTAGATAGTAAATACGGTGTATTCTACACCTATCATATCTCGCAGATCCAACGACCATAAATGTAGGAGCACCGAAATAAAGCACCACTGCGTTGGACCCAATACACCCTCGAAACTGCTTTTTCCCATCTCGAGAGAAATCGTAGATCAACGGTCAGGGCAGGAGACCGTGGTCTGACGCGAGCATAGGACCCAACCACCCGCATTAAATACCTGGGGCAGCACACGCGTCAACCAACCAACGGAAAAGACGATCATGCCTCTTCGGTAATAACGAAGAAACGAAGGGGGCCTCGTAGGAACCGAAGACGTCTGCGTATCAGCACAAAGCACAAGATGATAAGGTTACAATGACTCCATCAGTGGACCCCACGACATAACCCCTATAAATACCCCTCTTCACTGAGAGAGGAAGGGAGGTTGATTCAAGAAGGAAAAAAAGAGAGAATTAGGAAGAGTAAGTAGTCCCCTAATCCCGCAGCCTAAGTTAACACACCCAAAGTCATTTAACTATACTTGTAACCAAATTACATATAATGAAACCCCTTTTTTACCCCGTGGATGTAGGCCTCAGTGCTGAACCACGTAATTACTCGTCTCATTTACATTATGCACTTTACATTCCGCACTTACATTATGCACTTTATATTCCGCATTTATATTATGCACTTTACATTCCGCATGTTATATCTAATCTATGGATTTCATTATGAGTGAACATTGTTTGTGGACACGTAGATACCATTATAATTTACTTGTTCACAAAAATAATGGATTACTTCATTTTATTTGTTTTCTTTCTTTTTTCACCTTTGGATGAGCTAGATATTTACTCATTAATACGACAATTTGGTTTCCCAGATGAACCTATGCAAAAATATGTTGTATGATAGTCTCAACAGTCTCATTGTACTGAGCTAGAAGATGGATCGCATCAGCTCTAGGCAAAGCCAAGAATTCCTAGAGAGATGGAAAGAATAAACAACTAATATATAAACTGTTAGGAAATACGTGTATTTCCTAGTTTAAGTATGTTTCCAAATTGTGGTGGATTTCCTAATTGGAGTAGGAAATATATTAGGAAAGAGTTTAGTTTCTTAATAGGAGATTAATACTTGGTGGCTAAGTTTTAGTTCTCTCTCTCTCTCTCTCTCTCTCTCTATATATATATATATATATCTATAATTGTAGGTTTATAGATAATCCAACCTAGAAGAGTGGTAAATCATTGTGTTTAGGATTTTGGTCTCGTTGTTTGGGAGGATCGTGTGCTACCATGAATGTCAATATCGGCATGAGAGAAAAACTTGTAGAGAGAGGATTTTGGTGTTCTAGTTTTTAGGGTTTGGGGTTCTACCCTAAACCTAGTTTCCAGTGTTTCCATGTTTCTCCTCTGTTACTAGCAGCTCTGAAGAAAGCGTAGAAGAGAATACATGAGGCTGGTTCGAGGAATGGTTAGATAATTCGTTTTTTATGGTTTCTTCGTTGGTGTTCTCGGGTATGTCTTGTTAACTCTCTAGGTCTTGTCTCGGGTTGCGGAAAGAGCATGTAATGGTCTTTGATTTAATGGAAGTTTTTCTGGTGGTGTTGGCCGTGGATGTAGCCTCTAAAGGTGAACCACGTATATCTTGTGTTGTGGTTGTGTATTTGTTTATCTTATCTCTCTCTCTTATTATTTCTCCCATGTTTGGTTCAAATCTCCAATTTCCCTTTGTGATCTTGTGATTCCGCTACGCTGGGGGTGCCAATTTCCCAACAATTAGTATCAGAGCAAGGACGAGATGGTGTGATAGAACCTGGATTTGAACGATAGTTTATTATTCGGGTAGAGAAATATGTTTTGAAGATAATATTTCAACCGTTGTTTACACAAATATGGATTTGTGATGTGATTTATAAATTGGAAGTTCAACTTGGTAGAAGTGTATGCTCTTCTTTTGGTTTTATAATGTAGTATGGGATGCAAATAAGGTTGAATGAGGTGGAATACATATATACTTCTTGAAGACTTCATTGGGATTGTGAAGCTAGACCCAACTATTTTCTCTGTAGTTGCGTGATATGATCTTGTTGTTTCTATTGTATTTGATTACAATCGTAAGATTGGCTTGAGATTAATTTCTCCGATAGGCAAGATAGAAAAGTAGTCACAAACACCTTCTTCTCATCGTTTGTGATTCCACAATATCATGTTTCGCTAGTCGATTAAGATTATTGTGAGGTGATTGATAATTATAGGCTGTTCTTCGGGAATATAAGTCTGGGTTATCGATTGGTTCTTGTTCACCTTGATTTATAAAAAGACGGAACAAAACTCATAGGCTTATCTATGTGAGACAAATTTATATATTCAATAGACTTTTCTGTGTGATACAGATTTGTTTATCAAGTCTTCGACTTTGGTTCGTAGCAACTCTCAGTTAAGGGAATCAAGTGCGTAGTATCTTGCTGGGATCAGAGACGTAAGGACCGCAACTGTACCTTGGATCAGTGTGAGATTGATTAGGGTTCAACTACAGTCCAGACCAAAGTTAGTTTGTAGTAGGCTAGTGTCTGTAGCGGCTTAATACAGTGTATGTTCAATCTGGACTAGGTTCCGGGGTTTTTCTGCATTTGCGGTTTCCTCGTTAACAAAACTTCTAGTGTCTGTGTTATTTCTTTTCCGCATTATATTTTGTTATATAATTAAAATGTCACATGTTGTGCGTTGTATCGATCAATTGGTAAATCCAACCTTTGGTTGTTGATTGAAATTGATTGATCCTTGAACATTGATCTTTGGTACCGTTCAAGTTATTTCTCTTGTATTCAATCAGACTCGCAGAATTCTATTTGTTTGAGTTGGGATTGAATCGATAAATTGAGAGATAACTCTTTGATATAATTTTTATTAAGATTGAGTCTGACTGTTTAGTTGATTCTATTAAAAGTATATTGGAGTTAGTCCATACGGATTTCTGAGCAAAATATTGGGTGAGGTTGTTAGGCCCCCGCTTTTTCAGATAGATACTCACCTTATTTACAATATATTATTTCATAGTTTATATGTCTTTCCTATATTGAGAATATTGAGCTCTATATATACCATGGGTTGTGTAACCAATTGATTTTTCTAAAATAAGCGATTTTTCTATATCTTTATATCTTTGAACTTAGTATTTCATGAAAATTATATGTATTTTTCATGTGAGTTTGAACTTCAAGGGGAGTACCACAAGTAAATTTAGACTCTTAACTATGATAGCGATACAGTATAACCCCTGTAAAATAATAGCGTCAGGACTGGTAAAATTTATCAATATATTTATCAAAATATTGTTCAATTCTAAAAAATAATAATTGAGACCATATCAAAGAATCCAAGTGACGCGTTAGATAATAAAGGAACTAGAGAATTGCAAACTTTAATCATTGGATTAAATTATCACAGTGGAATGGATGTTGAATTTCTTTTAAATTTCCCTCGAAGGGTATTATTTCAGATTTGTTGACTAACGAAGAAATAATTGAGATTGTCATGGGAAAAGTCGAAAGTGATGATGTGGAAGTCGAAGATGAAACTGTAGTTACATGGCCACCTTCCTGTAAAGAAGTTATCAAAGTTGCAAAGATATTGAATAGGTTTTTATTGCATCAGGAAATGACAACACCAAAAACTCTTCTAATGTTAAGCAAAATCCAAGATGAAATTCAATGCGACATCAATTTTAAGAAAAACCAAGTCACAATTGAATCATTATTTACCAAATTAGCATAAATATAAAACTAAATTTATATAAATTGGAGTGTTATTAATTTATATAGTCGAAGGGACCTCCATAAAGCTAAAAAAGCTATTATTTTAGCGAATTATTAATTTAGCATGTTGGTCCCGACGCGGGACCGAAAAAATTAATTAATTAATCGCGGATTAAATTATACGGGTTCTATTGTAAATTTGACACTGATGTATCTGTTATTACTAGCCCTGATGATATAATCAGTCAATCTGCTGATGAAGAAATTATAAGAGATGAAGAAGTTTCAAGAGAAGAAAACGAAATAGGAAATGCAGTATCAGATCATAATACTGAAATTCAAGAAGAAATCCTAGATTCTACAGTACTTAAAGAAGATGACACACCTAACCAATCGTCTGCGGAAGATGTTCCGAATTATCAAGAAAACAGCTTCCACAACACATAAACAGAGGTTTCTTCGCTTTTGTTCCTCTTATTTGTTTGTTAGTTTTAATATTTTGTTATTTGTTTACAGGGTGTTATGGTTAAGCTTTCTTACTTGATTTTGTTGATTTTGAAGATCTATTGTAGTTTCTAATTATGTTGTACGATTTGAAATGAAGAAGTTCTTTAGTGATTCTCGATTTTGTATGATTTTGGTTTCGTTTTTTAGGGGTTTTGCCTTAATTTTGAAGTATAATCACTTTTTCCAAGCTCTGTTTGTCCTTGAACACAACATTGAACTTAGTTTTGTTTAATTAGACCACCAACAGTAATCACAACGACTACTTTCTCATCAAAACTCACCATTTTCAAATGGAATCAAAACCGGATAAATCCCTAAAACCTTAACAACGTTCTTACTTCAAATAAGAGAGAAATTTTTTGATCTATTTCTTTCAAATCTGATACAATATCAAAGAAATAGTTTTTAATCAAAGAAGAAATAACTATTAGATAATACATAATTGAAAGAACAAGTGACCTATCAATTATTTAGTGAATCATACAACTCATTACAACTTTAAAACCATAGGTTCTAAAAATCAAAATAAGAGGAACAAATTTTACATATATCCAACTTATTTGATGTATTGATTTCCTGTGTAAATAAATTCGAAGTAGGTTTTTTTTTCTTCCTTTCTTTTTTCCCCTAATACAAATGAACATGGTAGAAGATAGAAAAGTGGAGAGCAAGTACATGGGGAGATGGGAAGTTACTTATCTTTTCACCTTGAACGTGGATCTCTTAATTACAAGCTAGTATCCACGACCTAAACTTGCGGGAAGTTTTCGCAAGCCATAATTTGGCAAGTCATTAGTCACGACCGAAACTCTTAGGTTGTAACCATAGTGGCCTTTTAAAACATGTCGTCACTAGTGGTCTTTTAACTGGGTTATAACTTACGAAGATATATAAAACATGTCACCGAAGCCAATGCTCATCAGGTCATAGCAAATTTAATGATCTGTTAGGTGTGGCAATATGTGACCAATATCCACAGATATACAAATCCATGGCAATAAGCTAGTGTCTAAAAGTTGATTATTTTGTAGTGCCCTTAATATACCTCATAAATTATTATTTCTGACATGCACATCGTTTGGTTTATTGGATTGATATATTGTAATTAATTTTAACTTGCAACTTGTCTTTATAGACCATAACATACCCTTAGTGGGTGTTCTCATTTAACACGAGACAATTGGAACTTCTTCTATTTCGCATCCACTTCCACATTGACTGTAGGATACCGAAATAGATAGCATAAACTCTAAAAAATAAATTGAGTACCCATAAACAACCTTTGCTAATTAAAATACTTAAACTCTTCGAAGTATGAATAATATAAGTCATAAAATAACCTGACATAGTTGCATCATGTTAGTTTTTAAGAAAAGAAAAGAAAAGAGGGTTAGGAAAAAGACAATTATAACTTCTTCTATTCCGCAACCACTGCAACCACTTCTACATTGATTGTAGGATACTGAAATAGATAACATAAACTCTAAAAAATAACTTGAGTACCCATAAACAACCTTTGATAATTAATATACTTAAGCTCTTCGAAGTAGGAATAATGTAAGTCAGAAAATAACCTGACATAGTTGCATCATGTTGGTTTTGAAGAAAAGGAAAGAGGGTTAGGAAAATGACAATTGTATATAAATCATATAAACGTACCTATTATATAAGTAGTATAAGTTAGTACGAACAAACTCAATAACTGACTAATTGGCATCTAAACATTAACTAACCTCTAGTTGATGGGAAATACAACCTCACTTAGTTTGTAGTCACGTTCTTACAGAAATAAGTATTATATTTTGAGTATGAATCTCCTTATATATAGATCATATAAAATTACTAAAAAACAACAAACCAGATGAAATAAAATAATACAACTGATTTTTCTTTTTGTTAAATTTCTTCTTTCTTATTTCTTCTCTTCTGCATTTGTTATTGGCCCAACCAAAATTCATCACTTAGTGAACATAACTAGATAAATATTATATTCTTCTTCCTAGCAAAAATAGTAAAGTAGGGATGGCCATTTCTCCCACCTGAACCCATCCCCGTGGGTACCCACCCCATTTGGGTATGGGTAATACCCAAAACTATGTTGCGGGGATGAAATTCAAGGTCCCTGCCCCATACCCGCCCCGTAGCTTTCATGTCATAGGATTTGAAATGTTATATAGAAATTTGTAGCGTATTTCTTAGTGTTTATAAAGCGTTCCAAGGTATAAAACACTTCTCTATTTATAAATCACTATATTGATTAGTGATTATTAACTTTTAATAGTTATCATATTTTCTTTTTAGGATTGTGTAATTGAGTTAAGATTCAGTTGGATAAGATGTTTCTATCACTTATATTCTTGATTGTTCTTGTTTATTTATTATGTTCTTGATCGCTCTTGTTCAATCATCAATTTCACGCCTTTGTAGTGATTAGACACATTATCTATAAGTTAATAAAAATAAATTGAAATAGATGATGATGAGACGGTTTACATGAAAAAAAAAATGCTTAATAATGAGAAATTAAGAAGTAGAAAGAATACTACTAGTTTCTTTGCTCGTTTTAAGAAGAATTTTTTAATTACGATTTTAGAAATGCACTAATTTTAGGTTATTATTGTTGTTTGAATCATATATTAACTTAATGTTATGGGTAATCCGTAAAAACCCGCCCCATACGGGTATTCCCCATACCATACTCGCCCCAATTTGTGTGGGTAATGGGGAGGATATGAGTATTTTATTCAGAACGGGCCGTGACTGGGATTGGCATAACCGCCCCATGGCCATCCCTAAAAGTAAGCCGATGGTGGAGATTAAATATATTTACTTTTATATTTTATTTTAAAGGTGTTGGTGCATCTATTACCCCTCGTTATCATGTAGCTGGACTCGATCTAATAAGATGGTCACACAAGGATTTTTGTTATTTGAATATGTGTTGTGCTCTGTGAGGTTTAGCCTCAAAAAGATTATATGATGTTTGGCACTCGGAAACAGAAAATTAGAAATCCACTTCTAAGAATTGTGATGGTTTTTGTGAACGAAAATCATTTTACAAGTCTCAAATTAAAGAAAGTCTGTCTATTATGGCTCAAATTTTTGATCGTCCAAGTTGTGACCGAGTTTATATGCACATCCCATATTCAGTATGTTAGTTGCTTAAATAGTTGTAATTAAACCATTAACTCAGTTGTATCTAGTTCACATCGTAACGACACTTCCATGAATTATGGTTTTCCAAGTCATTGTTTTTGGGGATTTGGAAGACAGAAAATGACGCATGAAGGTTTATAATGGCTAGATACTTTGTATTAGTAACAAGTATATATTTACAATTTCTAAGTTACGAGCACTTTGTTATACCTTAACACTCTGAATATTCTTGTTGTTCATCATGTATGTTGAATCCTCTTTAGTTAATGTGCGTTAAAAAAATTAACATGTGCCTCATATCCAAACTTCATATGCACATTTGTATTATAGACGTGTTGGTTAAAAATGGGTGAGAGACTCCTTCCAATCTATATGATATATCTTGTTGGCAGTCAGGCGCTAAGGTATTTGTAAAAAAATTAGGAAAATATAAATAATTGAAGTTAGTGGACCAATGCAACTTACATTGCAAAGTAGTGAGATAAGAATATATCGAGTAATTATTTAGGGAGTTTAAGTAATTATTTTGGTCTAAGCGAACTATATAGACTCGATTCATCCTGTCAGATCTGCACTTATCTTTATTGCATCGATATTGTTTTGTCATTTTGGCTCAATAATTTTTTAGAACAATGTATATCAATTAAGAACATCAAAGCGAGACCCAAAATCCTCATGTATGAGGTCTGAGTGAGCATTTTTATGCCATTCAAACCTAATCGTACATTATCTTGAACAATGAGTTAGTGTTTTTTTGTTTTGTTTGAGGAAAATGATGAGTGATCGGTATTTGTTAATAAGGTCCATTAATATTCCGTTTATCTCAATTTTAGAAAATTTCTGAAGTTACACTAACATATTATTACCATGCATTCTTAATTTTCTATGGCTCTTGCTTGATACTGGTATATCAAGAGAAAAGCATTTTACTCATGATGTTCTATTTTAAAATAAAGCATTTTAATCTGGAGAGATTTTATTTCAAAATTTAACTAAGATAGACAATATTCTTCCATGTAATAATCCCTTAAATTAAACACCAACATGTGGTATTCTAAATGTTCTAGTTTATAATTTATATAACAAATTTGTGTTTTGAGTCCTGATATTTAAAACTTAAGAATATCGAAAATGCACACAAATTAAGTTAAAAGTTAATCATCACAGGTGGCATGGTCGAGAAAATCCATCCATTATTTTTAAGGCATGCTAACAGTCGGCACTAGTTAGTTAATGCCGACTGTCAATTACACTATAGTGAAAATATTTTTCTGACTGACGGTTAAGTTATTCACACTGAAAAACATAAACATTGGACATGAAATTCTTTAAATGAACCATGTAAACTTCTATGATATTCTACGATTTAAAGAACACAAACATGAGTCGGCACAGACTACATCCACTGTTCAATGCTGATAGTTGATCTACATGTGGACTGTTCAAATATTATTTCGTGTTCTAACATATGGGTTGTTTAGATGATTCCAATCCAAAAAGAAAATAAAAACACATGGGTTTATAGAGAATCAAATTAGGAGGAATGATTTAAATAAGTAGGAGAATAATTTAGATGAGTTAAGAGTTTTATTAGGGGAAAAGGCAACTGAATCAAAAAAATATCAAAGTCTCCATCATAAACAATGAGAACATAAAACTTAAAAAAAATAAAATCTCTACATTATAAATTATAACACAAAATAAAAGAAAATTCTCAAATCTCTACATCAATTACAATGAAAATCGTTTTCTTTAGTAATTAGCCTACTGCTCTGTTAACAGTAAACCTCAACATCTTATTGTGAATCCAATAAACCAATGGCGTGTGCATGTCTGAAATAATTGTTTATGAGCTGCATAAAGGGCACTGTTAGAGCATTGCTCGGTTGAACTTTCATGCATTGCAATCTCAAGCATGATTGTTAATATTAGTGATCAAAACTATATGTCTTGATTTTTAGTTTACTTACGACTAAGTCTCGGTCTAGGATAGTTAAGTATAGTTGAGCACCAGACTCTATGGCGATTATCTTACGAATACGAAGAACTACTCAAGGAACCAGTGGAACTTCATCCGACCAAAAAGATATGTGGAGACTTGAACTCATCTAGCACTCAAAAGTCTATATAGCTCATACTCTTGAGACAACAGTCGTATATATATGATAGTTTTCATACATACACATTTGTTATTTCGATCCGAGTTTCCTCGCCTATATTTTTCTCGAAATATGTGTTGGTAAGCTTTCGCTTTAACAACGTTTCATCTTTACCCCTGACGAAAGTCATGATGACGTTTCAATCTTGAAAATGACTTTGATTCCGATACTCGATTCTTTATGTCTAACGACTATTATAACATTATAGAAGAATATTTCAATGATTGAAATGTAGAGTTGAGATTACGTAACCACCTATGAATATAAGCATATATAGTGTGTTCGTACATTAGTGTATAAATCCATGTATCGAAAACCAAGTGCGTGCATATGTGTGCATGAGGTATTGGTGAAGGAGACAGGTTGGGTACGCGTACAGGCGGAATTTCACATCCGTGAATTTCTGCTGAGTTTGGAGTTTACGAACTTACAAACCAGTCACCTTAGGTACGCGTACATACACGTACCCACAAAAGTTTTCAACCGAAAATTTCTATTGGGTTTTCAAACCCAATTCCGGTAAAGCTAAAGTACACGTACCCGTACGCGTACCCAATCTGGTTATATCTCAAATCGGTTAAATCATGAACTTAAACAATAAATTAATAAGGAATGTAATCTTTGCAAACCGTGGCTATATTATTCACGAATTGATTCAAGTGAATCAAACCAATTTTTCTTCAATTGTGTCTTGTGTAGTTACATAATATTTCCTTGCAATTGAACAACGTTTGAACTAGTTCTTATGAGTCATTTGAACTAGTTATGAGAAAGATGAATACAATTGATATGAAAGTACTCATATGGCTAAACATTGGTCAACCATTTATGAACCAACCAAATGTACACGTTTAGGTACGGTTAATCAAACCTAAATGAAATACATTTCATGTATGTGTGTGACAAGCTAAGTTTTAATCTAACGGTTGAAACATATTAGATTGGATAAATTAGATTTTTCATCTAACGGTGAATATTGAATGCTTTGTTACCAAGGTAACTTAGATTGCAAACCCTGATTTGAAAACTATATAAATGAGACATCTAGCATCTGGAAAAAATAATCCCCACACCTCTTGTGTGATACTAGCTGGTTTGATAGAGTTTATTCTCCTTTAACCATAGATTTCTTCTCGAGACCCTGTCGGTTAACGACTCAAAGACTTCATTGGGATTGTGAAGCCATATGAAACTACTTCTCTTGTAGTTGTGCGATCTGATCTTGCTATTTTCTATCGTAAGAGTTCCATCGAATAATTGACTTCAGATTATATCTCTGATAGGGAAAGATAAGAAGAAATCACAAACATCTTCGTCTCATCGTTTGTGATTCCGCAATATCTAGTTTCGTTAGCATACGATTTATATTATTGTGAGGTGATCAATAATTCTAGGTTGTTCTTCGGGAATATAAGTCCGGGTTATTGATATGTTCCTGTTCACATTGATTTTATCAAAATACGGAACAAAACTCGTAGGTTTATCTGTGGGAGACAGATTTATCTATTATCGTAGACTTTTTTGTATGATACAGATTTGTTTATTTAAGTCTTCGAATTTGGGTCATAGCAACTCTTAGTTATGGGTGAGATCATCTAAGGGAATCAAGTGCGTAGATCAGATATGTAAGGAGCGCAATTGTACGTTGAATCAGTGTGACATTGATTAGGGTTCAACTACAGTCCAGACCAAAGTTAGTTTGTAGTAGGCTAGTGTCTGTAGCGGCTTTATACAGTGTGGTGTTCAGTCTGGACTAGGTCCATGGGTTTTTCTGCATTTTCGGTTTCCTTGTTAACAAAATTTCTGGTATCTGTGTTATTTCTATTCCGCATTATATTTTGTTATATAATTGAAATATCACAGGTTGTGCGTTGTATCGATCAATTGTGAAATCCAACCTTCGGTTATTGATTGGAAATTGATTGATCCTTGGATATTGATCTTTGGTACCATCCAAGATTATATCTCTTGTATTTGATAAAGACTCGCAGATTTCTATTTGCTTGAGTATAGATCAAATCGAGAGATAGAGATATTAACTCCTTGATATACTTTTTATCAAGATTAAGTCTGACTGTCCAGTTGATTCTCTTAAAAGTATATTAGAGTTAGTCCATAAAGATTGCTAATCAAAATATTGGGTGAGTTTGTTAGACCCCCGTTTTTTTAATTGGTATCAGAGCAGGCAAACACGTTAAAGACCTTATAAGTCTGTGTTTATAGCGATCTAATTATGGACGTGTCTATCTCTAATAACGTACAAGTTCAGAAATTACCAAATGATTATGAAATCTTGGATTCACCTGAGAACTGTCACATCTAAGTTAATATCTAAACATTCTCTTGATGTGAAAACTGTTGATTTGGAAACTCTCCTAGAAGAACAGTTGGATGAACTTTCTGATGAAGGTGATTCAGATATTGATAGAGATGTTGATGAGGAAGTCTCAGAGTATGATAAGTTTTTGGATTAGTTGAATATGAAGAAGATTACAACTTCTCATGTCACATCTTTTCTGACTCCTATATGTCGAGAAACAAGAAATTTAGAAGGATCTACGGTGGTCTTTATGGTCATAATCGCTCTTGCGAAGCGGTCCTCAAACAAACCGAGGAAAACCTGAGTATAAAGTCACTTGAATGTGATCGTGTATATCAAAAATACTTCTTGTTGGAAGAGAAACTTGCAAAAACTGAAGGAAGGATTAACTCTCAGAAAGCAAGTTTTGATGACATAGAAAACGCCTTTCTCGCTCGAGAAAAACGCCTTGAGGCGGATTTAGCTACTGCTCTTGATAAAATCAATATGTTGGAAGATGACTTGAAAAAGTTCAATAATAGTTCAAGCAAATTAACCACTATGCTAGGAGCAAGTAAAAAATCATCGTGATACACGAGGATTGGGCTATAAGGGAATAGATGCTCCAAGTATTAGCAAAGAGGTAAAATTTGTCAATGCTAGTGATTCTTCTCAACAAAAGGTTCCCACTGATGGCAAAAGTGAAATACCTTCACCGGCAGATAAGGTTCAAAATAGCAAAGTATATCAACCTCCAAAATTAGCACACAAAGATCGAGGTAAGAACATTCCTTATGTTTTCCACTATTGCTAAAATAAAGGTTATCTGGAAAGGAGATATCGTTTCCGTATAAGGAATGAGAAACTTCATGATGTTCTTGTTTGGACATCACAAGAAGTTGTGAAACCAAGATCATATGTTAAGACTAATCCCCTTAACGTTACAGGTTGTGAATATCCAACCTTTAGGCAAAGAAATCAATGCGGAGATATACATAGTTTTTCCTATAAACGTCATACGAAGCATTTTCAAAATCGTAATGGTTATCAAAAGGATAACTTTGTAAAGATGAAGATAAGATCCGATGCTCCCAATTGGCGAAATACTAACTTGCAAAAGAATAGTCTATCCAATTCTCTTCCGAGAAATCTTGAAGAGAGTAATGGGAAGAAGGTTCTGGTTGTTCCTAAACGTACTCAGAAGTGGGTACCAAAGAAATCTTCCAGAAAATTCCATGACTATGGAGAAGGCAGTATCCGTGATGTTGGAACTTAACAAGTTTTTTGGAAAAATAGAATTGGATGTGAAAGTTTTTAAAAACGATCTCTTTCATGATAATCTAAAGGTCACTTGTGGTGAGCATGACATTGTTCACCCAACACAACTTAGTTGTGTTGTAAGTGCATCCTCTCCAAGGAATGACCTGCTATGTATACGGTGAGGGAAGCACGAGAATTGGGGCACACAGATTATGTTCGGTAAGACGATTGGATTCTTCTAAAAAGGTATGTTTATAAGCTTGAGCAATATTTGTGTTTTTATTTGCTTAGAGTACTTATAATGATCCATGTACCTTGATATTAGAGAACTGCTCGGTTGAACTCGCATGCGTTGCTATATCAAGCATGTTTGTCAATGTTAGTGATAAAAACTATAAAGTCTTGATTTCTAGTCTATTATATCTAAGGTCTCGGAATAGAATAAAAAGTGTAGTTGAGCTCAAGAACTCCATGACGATCATCATACAAGACGAATGACTACTCAAGAAACCAGTGGATCTTCATTGACTAAAATGTATGTGGAGACTTGAACTTATCTATCACTCAAAAGTATATCTACTCTATCTCCTATCTTGATACAAAAGTCGTATTACTATATAGACTAAGATTATATATACTAGGTATTTCGAGATCAGTATATCTCGCTTATCTATTTCTCGAAATATGTGTTGGTAAAGCTTTTGGTTTAGACAAGTTCATCTTTACCTAGTGACGAAAGTCATGTTATGTTTCAATCACTTTGAAAATCTCTCCGAAGAAAAATAGTTTGTGAATAACAACTATATAACGCCCTCTGAGAATGTTTCAATGATTAAAATAAGAGTTTAGACAATATAACCATTTGAGGATATAAGCATTGTTTTGGAAACACATATATGTATAAGTCATTATTGCCTGAACCAAAGTTTGCGAACTTTGTTGATCAAGTGAAACCGGAGAAGTACGTGAGCTTCAGTCTGCAAACTCAGTCCGCGAACTAGCGAAGTTCTCAAACCCGAGAATTTCTGCTAGAGTTTGTGAACTCCATCCGTTAACTTAAAGTCTGCGAACCCAGTCCGCGAACTTGAGTAGGTTATGTCTAAAAACGATGTTCGTGAACTTATCTTAATAAATCAAGGAATGCTATTGCAAACCGTGGATTTATAGTTCATGAATCGATTCGAGTGAGTCACATCGTTTTTGCTTCAATTGTGTCTTGTGTAGTACATAAATATATAAGCAATTGAACAACTCTCTAACTAGTTCATTTGAGTCATTTGGACTAGTTATGGTGAAGAAGAATATGGTTGATATGAAAGTTATCATATGGCTAACCATTTGGTTAACTATTGTTGAACCAATTAATGTACAAGTTTGGGTACAGTTTTCACAAGCCTACAAATGTGCATTTTATGTGTGTGTAACAAGCTATGTTTTCGATCTAATGGTTGATAAATACTAGCTTGAATCTAATCATGTTTTCATCTAACGGTGAATATTGAATTCTTTGTTACTAAGCTAACATTGATTGCTAACCCTGATTTGAGAGACTATATAAGGGAGAACTCTAGCAACTGGGAAACCTAATCCCCACACATTCTGTGTGATACTAGTTTTCTAATCTAATGTCGATTCTCCTTTAACCTTTGGTTTTCTTCTTCTAAAACCAGGTTAACGACTTAAAGACTTCATTGGGATTGTGAAGCCAAACCGATACTACTTTTCTTGTAGTTGTGTGATCTGATCTTGTTATTTCTATCGTATGAGTATAATTGTAATAATTGGCTTGAGATTTCTATCTCCAATAGGCAAGATATAAAAGTAGTCACAAACACTTCGTCTCATCATTTGTGATTCCACAATATCTTTTTTCGCTGCGTCGATTAAGACTATTGTGAGGTGATTAATAAAGCTGAGTTTTTCTTCAGGAATATAAGTCTGGTTTTATCAGTTGGTTCATGTTCACCTTGATTTATCAAAAGACGGAACAAAAACTTGTAGGTATATTCGTGGGAGATGGATTTATCTATTACTGTAGACTTTTCTGTGTGATACAGATTTGTTTATTAAAGTCTTCGACTTTGGGTCATAGTAACTCTTGGTTGTCGGTGAGATCAGCTAAGGGAATTAAGTGCGCAGTATCCTGCTGGGATCAGAGGAATATGAACATAACTGTACCTTGGATCAGTGTGAGATTGATTGGGGTTCAACTACAGTCCAGGCCAAAGTTAGCTTGGAGTAGGCTAGTGTCTGTAGCGGCTTAATACGTGCATATTTAATATGGACTAGGTCTCGGGGTTTTTCTGCATTTACGGTTTCCTCGTTAACAAAATTTTGGTGTCTATGTTATTTCTTTTCTGCATTATATTTTGTTATATAATTGAAATAATTATGCGTTTTTCAATCAATTAGAATATCTGACCTTTTGGTTGTTGATTTAAATTGATCGACACTTGGATATTGGTCTTTGGTACCATCCAAGTTATCTCCTTGTATTTAATAAAGACTCGCAGATTTCTGTTTGCTTGAGTATAGATCAAATCAAGTGAGATTGAGATAATAACTTCTTGAGATATTTTTATCTAGATTGAGTCTGAGTGTCTAGTTGATTCTCTAGAAAGTAACTCGGAGTTTGTCCATATAGATTGCTAATCGAAATATTGGGTGTGGTTGTTAGACCCTCGATTTTTCACTTTCTTATCGTTCATTTATACCTAACTTGATTGGTGTTTAAGGTTCTTAAATATTTAGGTTTGAAAATAGTGGTTTGGAATGTTTGGACTTCATGGTACACATATCAGGTGTGCATACCATCATTTAAAATCAAAATCCAGGGGTTTAAGTACGCATACCCGTATGCATACTTGCTTGTAGACGTCGATATTCGGTAAACATGTTTTGGCCGTAACTTCTTCGTCCGAACTCGGAATGACCTAATTATTTTTGAATTCTATTTAAATTGGAGATGATGAGTTAAGATTGGTATTTGTCCTGTCTCTTGTTTTTGAGTGTTTTGCTCCGTTTTGTCGCACCTGTTCCACTTCTCTTGGACTTGGGCAGTTAAATTCATGGAGTACTGCTCTTCTAAGCTAATTTGTAGCTTTTAGAAGAATTTTGTTGGTGAATCACAAAGAAGGAAGTTCAAGAATGGGCAGTAGTACACATTACTATGGAATTCTTGAATGTTCACAATCATTTTATGTGAACTATGGTGCATGGTCGTTAATGACTTTGTATGTTCTTCTTTGTTAAGAAAATCTTTTTATACGCCTTTGGTAGCTTTTATTGGTATATATCCGGGGGAAAAAGATTGATTCTACCCTTTAAGGACAAATCATCTTATATGTGCATTACGAGTTTGTCTTGATGCCTAGGAAACTTCTTATGAGAATTTATTCTTGTTTTTGATAAGGATTACTAGAGTTTGGAATAACAATTATTGTGATTTCACATAGCTATGTCCAACGTTTTCATCTTGCAATATTTTTAGATTTATTTATTTAAATTCTAAAGTTGATTTGGAAGATGATGATTGCAGTATTGATGTTTACAGTTTTATATATTGCAATGTTGATATGTGTGTTTGCGTCCGTGAACTATTATTGTCCCATACGATGTCAAAAGTTATCTCTTTTATATCTCGATATGCAAGTCTTGATACAAGATCGATGAACTTTTGACAAACAAAAGTTAAGCCTATTATGTCAATTCATTAATGGAAGATGGATTAAAAAATTTAACTTAAAATATTTTGTTTACAAACATTATGTCTATTAGATGTCGTTATGCAAATAGTGATGAAGATAAAATGAATCTTTGTATAGTTCACAGTATTGATCTTTCCTAATCCATATTTTATATATAATGTGTAGCTCCATAAGTTTTCTTGTGTGAGCATTCCCAACTAGAGTAATCATAGATTCGTTTATGGTTATTTTGGTTGTGTATTCCGATTAAATTAATCATGGGTTTTCTTGTGGTTAGTTTAATTGAAAATTTTGGATACAAAATCATTTCTGTGGTTTTTTGATGTCCAAAGAAATCCTTCTTTTCTTGGAAAAAGTATGGTCGCTCTTGTTATTCTCTCGAGAATGACATCGAATGGGGAAGAGTTCTTTTGAACTTGCGCTTAATTTCCATATCTTTGTGGGGAGTGCGGCTATGAAATTTTTAGGGGTTGTCTTGTATCTTTATAAACTCCTTGATGAATGCATTTAGCTTCGGATTTATGATTACATCTAAACAAGTTGATATATCCTTTTCTTTGGTCTTGAAGCGTCTCCGTGAAAATTTCATTAGGATCCCGTTTTCGTACCTTTGCTAATTTTATTGACAAAAAGGGGGAGAATTAATATGTAGTTCACACTACAAATACATATGATTTACGTGCTTTACGGGTCATTATGTAAGGGGGAGTGGTTTTCGTGTTGAGACGAAAGTATTGACTAAGGGGGAGTGATACATATCAACATAGTATTGTTGTCGAAGGTGTGATATAAGAACTTTGATGTTGTGTAATAATACTATAACATTGTATAACAATGATAGAGAGCTTTTGTTTTCTCATTGTTATGGCTACAGAACTTCAACAACTATGATGCTGAATTGAACATCTACAGAATCATGGGAGTACTTGGAAAAGACGAAGTTTTCAAGTAATGTTGAAGCACCAAGGAGATCAAGCATGTGCACGAGAAGCTACAAAGTTTTATTTATTTTGTAATACATATGTATTGATAGTTTTGTCACTAAAATTGACAAAGGGGGAGATTGTTAGAGCATTGCTCGGTCGAACTCGCATGCGTTGCTATCTCAAGCATGTTTGTCAATATTAGTGATCAAAACTATACGTCTTGATTTCTAGTTTACTTATGACTAAGTCTCGGTCTAGGATAGTTAAGTATAGTTGACCTCCAGACTCCATGGCGATTATCTTCCAAAGACGAAGAACTACTCAATGAACCATTGGAACTTCATCCGACCAAAAAGGTATGTGGAGACTTGAACTCATCTAGAACTCAAAAGTATATCTATATCCTACTCTTGAGACAATAGTCGCATAAGTATGATAGTTTTTATACATACACATTTGTTATTTCGAGCCGAGTTTACTCGCTTATCTTTTTCTCGAAATATGTGTGTTTATTTGTGAAAATTGATTCTGCTATTTTTGGTAAATTTGGGTGTGTTGATGAGAAACAAATCAAAACCCTAAACAAATGCATTGCACAGGAGTACTTTAGATTTGAAAGATCAATTTGTACAATTCTGGCCTAAACCAAGAAATGGCCGTTCCAGACTTGCTTCGGTCACAAAGTGAAGGAGAAGGATTGATCTTCGGGAGGGAAGCATAGAATGTGTTGAGATAAAAATATTGAATTATGAAGGTTTGGCTTTTATGACTTGTATCATAATGTGGAACTGGTTTGCATAACGTAAGCTATCAGTTCTGGGTGTTTTCTGGATACTATGTTAATAACACTTGTTCTTGTTCTGTTGTCAAAATAGGTTGAAAACCTATTTATACAAGTCATTTGTGCGCAACCTTGATCTTGTATGAAGTGGAGAAGATTAAGTAGTGGAGTAGTGGGGTTGTGTAAGAGGTAGTGATCATCACGTGGTCACGCCTTCACCTACTACTCTCATCGCTGTTAACCGTTCGTCATTTCCTGACACGTTCTCGTAATGGGCGCGTTGCACGCCGCTCGCTGTAAATCACCAGACCAATACCCCATTTTGTGACATGTTTAAGTGGGTCAAGTCGTGGGACTTGCTGCAAAGAATAGCGTATGGCGCTATTAGGTTAAACAACTAAGTTGTTTATAAGGCCGATATTCATAAAATATCGTATGTATTCAATGCATGTGAAGTATCGCTTTTAAGCTAGAAGCTCAAAATAATCGATGTGAATGAAGCATCATTGTTTTAGAGCTTGATTGAATAAGTAGCGGATTTGAGAATCTTAAAATAGCAGCATGTCGGACCACCTTTGGGTGACCGTTTGAGGGCCACATGGATGAGACATCATTTGGTCGATCACTCCCTGTGAGAGAGAGGTGGCTAGTGATCATTGAGGTATCTCATTGATCATTTAATATTTGATCCAAGCTGTCCAACCAAGCTAGCAAAGTTGGACAAACGGGATGGTTTGCGGCAGATGTTTGTTGTCTTTGATATAATTTAGGGTTTAGGGGTCATGCGGCCATCCCTATTTTGGCTAGTCGAATAAAAGCATTATGCGTTGATTCGAATGGCCGATTGGGCATGTGTGAATATGAGCCGTTGGTGAGTGTGTTGACATCTCCTGGGTCATCTAAAATTGGATCTAAGCCACTCGATTCGGCTGACGAGGCTGAGTGGTCACGATCGATTTGCAACAGTAGCATACTGACGTAAACATAAATAAGGGTTTAGAACGGCCTTGACTTCTCCAGTTTTTAGATTGGGAAAAAAGATTTGCTGGTTTCTTGGGAAGTGAGGAGACGACGGATTGGGCGAGACTCCTCGAACCGAGCAAACTACTTAACCTCACACAGATGAACTGCAAAGGGAGTGCTTAGATTCAAGAGATCAATCTGTAGGACTCCGGCCTAAACCAAGTCAATGGCCGTTCCAGATTCAATTCGGTCACAAGGAGGGAGATAGGTTAATATGTAGGAGGGAAGCTCATAATTGTGTGGGATCAGTGATGATCAAGGATTTCATATGTGGTATGGGTTTCTGCAATTTTAGTGTGAACTGATGTGTCCAACCAGAATATCGCCATGGCATCATTCTTGCGAGATTAACAACACTTCTGTGGGCGTCACCGCGAGTTCTTCAACAACACTTTGCGAGCGTCATAAAAATAACTTAAAGAGTGATCCAAAGAATGATGTAATAGCTGACGATTAAAGAAAAATGAGAAGATCATGATCATTCTGCGATGGTTAGAACGCTTGCGAGAATTGGCATTATAACTACCACGAGAACATCGCAAGACAGATCCGAAATTAAAGGACAGCTTAGCTGTCATCCATTATATAACTACCCTATATAAAGAGACCCAGTATGTCCAGAGAGATGATGATGTATTTTTGAGTATTGAGAAATTCTTGAGGAGAGCGAAACAAAAGAGTGATTGTATTTATGATCTTCTTCCATTACTTGTAAACATTTCTGAGAATCAAATAATAAAGTGTCGTTTTGATTATCAAAATATGTGTTAATCACTGTAAGATCTTATCAAGGGTGTAGTGTAGGATTTCCTGCAACTTCATTTTGGCTCCCGAAACAGGGATGAATTAATGATTGTTTGAAGAAAAAGATAAAAATTGACATTGTGGTTGGGAGGAATTTGGAAAAATTAGTGAAACATCTTACGCAACATTCAACAGATTACTAAGATTAATGGCTAGAAGAAGAAGAAACACATCAGAACCACCAAAAACTGTAAGGAGGAGTAAAAGACTTGCAGGTGGAGAAACAAATGAAGTGGGAGAATCTTCAAGAATAAGAACAAGAAGAAATAGAATAAGGAATGAAGGAGAAAATCAAGTTCAACAGCCCAACCAACAAACACCAATAAAAGATAGAGTTGTGGATTATGATAGAGTTAGCGTGCATGCTTGGAGATTAGATTCGATGAAAGAAGCAGAAGATCGACAATTAAGAAATGAGAGAAGAGAAGAAAGAGATCAAGGAGTGGTTGAAATATTAATTCATGGAGAAGGTGGAAATGAAATAGCAGATGATTTAAGACAAGGAATACAAGAGGAAAGAAGGTTAGAAGCAGAAGAATGTGCAAATTTGACAAGGCAAAATCACGAGTTAAGAATGGAGAATTTGAGATTGCAAAGTAGGAGATCAAGAAGTACTGCTAGGTCAAATTCAAGATCATTTAGAGAAGAACCAAGGAGAAATTCCCCTATGATAAATGCTGGATCAAATATCCGAGAGGAAATGCAAAATCCAAATGAAGAGCAGCGCCATAGAGAAGAAGAGATGATTCGTGATCGCTACATTCCACGCGGAGAAACTGTGAATGGTAGACGTGATAATAGAAATCAAGAGGGCGGAAATAACCAAGATGGTGAAGAAAATCGAGAAGAAGGTAGAATAATATTACATGGGCGAGAAATCCAAAGAAATCAAAGAATCATTGAGGAGGAAATTGAGAGGCATTATGCTGAACAAACACGTATAGCTTGCGAAAGAGAAAGATTAAGAGCAGAAATTGAAGAACAAGAGTTTCAAGAAGCGATACGGCAGAATAATCATGACAATCGAGAAAGAAGACACACACAAAATCGCCATTACCATAATATCAATGAGGAATATGATAGAATACAAAGAAGAATAGAAATACAGCGAAGAGAAGTAATGAGAAATGAAGAAATTAGCAGAGAATAAATTGGGAGGCATAATCAGTTGCGACATATGGAAGGAGTTGAAGTAGAAAATCACAGGAGAAGGCAGAATGAAGAACCTAAAGAAGAAGCACAAAATCTCGCAGGACAATAAAGACATAAACGTAGAAGAAAAGAAGCTGTACTGAAAAGAACGACGGAGCAAAATTCAGCTGGGAATGAACAAATTTTAAGAGAATTAGAAGAAATGAGGGGAATGTTGAATAACAGAAGATAAGGAGGCAGGAGACAACTTGATGAAGCCATTGAAAAAGCTGCGAGAAATCCGTTCACTCAAGAAGTACAATTAAGGGGAATCCCTCCAAAATACAATTTACCAGCATTAACCAGTATCTTCGATGGGACAACCTGTGTTGTTCAACATGTTAAGGCTTATGTTAGGTGTATGCTACAATGGGAAAACCATGATGCTGTATTATGAAAATATTTTGCATCTAGCTTAACTGGTGAGGCGTTAAAATGGTTCGAAGGCTTACCTAAAAATACAATAACTTCTTTCGACCATTTGCAAGCTATATTCCTGGGAGCATATATAAGCAATAATTCTTCACGACCCGATATTGAAGATGTATTTGGATTAAAACATAGGATTGGCGAGAGTTTGAAACATCTAACCATAAGATGGAAGACAATGTGCAGTGAAATGGCAAGAATAGTGGATGAGAGATACCTCATTTTATCTTTCATTAATGCCATGTTCGCAACCAATCTGTTGTACATACAAATTTTCAGAATCAAAAATACCATCACAATGACTGAGCTACGAGAACTACAAGAAGAATACATTGCTTTGGAGGAAAAAAAATGAGATGGAATCATATCCAGTCGCGAACACCATCTCAATAGCAGTGAACGGGAGTTTACTTCCTAAAATGATCAACAATGTGGCGAGCACCTCGCAACCACAGCAAGAGAAAGTGGTGATTGAAAATCAGCAGAAGTTAGTAGTTATGGGAAGTCGAGATGAAGAAGAGTATGAAAGAGAAAGGAATTATTAAATCGCGGTGGAAATAATAAAATTCAAAGACTTGATCAGCCGCAAGATACTTATGGTGGTAAAAGACAAAATAATTTCAGAGGACAAGGAAATCAAAGAGAAATATGGGAAGAAATTAAGATGCCACCCTTGAATGCCAACATAGAATTTTTTTGGGAAGCTATCATTTTGATGGAAAATATACCATCACCCTGGAACATGGGAAAACAGCCACATCAAAATAATCGAAATCAAGAATTTTGTCCTTATATATCATCATTTCCATGGACATTCAATAAATAATTGAAGGAATGTAAAAAGAATAATTTTGAGGATGATTGATCAGGGAAAGTTAAATCATTTTCTAATAGGACATCCGCAATCTCAGCAGCTATCGCCAGCACCCCAAATTTGCAGAGTGAATATTGTAAAAGGAGCAGAAACATTCGTGATAGAGGTTGGAGCTAAAGCGAAGAATTTGTTCTGAAAATCCCATCATACATTCATAGAGCAGATAAGAATAGAAATTGGAGCAAAAAATAGAAATTGGAAACATAATATCAAGCAAAAACAAAGATGTGATAAGCTGATAGTTGATACAATAGAGCGGCGAGAGGATAATCAAAATCAACATGAGTATATGAATGGCGAGCGGATCGTAGATGCAAAACGCAACAAAAGAGCAGACGCAGAAAATAGTAAGTAGAAAGGTAAAATGAAGAAATTTATGAACGATTTGTTGAAGAAAATGTTTCAAAAGAATATTTCATTTGAATAAAAAAAATGGAATTGAAAGGTTGAAATGCAAATGAAAGGAAAATCAAAGAAAAGAAATTTCATCAGAATTGCATTACTCGCAAGAAACGCGAATACAATTTCGCAGAGACATAAGAATGGGACAAACCTATATGGCGTACACTCTAGTTCGCGGATACAATTTCGCAAGAGGAAAATGTAAGACCTAAAGTGCGTCATATAAGGGGGTATCTCTTTGCGTGGCTCAGGGATAAGGTTATACCGCTGCTGGAACCTGAGACACGGAGACTGGGGTTCATCTCTTTGAGATACCTATCCAGGAGAGATACTTTGGATTTCCAACTGTAGGAGCGGAATATCACAACAAATGATAACTTACGAAATTATGGAAAGAAAAGACATCTTGCGAGCAAGGAATATTTTGCGAGCAAAGGAAATCACGAGGAAACCAAAAGAAGTTCGCGAAGTGAAGTTACGAAGGTTCGCAAGATAATTCTCAAATCCAAAATGGCGGGACAACACAACTGTCATATTTTGTAAGATTGTATAAATAGCCATTTAGGCATGAGAAGAGGGGGGGATATTTTTATCAAGAGAGGATTATTTTAGGAGGAGAGAGAAAATGTTAGGAGAGATTTATTATCTTTATCATCTTCTTCCCCAAAAATTCTAGAGCTCCAAATATTCATTAATGGAGTCTCAATTGTAAAATCATGTAATAACATACAATCATTAGTGAAGCACCGTGGATATAGATCACATTGATCGAACCACGTAAAAATCTTTGTGTCTCCTTTACAATCTTAGTATTTAAATTCTTAGTTTCATATCAAATTAATTAGACTTAGGAATCATTTAAATGGATTCTTATGAGGGTGTAGTTGTGAGATAATCCGCAACTACATAATTTCATATCAAATTAATTAGACTTAGGAATCATTTAAATGGATTCTTATGACGGTGTAGTTGTGAGATAATCCGCAACTACATAATTGGCGCTAGAAACAGGGACCTGCTTGTTGGATTGAAGAAGACTAGAAGAAATCAGAGAAGAAAATCATCAACAAAGCGAAAGTAGCTGGAATCCTCGACAATGAACAATCGAAACAGATGAATCTTCCTTTCTAATTATTTAATTTTGTTCTCAAAAATTTAGGTCTAGTGATTCAAGGTAGACGAAGAAATTGAATTATAACAGCCATATTCGCAGAAAGAAAAGGAAATCGCATACTCGAAATTACTCCAGTGAAGTGCAATTTCAAAGGAGATTAATTAAATAAAGCCACTTCATCGACGATCATTTTGATGAATATAAAGCCAGTTCAAATCCAGCGACTAACTAGGGAAAATTAATGATAGCTTTGTAAACTCAAATGTAGAATCATGCGAAGATAACCATATTGTGATTAAAGCAACAGACGATGGAGTACTGCTGCAAAGGAATTGTTTTTACTCAACCCTCAATAGAATTAGAATATACTAGGATGTTATAGTACCATCAGCAATTAGGAACTCATTTTAATCAAGACACCATCAACAAACGGAAAATTTTCAATGGAGTCCAAGAGAAAGCAACATCAACAGAAACTATTGAGAAAGAAACAATGGACATAAAGAATGTGGAGATTATTGGGAGAAAGAATATAAAGAATAATCGAAAGAAATGTGGAAATTCAGTACATATTGAAGTACAACAACACCAAGCAGATGCTTAAAGAATATGAAATGTTTCTACCATGCAAAGACAAATCAAGCATTTTCTTCGCAAACCTCTTTATAGGATACCATTGCGAAGATATTATTGCGAAATTTACTTTGTCATCAATTATTGTGAAGATATGATAATTCCTAAGCAAATCAGCTAGACCACCAACTTATTATTAATAAGTTAAAGAAGATGGAAAATGGTGATAATTTCACAAGCATAAGAGAAAGCCCCAACAATCACGAGCTAGAGAAAGAAATTCCAACGAACATTAACTCCAGTGATTACTTATCGAACATCAACGAGTGGCAAACCGATTGAGAATAATAATTTTAAGTTGAAAGAACCATGAGCTAATACAGCAAGGAGGGTTGTACTTCGCAGAAATAACTAAGAAGGAAGAATTCCTGTGAAGATATAATGGTGGAGTTCGGTTTGTGCTTAAGTTTGGCTATGAAGTTGGAGGAAGAAGAAAGATTAACAAATATGACGTCTCATCTCTGCAACTCACCCATCTCGTCATTTACGTCCTCAAAATCATGATAATTCGCGAGAAGAAAAATGTAGTAGTCAAGTTCACTTCGTATCAAGAAAATGACGAAGCAACTCTAATCACACTTCACTTCACCAAAGCAAAATCCGAGGCGCCCTTTCAAGTGGACGAAGTTAAAAGGAGTTGCTGCAATATACCAATGATGGGAATAATCATCTTGGATCAACCGTTTTAGACAAGCAAGAGGACTACATGAGCCAGAGTATGGGAGAGGAAGCTTTACGTAAAGTTATTAATTTCTTGCGAAGTTAAAAAATACTGCAGGCGAAGAAGACGCACCTAAAACACAAGTAACATTAAATGACGCATACTACAGGAAAATTACCAGGAAAGACAAACTACTAGCGAATCAAAGAAATAAATGAGTACAACTTATGTAGTGATAGAAAGCAACAAAAGCTGCGAAGGTCATGTTCAGGAAATTCATGATACCCAAGCACTTGGTCCAGAAGCATTCAACCATAGAAAACAAACGCAGATAGTACATTTTACCATATAATACAAACATTAGATAGTACATTTGATTCCCAGCAAAGTGAATATTTCACGAACAAACGCAGCAAAGTGAATATTTCACGAACAAACGCATCAAAGTGAATATTTCACGAACAAACGCAGCAAAATGAGTACTTTGCGAACAAACGCAGCAAGAAAAAAGTAACGAAGAGAGGGAAGCAAACATGAATTGAAGCAAGGGATCTAAAGGCGGAAAAATGGAGTTACTTCAGCAACAACAGCAAAGAAATTCGCCAAAACGCAACGCCTCAAGCTCAACTAACAGAGAAATGATTCAAATATTCTCTACGAACAACATACCCCCTACGAAGTTCAGTTCTCCAGAGCCCATATTCAGGTCTATTACTTCGCAGTAGCAAGATAAGGGCACATTAAATAATCTGCGAACATAACAAGTGTGGGAAGGACGTCCAAGCAAGGAATGTTATCAATGAGTGTTCATGCTCGTGAAACTTGCAGTTTCATTTCACTGCTTAAGAACGATGTTATCATTTATTTTGGTATTCAAAGACTTTGAACGTGAGGCACTGCAAATCAACTCAATCGACTTGGGAAAGCTCAACTTCATAAAAGAAATGATTAGCAGAGGAAGGGAAAATCAGTAGGGAAAGTAATGAACCAGCGAGCAAAAGAGAAGAAAAAAATACCACTTCATCTCAATACAAAGAAGAAACCGGGACACGAATAAGAAATATCCAGTGAAATACTCAGAAAAATAACTAAACTGTAAAGACGCAGACGTACAGGGAAAAAGATGGAGGCGTTATATGAAGATTAGTTCGCAACAACTTGACAAAATCAGTTCGCAATATCAATTCGCAACAATACCAACGGATGATTAAATATCCAAGAAGCAAATCATATATTTCACAAGAGACAACAACAAGCCATAAAAAGGTAAGTACCATTTCCTTTAATACTTTATTTACGGAAGACAAAAGATTTTTGAATTTATTTACTAAAACGGATATACTCGTAAAATTTCTACAATTTCTAAGATTTCAAAACATTTCAAAGATTTTTTAGATTGGTTAAAAGTGATACAATCGCAAGATTCAAAAATGACTTCATCGCAAAATTTAAAAGATCTCAAAAAAATTTCAAAGACTTCAAAATTACAAAAAATAGAGAAAATTAAATTCCTATATTTCTATAGAACAATTTTGATTAATACTTCTCATACTTCTTATACTAAACATTTCATGAAAACATTCAACATTTTATGTACATGAAAAATTTACGATGAATTTTTAAAAAGGCGAAAAAATACCGCCATTTACGATTAACTTGCGAATAAAAGACCGCAATCTGTGATCAGCCTCCAAAAAAGAAAGAGAGCCGCAGAAAATTTTATACAGGCAAACCTTTGTGGCGTACACCCTAGTTCGCGAAGCTATATTTCGTAAGAGGCAAAGTCCTAAAGTACGCCATTTATGGGGGTACCTATAAACGTGGCTAAGGGTAACCGGAACACCACCAAGGACCCTTAGTACATGGTAAAAATTTAGGGGTACAACCCAATAATGGGGTACCTATCCGGGTTATACACCTTGGATTCTCACCTAATCTAGCGACATTACGCAATATAAAATGCGGTGTAAGAGGATTTAGGGTGGGCGACTAAGGCATACTGTCTTTCCCAAGAAGTGCAGAAAACGATCAAGGCGCCGAGGTACACGGTTGAGTCAAGAGTGCCGGGTGAGGTTGAACCACATCTGCCATTTTTGATAAGTCTTGGCAAATGATGCATTTGGCCCAAAGATACCCCATAGGGTGCAACCTCGTAACTATAAGCCCTATAGGCAAAAAGGATAAGAGGTTGCGATCAAAAGCTGGTTGTTGGCAGAACCAGATGGGAAGAGCTAACCTTGTATGGTCGATGTACGGTTCCTTGAAGGGGCAACCAGGGGGAAGATAAAGGGCAGCACCCTCCATTAGGGAGATGATACGTGCTATAAGATGCAAATGTCACGAGGCTTCTTGTTTGCGAAAACATAAAGGCTTGTCATATTTGTGCAACAATTGAACTTCTGCGAGCCTTCTAAAAAAAAAAAAGAGAGAAAGAAAAGAAAAAAGAACTCGCAGAACATAACAATGAAGATAAGATGAGATCAATGGGTTTTTGCATGAAAGTGTAAAGGCGTCCTGCGATTTCATCGCAAGACGATAATGTCACGAGGTTGTATGTTCGCAAGAATGTTCAGACTTGTCATATTATCGCAAATACAAAAGTTTACTACAAAAGAGGTGGCAAAATAAGACCTTTACTTAGGAAGGCATGATAAGACCACAACAATTAATGAAATTCATTACAATCATTGAAGAAATTATACAAGAATATACATCATGAAGTTTTGAAGAGAAGATAACTTACAAAGATCATTGAAGAATTTTGAAGAGAAAATATATCAAAGAAGACAATTCCATCAAGATCATTGAAGAATTTTGAAGACAATATATATCAAAGAAGACAATTCCATCAATATCATTGAAGAATTTTTACAAGAATATATATCATGAAGTCATAGCAAAAGAGGCGATTTCATTCGCGATCAAAGACGAATTCATATAAGAAAATACACAAATAAACTTGCGAAGATAATTATATGAATAAGAGGAAATTCAAAGATATATCAATTTTACCGCAGCAAAATGAGCTAAGTAACACAAACATTAGCTATGCATTATAATAGATAAGTATTCACATCATACAAGCATCATACTCGCATCATTCAAGCATCATATTTGCATCATAAATGCATTGCATAAACATTTCATGGCATAAGAATCGCATACGCATTTCATAACATAATCATTACATGAATATTATATTCGCACAAGTGTTGTACAAAATTCTACAGGAAAATACCACGAAACTTCGCAGAAATATTCATAATTCGCAACAGTATATTCGCAACAGTATGTTCGCAACATTATTTACAACACTATTCGCAACATTATATTCGCAGCACTATTCACAACACTATTCAGAAGTTCAGAAATTCGCAGAAAACCCCAGAAATCCGCAGAAAAATTCAGAAATTTGCAGAAAAATTCAGAAGTTAGCAGGGTTACCACTTGAGGAAAAGGCAAGATAAGAATAGAGACGCAATTTAGTTATTCAACATTTTCTTAAGGATTCTCCTTCATAGATAAAGAACAGAGGCAACTATGGATACCCAAGAAAATATTTGATGTTCTTTATCTTCTCAGCAAGAATCCTCACCAAAAGTGGAATAATAATTTCACATGAACATATACTTCTTATATAATTCGAGGATTAAGTACTTCTTATACTTCTTCAAGGATATTTTATATTTCTTATACTTCATACTTCTTCAAGATACTTCACACACTCCATACTTCGGAAGATGATACTTCTAATTACTTTTTAAAGTTTCAGAACTTCACAAAAGAATAGAGGCAAGTATATACTTTTCGAGTTTGATATTCTTTCGCTTGTTCCTTCAACAACAAAGATCAAAGACTACTACAACGGATTTTTTCTTAAAGATCGCTCTTCAAGCAATATTCAAGAAAAAAGAGGCAAGATGTAGGAGCGGAATATCACAACAAATGATAACTTACGAAATTATGGAAAGAAAAGACATCTTGCGAGCAAAGGAAATCACGAGGAAACCAAAAGAAGTTCGCGAAGTAAAGTTACGAAGGTTCGCAAGATAATTCTCAAATCCGAAATGGCGGGACAACACAACTGTCATATTTTGTAAGATTGTATAAATAGCCATTTAGGCATGAGAAGAGGGGGGGATTTTTTTAGCAAGAGAGGATAATTTTAGGAGGAGAGAGAAAATGTTATGAGAGATTTATTATCTTTATCATCTTCTTCCCCAAAAATTCTAGAGCTCCAAATATTCATTAATGGAGTCTCAATTGTAAAATCATGTAATAACATACAATCATTAGTGAAGCACCGTGGATGTAGATCACATTGATCGAACCACGTAAAAATCTTTGTGTCTCCTTTACAATCTTAGTATTTAAATTCTTAGTTTCATATCAAATTAATTAGACTTAGGAATCATTTAAATGGATTCTTATGAGGGTGTAGTTGTGAGATAATCCGCAACTACACTAACTATATAAGGTTATACCCTGGTTGGACGACCGAGGGTCTCTTCTAAGGAGTACAGAGTATGACCAAGGCGCCGAGGTACACGGTTGAGCCAAGGATGCCCGGGACAGACGAACCTACCCTGGACATTCTTGGTAAGTCTTGTCTATGATGCCCTCGGCCCAAAGAAAACCCCACTTAGGGTGCAGTCTTGTAACTGTAAGGCATATAGGCATAAAGGACAAGAGGCTGCTAAAATAACTGGTTGAAGGGCGAAATAAATAAGGGCAGATGTGCCCTCCTTGAAGGGGAAACTAGGGGGAAGATAAGGGAGGCACCCTCCATTAGGGATCTGATAAGTGTCTAAAGACGGCAATGTCATGGGGCTTTATGCTCGCAAGAGCATTTAGGCATGTCATATTTGTCGTGTGAAAAATATTATATAGAGGAAACAAGCCATAAGATAAAGTTAAGATGAGATCAATGGGTTTTTATATGAAAGTATAAAGATGTCCTGTGATTTCATCGCAAGATGACAATGTCATGAGGCTCTGTTCTCACAAGATGAACTTAGACTTGTCATATTGTCGTAGAGAAATTGACAAAATACAGATAAGGCAAGATCAATGGGTTTTTGCAAACAAATGTAAAGACATCCTGCGATTTTGTCGCAGACAAAAAAATTGGCAAAATAAGACCTTTAACTAGGAAGGCAAAATAAGACCAACAGAATAATCCCAAACATTAACTATTTTCTCTTAAGAGTGCAGGAAATATTTTTTCATCGCAGGAGAAATGATGAGAAACAAAAATCCTTCAGAGTTCTTCAGAAACATTATTCAAAATCGCAGAGCAGGATTATTAGAAGAAAATATCGCAGTAGTATTCATCACACCACATACCTATTTCTAATTTCGCAAGAAATATAGCAACACAGCTCGCAAAAAGATGATATAGGAAATAGTTGACCATTACAAGTAAGATAATAAAGGGAAAGTAGGGGAGTGGATAAATAAAATCTCATTATCTTCCTTGAGAATATTCAAAATAACAGAAGTAAAATTTAAATTCAAAGTTGCATAAAGTTACATTACTCGCAAGAAAGAGGAAAAAAGAGAAAACATAGAGAAAACAAAAATAAAACTCAGGCTTCAGTATCGATATTGCCATATTCATCATCTTTGTTAGTATTATCAACTTCACCAACATTCTTCTTATTACGATTGATTCGAGATTCTTCTTCTTCGCCAACAGTTGCTTCACCACCAGTGGTTACTTCTCTAGGAGGACTTTTTTCTTCTTCTGTTTGGTGTTCTTGAGAAATATTTTCTTCCTCACTTGCATATTCTAGATCCTTATCCATAGGAAGAGGAACTTCATCATCATCTACTTCTAGAGGAGGAATAGATACAATGGGAAGATACTGATATATAAGAATGTCATTCACAAGGACTTCAGCACTAAGATAAACTTTGCGAAGGAAACCTTTATCGCGATTTGTAATCTCCAAGTTCTTAAAATAATCAAGATAGTCATATCTTATCTCTGCTCGATCGCGAGATTTAACATAACGAGAAAGGAGAGATCCATTTTCTTTGCGAACTTTAGCCAATTTATCAGTCAGATCAGAAATGGTAGAGTGAAGGCTTCTTTCAGATTATGCGAGAAACAAAAATGACAAGAAAATATTCAGATAAAAATCTCGCAAGAAGTATAGTGGAGAAATTAAATAGAAAAATTAACGGTCAAGATAGTCAAAATGACTACCTTCTTTTTGAGAAGTTAAGTTTTGAATTAAAGATATGCAATAATTCTCCCATTGATTCATGGCATCGTCAAATTTGTCCCCAACTATATCCTTCAGGCGAGATTTTATATTTTCTTCTTTGGAGAGGAGATACGAGTTTTCCATTGCTAATAAAGAATAAGATTCTTCTAATTGGGAGTATTGATCTTGAAGCTTGCTGGCCTTTAAACTAAGAGTTAACCTACCCTTGATAAGTTTATCCTTCTCAGCAGCAGATGATTCAGTTACTTCCTTGAGATCATCCTTAAGAGAACGAAGAGATTGCTCTTGATTATCACATATTCTTTGAAGATTACTCAATTATTGCGAGGAAATCGCCATCAAGCTTGAAAAACTATGTTTTTATTGAGATAAAGTTCTATTTTCATCTGATAAAGATTTCGTCGCCAAATTAGCCTTGATTAACAAATATGAGAGGCGAGTAACCTCGCTACTTAATAAATTTTGGCTTTGCGATAATTGATTATTCTCATTAGTAAGATTATCTATTTGATCTATCGAATATGTGTAGAGATTATCTAATCTATTATACTGGTCCATCCAAGAATCTTTTTCAACACGAGCTTCTTCAGCGATAGACTCAAATTTAAGTCTCTCCATGAATCGATTCTGATTTAAAACTAAATATACGAATGTAAAATTTAAGAAGGAATTTTGAGTACATAGAAAATGAAAATTTGTTAGAATAGAAAAACCAGAGACAGAGGCAGGAAAATTATACCTTTTAACTCTTGTTGCGAAGATTCTCGCAGCCAAGTGAATAATTGCGAAGCTTTTGATAAAGAATGTCATATTCCGAAGTCTTAGCTTGGAGATTTCTTTTAAGCGATTCAACTTCACTTTCTAAATCTGCTTGTGAAGCCATTTGGTTAGAACCAAGATACTTACATAAAACCTCGCAGACGTCCTGCTTGACAGGGTCAGTAGAAGACCTCTTAGCCTCATCCAAAACATCAAACAAGACTTTAAAAGCAACATCCACTCCTATCAAAGTTTTCTTAGAAAAAGAAGAAGGTACAGATGGTGAAATAATGACAGTAGAAAGCTGGAGGTTTTAATTGTTCGCAATGATTGCATCGTCATAAGGAGGAGTGTTTGGAAAGGTAACAGTTGAAGGTAATAAAGGGCTGGAAGGAGTTTCATTGAAATCAACTTTTGGGATATTAGTGCCGATAGTCTCGCAAAAATAATAAGAAGGTTCCATTTGCAAGGTTGTGGGAATAACTCTCGCAGATGTCATCTTGGGAATAGTAATGTTAGCCTTAAGAGTTTTAACTTGGAGAGATATTTTGCGAGGACTAGCAATACTTTCGTCATCCTGCGAATAATAACTTAGATAAGAAACAAAGGCAACAATATTGTTATTAAGAAGAAGTAATTGTTTCTTACTACCTTATGACTCGTAGGATTCCTTCTCTTTTGAGCTAATTTGTTGAGAAGATTAGGGTTTTAGGGTGCAGACTGGGTGTTAGGGGTAGTTCCGCTGAAAAGAAGATATAGTATGGGAATTATGAAGAATCAAATAGAAAAGATTAATAAAATATGAGTAAACATGATTCAAGTAAGCAAAATGGAATTTAGTAACATCAGGAAAACACATACCTTGAAGATTCCATTAAATCAGTAGCGGGTAGATATGATGAACAAGAAAAATTGCAGATCGGAAAAATTTGCAAAGGATGAAGAAACGAAGAAGATAGAAGAGTAAAAGAAGAAAATTAGTTATGTAACCAAATTCTACCTTTTATAAGCAAAGTGAGATGACCTGTTGAGGAGTGACGTGCCAGTAAAAAGAGGAATTTATAACACGTATAGGCGGTTAAGCTAAATTCACGGAGTTTTGTCGAGAAGAAAATATGGAAAGATATGAGGCTGCGAGAATTATGAAGAGTTGGAGATTCTCATATCTCCTCCACTTCGCGAAGAAGACATGAGAAGAGGCAAGATGTAGGACCAGAATATCGCCATGCCATTATTCTTGCGAGATTAACAACACTTCTGCGGGTGTCACCGCGAGTTCTTCAACAACACTTGGCGAGCGTCATAAAAATAACTTAAAAAGTGATCCAAAGAATGATGTAATAGCTGACGATTGAAGAAACATGAGAAGAGCATGATCATTCTGCGATGGTTAGAACGCTTGCGAGAATTGACATTATAACTACCACGAGAACATCGCAAGCCAGATCCGAAATTAAAGGACAACTTAGATGTCATCCATTATGTAACTACCCTATATAAAGAGACCCAGTATGTCCAGAGAGATGATGATGTATTTTTGAGTATTGAGAAATTCTTGAGGAGAGAGAAATAAAAGAGTGGTTGTATTTCTGATCTTCTTCCATTACTTGTAAACATTTCTGAGAATCAAATAATAAAGTGTCATTTTAATTATCAAATATGTGTTAATCACTGTAAGATCTTATCAAGGGTGTAGTGTAGGATTTCCTGCAACTACATGATGAGTTCAAATAAGTTCTGGTAGATTGACGAATTCTTGAGAGTAATTACTCGAGAAATTCTGTGTATACGAAAAAAGTTGTCCTCTTCAATCATGGATTTAGAGACTTATTTATATTGTCAGAGTAATAAACACATTGATCCCTGTAAGTGTGACGGTTTCTTAAGTAAAAAAGTGGGAGATCGTGGTAAAGTCAGTTCCGTGTCGTGTGGAGACTTGACTGATCATGCACCCACTATTTTTCTAACTCCTTCAACTGTTTGCACGACTTTCTCACATTTCTCGTCGTGGATGAACACACGTGTCGCAGGCCACCAGACCAAAACCCTAAGTGATATCCCCTATTTGTGACGTGATTGATGTCTCACGAATCATAGAGTCAGTTGTTGACTGATTAGACAATGTGTCTAGGTTTTGTTGAATCAAGCATGATTAACGAATACTCAGTGATTCATGAATGTTAATGTTGCTCGTCTGAGCAAATATTGTAAATTCGATGAGTTGTTGAATATTAAGTTACGATTAATATTCGAGTTTCCCAGTTGGGCGAGTTATTGATGAGTTACTGAATATAAGTGGACTATTCGAGCAACTGAGCAAGTATTTCTTGATTCGACAAAATACTGATAAATTACTAAATATTGATAATCGGGCCAATATTCGAGCAATTGAGCAAGTATTGATCAATTCGACGGATTACTGATAAATTACTGAATATTGATAGTGGGATCAATATTCGTGCAACTGAGCAGGTATTTCTCAATTCGACGAATTATTTACTGATGACATGGACCAATAAAATATTAACTAAAAATATTGGTAGATTACCGAATATTATATAATTAATCTCGATATTGATTGCTGGATCAACATAAATTTATTGGTGTTTGAACTTGCTCAGAATGATGATTCGTGAAGCGTTTATTTGAAACCCTAATTTTTGATCAATTGTTCGTCAATTGGTGAATTACTGAAAATTAGTCATGAGTGAAGGAGGGACCGACCACATGGGATGATAAACGATCATGTGGTGCCCGAATACTCAAGTGAGTGTGCACCAGGGTCATGAGTTGACCAGTTGGTGAAAGAATGATGATTAAATGCTGGTTTCATCATTTATTGAAAAATAGTTGCTCGATTGAGCATTAGGTAATAAAACCTAATTTATGGAGAAGTCAGGGACCATCCAAGAAGGCATGAAACCGTCCCTTAGGGGTGTGGGACCAGCTGATGTTCGATTGAGAAAATCCCAAGTTGTTTGGAAGGAGTTTGGACCCAATATGAGCAATCGAGCAAGTTAGGTCAAAATTATGAAAACGTGTGGGACCGGCTTTGTGCAAGCCCTAGGGATGACCCTGGTCGGTCAAGAAGGAATGCACGTGTTACCATGTTGTCCATGTTTCTGTACTGAGAGTTTCAGTATTTTCTGATATGCTCTTGAGCAACATTGTGAATTTTCAGAGGAGTTTCATCTTGACTGAAATTCTTGTTTTTGTTGGAATGAGAATGTATGCTCAATTAATCAATATTTTGTAAATATTAAAATACGAGTATTTTAATATTTAAAATTTCCGTGAGAGGCTAGCCGGTCGTGTGACCATGTTGGCTATTGGTTTTTCATGGTTTGAGCAAACTTGGAGAAATTATGACGAAACCATGATTTTTCCTCAAACCGAGTTTCATGAATTGAGGAAAATAATGATTATAAAAGACTAGGGATTGCAAGGTGTGGGACCGACCACAGCTAGGGCATAGCCGGGCTATGTTTCCGGTCCCACAACACTTTCCCTAATTTTATATTATTATTTTTCATGAAACCGTGATGTTATGGAGAATCCATGAGTTTTTGTTGAAACAAAGGAGTTTCATGAAATTGGGAAATAATAATAATTATAAAAGGCTAGGGATTGTAAGGTGTTGGACCGGCCACGGCTTGGGCATGGCCGGTTGGCTAGGTAGCCCGGTCCCGCACACCTTTCCCTATTTTATAATATTATTTTTCATGAATCCGTGAAGTTACGGAGAATTCATGAGTTTTGTTCAAACAAGGAAAGTTGCTAAAATCAAGGAGTTTTCATGAGTTCATCAAAATAACAAAATAGGGAAAAATAATGGAAGAGGTATGGGACCTGCCACGGCTAGGGCATGGCCGGCCAGCCGGTAGGCCCAGCCCATGGCGCCTCTTATTATTTTATTATTATTTATTGTTTTCTCCTGTTTTGCGTAGGATTCCTCATCTGTCCATAGTTTTGAATGCTCGTTTGTGCATCCAAGTGCTCAGTCGTGCATTATTGTCGTCGAGTACACTTGCACCATTTTTGTGGGGCTTACTCAGTGATGGTCCAAATGCCCGATTATTGAGTATTTATTACTAATTTATGAAATTCAGTGGAGAATGATTCATGAAACTGAGTAATGAAAGTGAGTAGTTATTTATTATCAATCCATAGGATCAGGCGTGGATTCGACCATGGATTTGGAATAATAAAGCGAGTATTACCATTCCGTGGGATTGTGGATTCGGCCACAAAATCGGAGTAACAAAGTTGTGTATTACCATTCCATGAGATCATCTGTGGATTCGATCATGAAATCGGAGTAATGAGGTTATCTATTACCATTCCATGAGATCAGTCGTGGATTCAATCATGAAATCGGAGTAATTAGATAAAATAGATTATATTCTAGGAATTCAATGGTGAATGTCATGGTAGAACTAATTTATTGCAGAAGGGATATTAGCTAGTTAAAGCGTCATACCAGTTCCGCAAGGTGCATATTCAGGAGACGGATGATATCCTGAAGGCGTTATTGCTCTCAATCTTAAGGAGAACCGTCTCGATCTAAACACAGTCTCTCTACATAGTCAGGAACAGTGAGTGTGATAGGTGTAGAATACACCTAATTTACTATCTAGTAGTTTATGCTTTATTTGCTATTTTTCTTGTAAATTATGTATTTTACGTGTCTTTTTGAGTTATTAGGTACTCTGGAGTCGCACGGAGGAAAAGAAGAAGAAATTTCCAAAATTGAGCAAAAAGGGAAGAATTGTCATTTCATAGGGCGAGCACTATCTGGTGTCCGGTAATGGTTAAGGGGATGCTATTTGGAGGACTGCTAAATACAGCCGAGCTGAGGTTAAGGGGGGTCTCCAACTGGGTGGTTTTGTACAGCTGGGTGTCTAAATCCAAACTCAGTTATAAACCCTAGATCGATTATATTGCGTCTCAATCATTGTTTGAGCTGCTACTGAAATTGAGAAAGGAAAATAAGCAGCGGCTGCTGCTGTTTATCGAGACACAAAGAGAATTGAGAGATGGATTGAAGCCGTTGTTGAAGAAATTAGAAAAGCATAGATACTGTTGTTTCCGATTCGAGGTCATGAGATGAAGAAATCATGAGGAGAAAGTTGCCGCTATTGATTGGAGCAAAAACATGGAGATGAAATTGATGAAGCTCAACAGTTAAGAAATTAGGGTTTCGATTTGAATGATTAAATAGCCGAAATTGAGGGTTCTGTGGTAGCTGGAGAAAAGATCAATGAGGAAGATTAGTGATGTGGATGATGGTTGAATCAGATCGAGTTTCTAGGGTTCGATCTGTTGGTGTTCTTGAGGTGAAATTTGACACAGATTCAAGATGGGTCTGCTGATTACTAAAATGGGTAGTAGGAAAAAGTGATTTTGGCAGTGTGAATTAAGGAATTGAAGAGGGGTTTGCTGGAAAAGAATTAGAAGCAAAGATTGAATCTGTTGGTAGCGTTGTTTTGTTTGAATCTGAATCCGTGTTTTAATTCAGAAGATGGGTTTCTGAATCTGGTGTTGTTAATTGGTTCGAATGATGAAATGGGTTTGTGGTGGTGTTCTTGGAGATGTTGTTGTTGAGAGTGAAGGAGAAACTGGTGTTGGTAGCAGATGAGGGTATTCTTGAGATAGAGAATTACAAGGTGTTGTGAAGTGTTGCAGGTCAGTTCAAAGGGTGCAATAGCAGCAATTTGGTGCAAGATTAATTAGATGTATGCTAGGTTTGTTACAGGAATGAAGTAGAAAAAGTGAGGCCTGAATTTGGCCGGAATTGTCCTGTAATTGAACAAAACTCGGCCGATTTTATACTCCGGCGAGTCAACTCGTTGTCGCCGATGACCGATTCTTATCTCCAACTCAACTCAGTGACTCAGCCGACTCAGCCCTGACTAAGAAAGCTAACTCGGCTGACTTGACTATCTCCTTTGACTTTGACGAACAGTTTGACCTTTGACCGTTAGTCCTAACGATAGACTGGCGGAATATTCCCTCGACTGATAGAATTTTCAGGCTCCCGGCGGTGACGAATTCCGGCCAAAAACCCAGTTTTCCGGTGTCCAAAAATGCAGAATTTTGTGTAAACTTCTCTCATGTGTGTGAAGACTTAGAATTTGGAATTGGATGAAAAATTTGAAAGTTTTGGAGAATTGGACTAGAAATTGGAATATGGCTCAAATTGGGAAAGTGGTGTTCTTATGGAATGTGGAATCTTTTCCTACAAAGATATGGAGAGTATTTAAGCCTATAAATAAAGGAGCTCTACATCTTTACACACACATCTACTTTGGAGAAGGAGTTAAAGTGCACAAGGATTGGAGGAAGGAGAAACCATCATCTTTTCAATAAGTTTTTCTTTCTTCCTTAATTATTATTATTATTATTGTGTGAACTCCAAACTATGAGTAGCTAATTTTCTTATTGATTGAGGATGAATTCCTAGTTCTTAACATATGATTTGAGTTTTGTTTCAATTCTACTTTGAAGTTTTTCATATGATTATCGTTTGTTTTTACTAATATTAATGTTCATGATTGATTGATAGGTTGTTTGGAGTGCACGCTAAATTGATTTGTTAATTTAATCTAAAGCTAGTGAAAGTTAGGGAATACGTAATATTTTCTTGACTCTTTACACAAGTAGAAAACACAAGACCTTGCGGAGGGATTCCGTGTAGCAATTGTGTGTGAAAACAACGCTAGAAATTGTACCAAGCGAACTGAGTCTAACTACTAGTACTTAACCTAAATTCATAAATCTTAATGCGTTCGGGGGATTACATCTTGTAAGCGAACCTCAAGGTGGTTCTTTTGAATAGAATCTGATAACTAAGCGAACCTGTTACTCAGTGAAATAAGGAATTTTGGGGTTAGCTAAGTGAACCTGCTATCCTACGGTTGGTGATAATCTATGACTAATAAAAAGTGGAAAAGAACATAACTTTAATCATTGTTTTGTAGCGAAGAAGGATTCCTTGATCTATTCTCTCTTATTGAATTCAACTTACACTGTTAATTATTTTGTTTAATTCTTTTGCTTTTTAAATAAATATAAGAACCAATACCCCCCTTTTGTGACATTATAAGACAACTATAATCTCTTTCTCCTCGTGGGATCGATCTTGACTTCCTTATATTACTTTTTAATTAGGTAGTAAAATATTAATTAATTTGTTGTGGTTACAACACGCAACAAATTTTGGCTCCGTTGCCGGGGAGCAACGGACGATTTTAGTTGTTTTTATTTTTCTTTTTTGCTTTATTCTTGCTTTGTTAGACTCTATACCGTATCTAACTTAGTTTTGTGAATCTTGTTTTAGGTACTATATCTTTGGTGAATGCTTAAAAAGGGAAGACCGAGTCCAATACGTCTTCGATCCGGCACTCAACTAAAGGAATTTATTTGAGCGGTTAACACTCCGCTTCCTCGTTCTACATCAAGTGAATTAGAAGATTCGGACATAGAAGAAGAAGCAATGGGTGATCGTACACTCAAGGACCTAGCTTCTCACAAGATTGATACACAACAATGGTGTATCCAAACTAACTCAACTTTCGAGATCAAGCCGGGGTTGATTAGAGAATTACCAAAGTTTCATGGCATGGTGAATGAATACCCAAACAAACATCTTATGGACTTCAATACCATAGTCATGGCCATGCTTCCGCAAGATATTAATGAGGATGGAGCAAAGTTGAAAGCTTTTCCGTTCTCTTTGGCGGGCAATGCTAAGGAATGGTTGTACTATTTGCCTTCCGGAAGTATCACAACATGGAATGGGATGAAGAAAATTTTCCTTGAGAGATATTTTCCCACATCAAAAGCTACTCAAATTCGCAAGGAGATTTGTTGGATGAAACAACATGTGGGAGAGTCATTATATGAATGTTGGTATCGGTACAAGAGATTGGTGGCAAGTTGTCCACACCATCAACTTAGTAACGCCATGATAATCCAATACTTCTATGAAGGTCTCCAAACAAGTGATCGATATCTTCTTGACGCCGCCGGTGGTGGTGCACTAGTGAACAAGACGGTGGCCGAAGCTACCAAGTTGATTGAAAGTATGGCGGCAAACTCGCAACAATTCTATGAAAGAGGTGATTCAATGGTTAAGTTGGTGCATGAAGTTAGTGACTCGTCTTCACAATCCGATCAACGGTTAAACAACATAGAGAGGATAGTGCAATGATTGGCCGCGGTAATTATTCTGAATGATGAAACCGAACAAGTAAATGCTTTATATCCAAATCAAAGGCCAAGGTACGATCCATACTCAAATACTTATAATCCCGGTTGGAAAGATCATCCCAAATTTAGCTATGCAAACAAGCAAGCGGCGGCTCCTAATCCATATGCGCAACAAGGTGGATTCCAACAATCACGTTTCCAACCTCAACAACAATAATTCCAACCACAACAAGTCAAGGAGCAAGATTCTTCGAATGATGACAAGTTGAATGTAATAATGCAAAGCATGCAAGGTCTCACTTATATGTTACAACAAAACCAACAAAAGACCGATTCGACAATCAAAGCTTTGGAACAAAGGACCGGTTCGGCAATCAAGGATTTACAAACTCAAATGGAATAATTGGCGACCGATATGAACTTAATGAAAGCTCAAACATCCACAAAAATTCCTTCACAACCATTTGTGAACCCAAGAGAGAATGTTAATGCGGTTACTTTACTAAGTGGAAGACAAGTAGAGAGTCCAAGTCATCATGAAGACGCTAGTGAAGAGGTAGTAAAAGAAAAGGAGGAAGCCGTACCAAAGGAGAAATCAACACCAACCGCCCAATCCAAGGAACCGGTTCCTACTTTTACTACTCCACCTCCTTTTCCTAGTCATTTTTCTAAGTCCAAGAAGGAAGCTCAAGACAAGGAACTCATGGATATCTTCAAGAAGATAGAAATCAACATCCCCTTCATCGAGGCCATTAGGACAATGCCAAGGTATGCAAAATTCATGAAGAAGTTATGCACAAAGAAGGATAGGTTGCTTGATAATGAAATTACTAAAGTTGGTGAGAGTGCGTCGGCTATGCTTTTGAATAAGATGCCTACAAAGTGCACGGATCCCGGTGGTTTAACGGTGCCAATTACTATTGGTAAGAAAAGGTTTGAACATGCTTTACTTGACTTGGGAGCTTCCATTAGTGTGATGTCAGCCGATATATATGACTCCTTGAATCTTGGACCGTTGAAAGAGACGAGAGTTCTTATCCAATTAGCAAACAAGTCTAACATTTATCCAAAGGGACTTATAGAAGACGTTCTAGTGCAAGTGAATGAGTTAATTTTTCCGGTGGATTTCTTTGTGGTGGATATGGACAACAATGAGAATCGTTCGTCTACTTATCTACTTCTTGGGAGGCCATTTATGAAGACCGCAAAGACGAAGATTTATGTTGATAAGGGTACACTCACTATGGAATTCGACAAGGAAGTAATACACTTCAACATATCCGAAGCCATGCGCTACCCAAGTGATGTGCATTCCGCTTACTCCATTGATGTGGTTAGTTCATTAGCGCAACAAATGGTGGAATTGAATCAAGAGGACGAACTTGATGTGGTGTTGCAAAAGAGCATTGAATTGGACGTCCACGGCTTTTCCAACTTGGATGTTGAAATTTCCACGGAGTTGGTGGAGACGTGTGGTGCTTTAACGGCATTACAAGAAGCTAAGGGAAATGTTTCATATATTTTTTTACCCATGAATGATGAATTACTTGTACCATCTATTGTGAAGGCGCTTAAACTAGAGTTGAAGCCACTTCCGGACCATTTGAAGTATGTGTTCTTGGGAGATGGATATGAGCTTCCGGTGATTATTTCAAAGAACCTCACACCGGTACAAGAAGATTGTTTGCTTAGAGACTTTAAAGAGCAAAAAACGGGTATTGGGTGGACAATTGCGGACATCAAAGGCATTAGTCCATCCATGTGCATGCATAGGATTCTAATGGAATAGAATGTGAAGCCGGTACGTGATGCTCAACGTAGGCTTAATCCTCCCATGATGGAGGTTGTGAAGAAAGAGATACTCAAATTTCTAAGTGCGGGGGTAATTTACCCAATTTCCGATAGCAAGTGGGTTAGTCCGGTACAAGTGGTGCCAAAGAAGTCCGGTGTTACGGTTGTTCGAAATCAAGACGATGAACTTGTTCCTACAAGAGTTCAAACCGGTTGGAGAGTGTGCATTGACTATAGAAAGCTTAATTCCGCAACCCGAAAGGATCACTTTCCTTTACCTTTCATTGATCAAATGTTGGAGAGGTTAGCGGGGCATTTGTATTATTATTTCTTGGATGGTTATTCGGGATACAACCAAATTGTGATTGCACCGGAGGACCAAGATAAGACTACTTTCACTTTTCCGTTTGGAACGTTTGCGTATAGACGGATGCCGTTTGGTCTTTGCAATGCACCGGCTACTTTCCAAAGATGCATGGTAAGTATATTCTCGGATTACGTGGAACACATTATCGAGGTATTTATGGACGACTTTAGTTTTTATGGAAATTATTTTGATAGTTGTTTAGACAACCTTGAACTAGCTCTTAAACGATGCATAGACACAAACCTTGTCCTTAATTGGGAGAAATGTCATTTTATGGTAAACCATGGCATAGTACTTGGTCACATTGTGTCCTCTCAAGGGATCGAAGTGGACAAGTCAAAGATAGATTTAATAAGAAATTTACAATATCCCACTTCGGTGAGGGAGGTTCGTTCTTTTCTTGGCCATGCAGGTTTCTATAGGCGGTTTATCAAGGATTTCTCCAAAATCTCCATGCCGATGTGCAAGTTACTACAAAAGGAGGTACCTTTTGACTTCAACAAGGAATGCAAGGATGCTTTTGACAAATTGAAGGCAATGTTGACAAGTGCGCCGATTATCAAGTCACCGGATTGGAATCTTCCATTTGAACTAATGTGTGATTCTAGTGATTATGCGGTTGGAGCCGTTTTGGGTCAAAGAGTGGACAAGTTGTCCCATGTTATCTATTATGCATCTAGGACCCTCAATGATGCACAAATCAACTATTCTACCACGGAAAAGGAGTTATTGGCTATAGTGTTTGCATTGGAAAAATTTCGATCATACTTGGTGGATACAAAGGTTATTGTGTATTCTGATCTTGCCGCACTTAAATATTTACTAAAGAAGAAAGAAGCTAAGCCAAGACTAATCATGTGGATCCTATTACTACAAGAGTTCGACATAGAAATTCGAGATAAGAAAGGTGTGGAGAATACCGTTGCGGATCATCTTAGTAGACTTGTTATGTCTCACGAAGAACTTCCATTATAAGACCACTTTTCGGACGAACAACTTTTCTCCTTGGAAGAATCAACACCTTGGTACGCGGATATAGTGAATTACTTGGTGACAAGAAAGGTACCTAGTACAATGTCCAACTTCCAAAAGATGAAACTTAAGAAGATAGCGAAGCAATATGTGTGGGATGAACCATACTTATGGAAATATGGCGTTGATCAAATAATACGAAGGCGCGTACCTAACTCCGAATTTCAATCAATTCTCTCCTTTTGTCATAATTTTGTTTGTGGTGGCCATTTTGGTTCTAAACGTACCGCTCTCAAAGTTCTTGAAAGTGGATTTTATTGGCCCACCTTGTTTGAAGATTCATATGTTTTTTGTAAATTGTGTGATAGATGTCAAAGAACGGGCAATCTAGGTGCTCGAAATCAAATGCCACTCACACCAATTCTCGCCGTAGAGATTTTTGATGTGTGGGGAATTGATTTTATGGGCCCTTTTGTCAATTCGAATGGAAATTTTTATATACTTCTTGCCGTAGATTATGTTTCAAAATGGGTGGAGGCTAGAGCCACCAAAACTAATAATTCTCAAGTTGTTTGTGATTTTGTAAGAGAAAACATATTCACTAGGCACGGCACACCAAGAATTGTGATAAGAGATGGAGGCTCGCATTTCAAGAAGTCTTTTCACGCTCTCCTCAAGAAGTACAACATAACACACAAGATTGGTACGCCTTACCATCCACAAACTAGTGGACAAGCAGAAATTTCAAACCGTGAGATCAAGTCCATTCTTGAGAAAACGGTGAATACGACAAGGAAAGATTGGAGTTTTAATCTCAATGATGCACTTTGGGCGTATAGAACGGCGTACAAGACACCGATTGGTATGTCTCCATATAGGTTGGTTTATGTCAAAGCTTGTCATATTCCGGTTGAACTTGAACATAAGGCTTATTGGGCGATAAATAAATTCAACATGGAGTATGATGAAGCGGGGAAACAAAGAAAGTTGCAACTAAATAAGCTAGAGGAGATACGTAATGATGCTTACGAGAGTGCCCGGATTTACAAAGAAAAGACCAAGCTTTTTCATGACAAGATGATTTCTCGGAAAAGTTTTGTTGTGGGGAAAAAAGTTCTTTTATTTAATACTCGTTTACATTTATTTCCGGGTAAGATTAAGTCCCGTTGGGTGGGACCATTTATTGTTACTAATGTTTATGATCATGGTGCAGTTGAAATTGTTAGTGAAAAAACAGGACAACCCTTGAAAGTCAACGTCCATAGGTTGAAACCATATTATGAAAACTTTCCAACGGAGCATGTGAACGTGATTGGACTTCGATATGTGCTCGCTCTAGAGGAGTAATGTGAATCAAGAGCTATGTCAGACCATCGACTTTAAAACAAGCGCTAAGTGGGAGGCAACCCACCGGTTTTGTATTTCGTATCCTTTTGTTTTGTTTTTTTTATTTGATTTTTGTTTTGTTTGTTTATTTTTCTTGTTCCATATCATATTAAGATTTCCCACCTTGACTTTACTTGGACGATTCAATTACATTGAGGAAAATATAAGGTTTAAGTGTGGGGGAGTGGTTAAGCATATATTTTTGCATAAAAAAAAAATTGCATAAAACTTTCAACTTTTAGAGATTTTAGAGTCACTAGAATGCTTCTAGGTATGATTACATAGAGAATTCTGACCGACATAAAATGAACTTGGAAATGTTAGGGAACTACGTTCAGTTTTCTTATTTGTTAGAGTGTTAAATAATGGATTTAATCATGCCGGTGATGCAAATTTGGTGCAGGGAGAAGTGCGTTATTAGAGTTGCTGATTAATCATTAGTGGAGACTACACATTTTCATATCAACCAAGGCACCGACCAAACAATTCTTCCTTGACTAAAGAGCTTCTTTTGAGTGTGTGTCACCATACGTTAATTCCGGGTAGAATGGTGAGCTACCCAATTTCACACCAATTTCAGCACTATTTTTGATCTCTTGAGTGCTAATTTTTGTCAATCATGAGGGTGACGTCTATGGATGAAAGCATCCTTCTTGTAGTTCGATTTGCAGTTAGCACCATTCTCTCAACAACGGGTCCATAGAAACACCACAATCATCAACAACAAGGGAGCGACATCAAAATCTACAAGGAAAGTTGAAAAGGTGAAGACTTATTCAAGAGCAAATTTCATATTCAAGTAAAGCAACATACAATGAGTAGATTTTTACATACAAGTTGAAGACTTATTTACAAAAGCGAAGAAAGTAAAATGTGAGAATTATTGAAGTTTATGATTTCGAGACGATACAAGTTGTGAAGAATCAAGCGGTAAAGTACTTTTCCACAGCCATAATTGTTTTATTTTTCACTTTGATTTGTATTTTGTTTCTCTTGCCAATAACAAAAAAAAAAAAATTGATTGAAAAATATGAGACAAGAGAAATATCTATTATTGTTTTTATTGAATAAGTTGTGGGGAAGGAAAATCTATAAGGAAGTTTCAAGCGACAAGGATTTTAAGGAAAAAGGTTACAAATTGTTAAGGATTTATGAAGTTCAAGTGTTTATCATCAATAGTTGAAGCCAAATACCAAGAAGATAAAGACAAGGAGCGGAAGACATTTCTATTGGATTCCGTGAGAGTGGTGTTATCATAATTGGCAATCGGATGTGAAGGTAAGTAAGTAATGCCATCCTCGATATAAGTGGTTGATTTCCTTTCTTAGAGATCGTCAGAAAAATGGTTTTTCAATGTGGGTTTTTCAAAATTTCGGAAGTTGTCCTTCCCACCATTCAACGTGTTGCAGGAATTCTCTCTTCATTCCTACATGTACACATGTGAGACCCATAAAAAAGCCGTCTTTTTGAGTGCAATTATCATAAAATTCTATTTTGGTAAGGCAGAAGTCAAGGCGAAATGCTTATTGATCGTTTCTCAAACACGTGTTCTCTCATTATGGTGTGGTTATTTCTCACTCAACATTTAAGAATGAGAATATGTTCTTTAGTATTTCTAACTTCTTATTACTAGCATGCAGAAACTCTATGTCCTCATAGCTCTTTGGATGCTTGGGACGCTGGAACGCTTTGAAGTTGTAAGTTTTAATTTGATTTGCTCGAGGACTAGCAAAGTCTAAGTGTGGGAGAATTTGATAGGTGTAGAATACACCTAATTTACTATCTAGTAGTTTATGCTTTATTTTCTATTTTTCTTGTAAATTATGTATTTTACGTGTGTTTTTGAGTTATTAGGTACTCTGGAGTCGCACGGAGGAAAAGAAGAAGAAATTACCAAAATTGAGCAAAAAGGGCAGAATTGTCATTTCATAGGGCGAGCACTATCTGGTGTCCGGTAATGGTTAAGGGGCAGATATTTGAAGGACTGCTAAATACAGTCGAGCTGAGGTTAAGGGGAGTCGCCAACTGGGTGGTTTTGTACAGCTGGGTGTCTAAAACCAAACTCAGTTATAAACCCTAGATCGATTATATTGCGTCTCAATCATTGTTTGAGCTGCTACTGAAATTGAGAAAGGAAAATAAGCAGCGACTGCTGTTGTTGCTCTAGACACAGAGAGAATTGAGAGACGGATTGAAGCCATTGTTGAAGAAATTAGAGAAGCAGAGATACTGTTGTTTCCGATTCAAGGTCATGAGATGAAGAAATCATGAGGAGAAAGTTGCCGCTATTGATTGGAGCAAAAACATGGAGATGAAATTGATGAAGCTCAACAGTTAAGAAATTAGGGTTTCGATTTGAATGATTTGAATGATTAAATAGCCGAAATTGAGGGTTCTGTGGTAGCTGGAGAAAAGATCGATGAGGAAGATTGGTTTTGTGGATGATGGTTGAATCAGATCGAGTTTCTAGGGTTCGATCTGTTGATGTTCTTGAGGTGAAATTTGACATAGATTCAAGATGGGTATGCTGATTACTAAAATGGGTTGTAGGAAAAAGTGATTTTGGCAGTGTGAATTAAGAAATTGAAGAGGGGTTTGTTGGAGAAGAATTAGAAGCCAAGATTGAATCTGTTGGTAGCGCTGTTTTGTTTGAATCTGAATCCGTGTTTCAATTCAGAAGATGGGTTTCTGAATCTGGTGTTGTTAATTGGTTCGAATGATGAAATGGGTCGGTGGTGGTGTTCTTGGAGATGCTTCTGTTGAGAGTGAAGGAGAAACTGGTGTTGGAGCAGATGAGGGTGTTCTTGAGATAGAGAATTACAAGGTGTTGTGAAGTGTTGCAGGTCAGTTCAAAGGGTGCAATAGCAGCAATTTGGTGCAAGATTGATTAGATGTATGCTATGTTTGTTATAGTAATGAAGCAGAAAAAGTGAGGCCTGAATTTGGCCGGGATTTTCCTGTAATTGAACAGAACTCGGACGATTTTATACTCCGGCGAATCAACTCGTTGCCGCCGATGACCGGTCCTTATCTCCAACTCAGCTCAGTGACTCAGCCCTGACTAAGAAAGCTAACTCGGCTGACTTGACTATCTCCTTTGACTTTGACGAACAGTTTGACCTTTGACCGTTAGTCCTAACGGTAGACTGTCAGAATATTCCCTCGACTGACAGAATTTTCGGGTTGCCGGCGGTGACGAATTCCGGCCAACTTCCGGCCAAAAACCCAGTTTTTCGGTGACCAAAAATGCAGAATTTTGTGTGAACTTCTCTCATGTGTGTGAAGACTTAGAATTGGGAATTGGATGAAAACTTTGAAAGTTTTGGAGAATTGGACTAGAAATTGGAATATGGCTCAAATTGGGAAAGTGGTGTTCTTATGGAATGTGGAATCTTTTCCTACAAAGATATGTAGAGTATTGAAGCCTATAAATAAAGGAGCTCTCTACAACTTTACACACACATCTACTTTGGAGAAGGAGTTAAAGTGCACAAGGATTGGAGGAAGGAGCAACCATCATCTTTTCAGTAAGTTTTTCTTTCTTCCTTAATTATTATTATTATTGTGTGAACTCCAAACTATGAGTAGCTAATTTTCTTATTGATTGAGGATGAATTCCTAGTTCTTAACATATGATTTGAGTTTTGTTTCAATTCTACTTTGAAGTTTTTCATATGATTATCGTTTGTTTTTACTAATATTAATGTTTATGATTGATTGATAGGTTGTTTGGAGTGCACGCTAAATTGATTTGTTAATTTAATCTAAAGGTAGTGAAAGTTAGGGAATACGTAATAGTTTCTTGACTCTTTACACAAGTAGAAAACACAAGACCTTGCGGAGGGATTCCGTGGAGCAATTGTGTGTGAAAACAACGCTAGAAAGTGGACCAAGCGAACCGAGTCTAACTACTAGTACTTAACCTAAATTCATAAATCTTAATGCGTTCGGGGAATTACATCTTGTAAGCGAACCTCAAGGTGGTTCTTTTGAATAGAATCTGATAACTAAGCGAACCTGTTACTTAGTGAAATAAGGAATTTTGGGGTTATCTAAGCGAACCTGCTATCCTACGGTTGGTGATAATCTATGACTAATAAAAAGTGGAAAAGAACATAACTTTAATCATTGTTTTGCAGCGAAGAAGGATTCCTTGATCTATTCTCTCTTATGGAATTCAACTTACACTGTTAATTACTTTGTTTAATTCTTTTGCTTTTTAAATATAAGAAACAATACCCCCCCCCCCCCCCCTTTGTGACATTATAAGACAACTATAATCTCTTGCTCCTCGTGGGATCGATCTTGACTACCCTATATTACTTGTTAATTAGGTAGTAAAATATTAATTAATTTGTTGTGGTTACGACACGCAACAGAGTGTCACCGACCTGATGGGGTTACTGCTCTCAATCTTATGGAGTACCGCCCAATCGTTATTCTATATAGATGGGGGTATCTCTCCTGTATTCAGGAACAGTGAGTATCACCGACCTGAAGGAGTTATTGCTCTCAATATTACGGAGAACCGCCCAATTATGTTATGCTACATAGAGGGCATGATAAAATGCATGGTACCGAACGCTCAGCTAGTAGAGGCATTTTAGGAAACATATTCATCATGGCTTCATAAAATATGAATCTATACATGCCTGAAGCCATATTAGAAACATGCAGTATCATGATTTTACGGTTTTGACCTTGGTTGAAAATCTACCATCAACACAATTCAATCGAGCGATTTGATGCGTTATTGACTTCTCACAGGCAAGTTGATCGAATGGTAATGAAGTTAGACAGGCGGTGAACTCACGTCCACCTTCTTGATCGTCCAAAACACGATCTAAGCCGTCCAACTATGCTGGCTAAGTTGTACGGGTACGATTGATTTGCGACGATTGTATACCGCCGTAACCCAAAATTAGGGTTTTTAAAACAGCGTGTTTTCTCGAGTTTGGGAAAACGATTGAAAACCCTATAGGCTTGCCGTGGGTAGGTTTGTTATCCAGGGAGGAAGTTGGGCTGCCAATGAACATGTCGGCACTTCCTTAACCGTTTGTAGGAAAATCTAAGTCTTCCAACTAGGCTGGCAAAGTTGGACGATTGGGATGTTTCTGAGATCGTTTTGGCCGGTCTAGCTCATTCGAGCTCTCCTCTTCAACAACGCGACCACCCATGTTTGGGGTTGGCGTTCAATGACGTTGAAGCATATTAGATGAAGTCCGATCGGTCGGGGTATTAGTGGGCCCGCCGAAGGTCATCGCGATTATCGCTTATTTCTGCCAGGGCTTGGCTAGGCTTGTTGAATTGCGCGGTAAAATTGTATGGCCGTTATTATTTTGAGACTGATATGGACAGTCTAGATTTCCCTTAAAGAATTTAAACATGTTCGATCGAGCTTTCTTTAATTAAAAATGCGTCTATACGTAAATCTCTTTGTCAGAGAGTGATGTAGCTTGTGTGGTTTATGCAGATCTCAATACTAGCACTTCGGGAGATTCATGCTACTCCGCTGAGAGTGAACACTTAATCGTCATGTCATGTCAATAATGAGAGTTCGGATGGGAACATAGCATGTGCAAATACTAGGCAAGTCACGCATTTGTTGGTAATGCTGACAAAAATAGAATTCACAGAATATTTGGGATTGTTAATATGCGCACCATTCTGAGTAAATTTCATATATTGAATTGCTTAATGAGAGAGGAGGATTTTTTGCACTCGCCACTCTTCAAATGGCTTTAACCCTTGCAGGGTGACAACGCATTAAATACTAGTTTTACAATTATAGCCTTGAACTAAAAACCACCATCAACATTAAGTCCTCTGCTTAGCACGTAATAGTTACACTATTATGGTGTAAGCATTAGATGGTGACAAATAAAGGTGAAACTTATGAGACAAAGTTAGATGTTACCAGGAGAGATGGGTCGGCTTGTCCTTGGAACATGTCATGTTCAAGAGGTGTCCAGGTAAGCGTTCCCCTAGCATGATATCGGTTGGCCTCAGGTAGATTAGGCATACTGTTGGCTGGGATCTCAAACTGCATTCCAAGTCCCTTGTACATCCGAGTATCATTCGAAGCATGTCCAAGCTTTCCTTATTCATGATAATGTCATAATACTCGAATCTGATGTGGGCAATCCCTGTCATGAGGAATATCCTTAAAAGGTTGTTGAAGCAATTGAAGCAGCTCCCAAAGAGAACGTTGATGCAACTTCTGAGAAGGGTGTTGAAGCATCTCCTGGAGAGGACTCTAGTGAAGGAACCATTGGCCCTGACGACGACACTTCTTTGATGTTTAGTAGTCTTCGGTCAGAAAATATCTCTGATTTGTACTTTTGGAGCCTTTGATGCACATGTACATCTTCATGCTGAGAAATTTCTGCGGCTCGTAAAGTTTCAACAATGATGATGCTGATATCATACATAAACCCGTTGAGGAACATGAAGGCATCCTGTGATGGCAGTCCCCATGTGTAATTATCCCGAGCTTATTTTATCTTGAAAGACGTACTTTCACTGCATTTTCCGGTAAGGTGGTCGACGAATTGATGAAGGCGGAAATCTTTTGGATTTGTCATTTGTTGATCAATGTGAGGAGTCGCTCTTGATAGACCTGAATTGTATCCAAACTTTTGGCAGCTCATGCACCCCTTCCATAGGAAATTGGAAATCTAGAAAAACCGATTTATCGACGATGTGGCAGACGTGATGCAGTTATTCTGTGGCTTGCTGATGCGTTGAAGCGGCTTTGGCATATGAAGGGAGAACTGAAGCGGCTTTGGGAGAGAGCGCCGAAGCGGCTTCTTCTGGAGAGGGTATTGAAGCAGCTTCAGAAGAGAGCATGCATTGAAGCAGCTTCTGGAGGCGTTGAAGCGGCTTCAGGAGAGAGCGCAGAAGCGGATTCATGAGATAGAGTGTGTTGAAGCGTCCTCTTATGGAGAGATAGCATTGAAGCGGCTTCCGGAGAGAGAGAGCATTGAAGCGGCTTCTGAATAGAGCGTTGAAGCGGCTTATTCTGGAGAGAGCATTGAAGAGGCTTCTGGAGAGAGCGTGTGTTGAAACGGCTTCTAGAAATAATGTTGAAGTGGCTTCTTCTGGAGAGAGCGTGCATTTAAGCGACTTCTGAAGAGAGCATTGAAGCGGCTTCTTGAGAGAGCGTTGAAGCGGCTTCTGGAGAGAACTCCAGTGAGGGAGCCCTTAATCCTGATTTCGAAAAATGAGTTCTTCTCATTCTTCTGTGGTGATACAATATGGCAGATGTGAAGACGACACACTAATAGTGCTGGCCGGAAAGTTGTGTCTTCTCCTCATGGGAAAGAATATCATTTCTATTGTAATGCTCTCTCCGGTGATTCAAAATAGGGGAGATAACAATAATGGTTAAAGAAGTTCTTGATTGACCGTCTCTCTTGTGTTGAAGAAGTTCTTGACTGACGTTGAAGAAATTTCATGCTGAGCCTCAGTCCCTAAGCGTGAGTTACATGGCTCTACCTTGTATGGTCAGTGGGTTTACAATAATAAATATATCACCATCTCGCCTCCGTACCGGTGACTCTATTACTTCTTCATGGGAAAACAATATATGCAGAAGTTTGAATTACCTCTGTCCGTAGTAGTTGTTGCTATGGTAAAGCTCTGGCGAGCAACAACGATTCTTGGCAGAAGCTATGATCAGAAGAGACTAGCAGGGATAGGCATGGTAGATACTTGCACGAACTTGACAGTCTTCATATAATGGTAGAGATCGTCTCGTTATTAGAGGGAGAAGGAACCAATAACTTCCTTGATATTTCATCATGAAATGAAGAAGAGGGAGACAGTCCCCTGCCCACGAGTATCTATTGAGCTTTCAACTTGATAAATGCTGTCACGCTGGGTCTCTGAAGAAATAATTTGGGAGAGAGTTGGAGTTGAACCCAATGTTGATGAGGATCACACGAGTTGTTGATCATGAGGCCGTCTTTGTGTCTACGTTGCGTTCCATAGACGTCCAGGCATATCACTAATTTTTGACAATACGTCTGCTCTCTTGTGTATTTCCTCATCTTTGGACATCCTGGAATCATAATGATAGCGTGCTTGCATCTCTATAAATTCAGCATCTTTGAGATGGATAGTGTTGAGCAGTCCCCAACTACACTCATTTGTCTTTATTATCTTTGGAGCGTGACTTTGAGGAGTAGGGAAGTTCCCTCATGCGAATGACTTAACTAACAAGTTATGAAAATATGATAAATCTCTTGACATGGAGAGTCTGTATGTACCTCTTAAGTCTCAAGTGCGACCTCCTTCGGTAATGCAACCACTCCTTCTACGGGAGACGAAATTCTGAAAGCGTCTCTTACTGATATTGTTGCCGACAAGCCAAATATGGTATTCCCTGGACATTGTTTTATAATTGTTACAGTCGTCCATGTGGTACTGGAATTGGAGTTGGCGGTTTTGGACGCGCAAGATGTTGTATCTCGGTGGTTTTCCTCTTGCTGCTTCAATGAAACTACTTACAGAAGGCTGAAGGTCGTATTTCCTGTTGGTGGGATGTATGCTTATACAAATATCATGAAACTATTCCTTCCTGACAGGCCTGGTTCTTTCTAGCAAGGAAGGTGCTATTGTATCCGAGCGCTTAACATTTTCACGAAGTTCAGAGGATGTCTGAAATTGCAGATTCTTCAGCATAGCACGATATATGGGTATTATCCTATTAATGCATAATTCCACAAACCGTTGTTCAATTATTTTGAACTTCTTGACATAATCATTTGGATGCTCATTGTTTCGTTGGAACATTCTCCCCAAATTTGAAAAGGTGATTTGCTCGGATACGAAGAAATACTTCTTGTAGAAAGCGGTTACCATCTCACACCAGTTGGATATGCTATGTTGTGCAATGTTGTTGTACCAGGTGTACGCTCTCCCAGTAAGTGACTTTGAGAACTCTTTCAGACGAAGGACATGATTGTATTCGTGCTCTCCTAATGACTCCAGAAAACAAGAGATGTGTTCACAAGCATTACCAGTTCTGTCATAAAATGAAAATTGAGGAGAAGAGTATCCTCTCGTAAGAGGAACTCTTTTTGCATCAGGAGGATAAGGAGGCTGATGTTGGTACATGTCTACTAGATTTTCCTTGTCTCGATGCTGGAGAAGTCGTTCTAGATCCTCACGCATGATGAAATTGGATGGTTGATTCATTTCTCTTGAGCGCTAAGGAGCAGCACGAATTTCTTCATATATGAATGCACGCCCTATTGAAGTGGTTGCGCCAAAAGTGTTGAAAGTACTCCTCATTGGTTCTATGTGCTGGCTCTTGTAGCAGTCTCTCCATCAACGTCTTGGGGAAAGTGAGTACCTCTTTCTGAGTTGTAGCCATGTCCGTATGAGCCTTAGTGAGAACTTCTCATCTTTCCATTAAATCAACAATGGTGATATGGGATTGGCCTCCTTTGGCTCCTCCGGTCTCTCATCCAGATGGGGGAGTGGCAGTAGCTCTAGTAACGACCGGGGGAGTTACGCTCGAAGAAATATTGGTATCGGCAGTGGATCTGGCTCTGGTGATCGGAGGTGTCACGCCTAAGGGAGTGTCTCGTTGTTGTCCGAGTTGACATAATAGGCGAACCCTTTATGATAATTTGAAGATGGGTCAAGCCTCCTTTGTTGTTGTAGATGTACGAATTCTCGGAATTACGCCATGTTCTGGATATACACGTTTTGTTGATGAAGTGGTAGCGGATATTCCTGACTTTAAATTGGTAGCAGTGGTGGAATAGAGATAGACCTTTTCTTTTGTGATCTCTGCAAGTGTCTCCCTAGGACTCCAATGGTGTTGATATTTGTTGTCGACTATCTCCATACTGGAACAACAGCTACGCGAATCTTCACTTTGTCTTTCTAGGTGTGGACCCTTTGAGGCATTTATGGCTTGCTCCATACAACACTTATGGTGTTTGCAGAAAAGGCGGTTGCTCCATCCGGATCTCCAGAGAAGCCGTTGCGTTCTTTTAAGTAGTAGTCACTTTTTTTTGTGTCTCCACGCGGCTTTCTGGTCCTTTTATCTTGGATATTTACTGGTGCTCAGCTATCCAAGGCATTTCCAGTAGCATATGAAGCTTCTTAGCGAATGGAACACCGGAATTAAAATTGGTTGTTGAACCTAAATTGAATTTAATGATTGAATTGGATCTAAGATCCACCCTTTTGAAATTGAGAAAACTGGAATGAATATTGAAATATTGATTTTGCAACTGAGAGATCAATCTCCCACTGTGGTCGCCAATTTTTTATGGGTAAAAATTGATTCTGCTATTTTTGGCAAATTTGGGTGTGTTGATGAGAAAAGAAACAAAACCCTAAAAAAATGAACTGCACGGGAGTACTTTAGATTCGAGAGATCAATCTGTACGATTCTGGACTAAACCAATAAATGGACATTCCAGACTTGCTTCAGTCACAAAGTGAAGGAGAAGGGTTGATCTTAGGGACGGAAGCGAAGAAGGTATTGAGATAAAAATATTAAATTATAAAGGTTTGGATTTTATGACTTGTATCAGAATGTGGAACTAGCTTGCATAACGTAAGCTATCAGTTCTGGGTGTTTTCTGGATACTATGTTAATAACACTTGTTCTTGTTCTGTTGTCGAAATAGGTTGAAAACCTATTTATACAAGTCATTTGAGCGCAACCTTGATCTCGTAGGAAGTGGAGAAGATTAAGTAATGGAGTAGTGAGGTTGTGTAAGAGGTGGTGATTATCACGTGGTCACGCCTTCACCCAATACTCTCATCATTGTTAATCGTTCGTCCTTTCCTGACACGTTCTCGTAGTGGGCGCGTTGCGCGCCGCACGCTGTAAATCGCCATACCAATATCCCAGTGAGTATCCCCCAGTTTTTGACACGTTTGATGTCTCGAGTAAGTGGGTTAAGTCGTGGGATTTGCTGCAAAGAATAGTGTATGGCGCTATTAGGTTAAACAACTAAGTTGTTTATAGCGCCGATATTCATAAAATATCGTATGTATTAAATGCATGTGAAGCATCGCTTTTAAGCAAGCATCTCAAAATAATCGATGTGCATGAAGCATCGTTATTTTAGAGCTTGATTGAATAAGTCGCGGATTTGAGCATCTTAAAATAGCAGCATGTCAGGCCACCTTTGGGTGACCATTTTAGGGCCGCATGGATGAGACGCCATTTGGTCGATCGCTTCCTGTGAGAGAGATGTGGCCAGTGATCATTGAGGTATCTCATTGATCACCTAATATTTGATCCAAGCCGTCCGACAAAGCTAGCGAAGTTGGACAGACATGATGGTTTACGGCATATGTTTTTCGCCGTTGATATAATTTAGGGTTTAGGGGTCATGCGGCCATCCCTATTTTGGCTAGTCGAATCAAAGCACTAGGCGTTGATTCGAACGGTCCGATTAGGCATGTATGAAGATGAGCCTCTAGTGAGTGTGTTGACATCTCCTGGGTCATATAAAATAGGATCTAAGCCACTCGATTCGGCTGGTGAAGCTGAGTGGTCACGATCGATTTGCGACAGTAACATACTGCCGCAAACATAAATTAGGGTTTAGAATGGCCGTGACTTCTCCAGTTCAATCGAGTGATTCGATGCGTTATTGACTTCCCACAGGAAAGTCGATCAAATGGTAATGAAGTTAGACCGGTGGTGAACTTATGTCCACCTTCTTGATTGTCCGAAACACGATCTAAGCCGTCCAACTAGGCTGGCTAAGTTGGTTGGGTACGATTGATTTGCGACGATTGTATACCGCTATAACCCAAAATTAGGGTTTTGAAAACAGCTTGTTTGCTCGAGTTTGGGCAAATGATTGAAAACCCTATAGGCTTGCCGCGGGTAGGTCGATTGGCCAAGGAGGAAGTTGGGCCGCCAATGAACATTCCGGCACTTCCTTAACCGTTTGTAGGAAAATCTAAGTCGTCCAACTAGGATGGCAAAGTTGGATGATTGGGATGTTTCTGAGACCGTTTTGGCTGGTCTAGATCATTCGATCTTTCCTCTTCAACAACGCGACCACCCATGTTTGGGGTTGGCATTCAATGATGTTGAAGCATGTTAGATGAAGTCCGACCGGTCGGGGTATTAGTGGGCCCACCGACGGTCATCGCGATGATCGCCTATTTCTGCCAAGGCTTGGCTAGGCTTGTTGAATTTCGCAGTCAAATTGTATGGACGTGATCATTTTGAGACTAATATGGATAGTCTAGATTTCCCTTAAGGAATTTAAACATGTTCGATCGAGCTATCTTCAATTAAAAGTGCGTCAATACGAAAATCTCTTTGTCAGAGAGTGATGTAGCATGTGCTGGCACTTCGGGAGATTCATGCTACTCTGCTGAGAGTGAATACTTAATATTCATGTCATGTCAATAATGAGAGTTCGTCTGGGAACATATCATGTGAGAATACTAGGAAAGTCACGCATTAGTTGGTAATGCTGGCAAAAATAGAATTCACAGAATATTTGGGATTCCTAATACACGCACCATCCTGAGTGAATTTCATATATATATATTGAATTACTTAATGAGCGAGGAGGGTTTTTTTCACTCGTCACTCTTCAAATGGCTTTACCCATTGTAGGGTGACAACGCATTAAATACTGGTTTTACAATTATAGCCTTGAACTAAAAACCACCATCAACAATGCGTTGGTAAGCTTTCGATTTAACCACGTTTCATCTTTACCCGTGACGAAATTCATGATGACGTTTCAATCTTGAAAATGGATTTGATGACGATAATCGATTATTTATGTCTAACGACTATTATAACATTATAGAAGAATGTTTCAATAATTGATATGTAGAGTTGAGATTACGTAACCACCTATGGATATAAGCATATATAGTGTGTTCGCACATTAATGTATAAATCCATGTACCGGAAACCAAGTGCATGCATATGTGTGCATGCGGTATTGGTGAAGGAGACAAGTTGGGTACGCGTACTGGCGGAAGTTCACATCCATGAATTTCTGCTGAGTTTGGAGTTTACAAACTTACACACTAGTTACCTTAGGTGCGCGTACCCACGGAAGTTTTCGACTGAAATTTTTTGCTAGGTTTTCAAACCCAATTCTAGTAAAGCTAGAGTACACGTACCCGTACGTGTACCCAAGCTAGTTATATCTCAAATCGGTTAGCTCATGAACTTAAACAATAAATTAATAAAGAATGCAATCTTTGCAAACCGTGGCTATATTGTTCATGAATTGATTCAAGTGAATCAAACCGATTTTGCTTCAATTGTGTCTTGTGTAGTTACATAATATTTCCTTGCAATTGAACAACTCTTGAACTAGTTCTTATGAGTCATTTGAACTAGTTATGAGAAAGATGAATACAATTGATATGAAAGTACTCATATGGATAACCATTGGTCAACCATTTGTGAACCAACCAAATGTGCACGTTTAGGTACGGTTACTCAAACCTAAATGAAATACATTTCATGTGTGTGTGTGTGAAAATCTAAGTTTCAATCTAATGGTTGAAAGATATTAGCTTGGATAAATCAGGTTTTTCATCTAACGGTGAATATTGAATGCTTTGTTACCAAGGTAACTTAGATTGCAAACCCTGATTTGAAAACTATATAAATGAAATGTCTAGAAACTGGAAAAACTAATCCCCACACCTCCTGTGTGATACTAGTTGGTTTGCTAGAGTCAATTCTCCTTTAACCGTAGGTTTCTTCTTGAGACCCTGTCGGTTAATGACTTAAAGACTTCATTGGGATTGTGAAGCCATACGAAACTACTTCTTTTGTAGTTGTGTGATCTGATCTTGCCATTTTCTATCATAAAAGTTCAATTGAATAATTGACTTAAGATTATATCTCTGATAGGGCAAGATAAAAATAAATCACAAACATCTTCGTCTCATCATTTGTGATTCCGTAATATCTAGTTTTGCTACCATACGATTTATATTATTGTGAGGTGATCAATAATTCTAGGCTGTTCTTTGGGAATATAAGTCCGTGTTATTGATTGGTTCCTGTTCACCTTGATTTTATCAAAAGACGGAACAAAACTCGTAGGTTTATCTGTGGGAGACAGATTTATCTATTATCGTATACTTTTCTGTGTGATACAGATTGTTTTATTCAAGTCTTCGACATTGGGTCGTAGCAACTCTTAGTTGTGGGTGAGATTATCTAAGGGAATCAAGTGCGTAGTATCCTGCTGGGATCATAGAAGTAAGGAGCGCAACTATACATTGAATCAGTGTGATATTGATTAGGGTGCAACTACAGTCCAGACCGAAGTTAGTTTGTGTAGGCTAGTATCTGTAGCGGCTTAATACAGTGTGGTGTTCAATCTGGACTAGGTCCCAGGGTTTTTCTGCATTTGCAGTTTCCTCGTTAACAAAATTTCTGGTGTCTGTGTTATTTCTATTCTGCATTATATTTTGTTATATAATTAAAATATCACAGGTTGTGCGTTGTATCGATCAATTGTGAAATCCAACCTTTGGTTGTTGATTGGAAATTGATTGATCCTTGGATATTGGTCTTTGGTACCATCCAAGTTTATATCTCTTGTATTTGATAAAGACTCGCAGATTTCTATTTGCTTGAGTATAGATCAAATCGAGAGATAGAGATATACCTTTTATTAAGATTGAGTCTAACTGTCTAATTGATTCTCTTAAAAGTATATTAGAGTTAGTCCATACAGATTGCTAATCGAAATATTTGGTGAGGTTGTTAGACCCCCGCTTTTTCAGGCATTAATTTGTTTAAAAAAAAAAAAAATTGTACTAGTCTAGACGCGCGTGTAATGCACTTGCCATTCCATCCCAAAATAAAGAAAACAAATGAGATTTTTCATTCAATAATTTTTCAATTAAAACCCATTTACTTAAAAAATGTGTATTTGGATAACACAATAACGAAAACACGAGAAAGGGACAAGTATGGAGCTGTCATTTGTTATTTCATTTGATAGTTTCTAACTAATTAAAACTCTCGTTATTTATGGGAAGCGTATTTACGGTGTAAATCAATTATAGCCTTGATTTATGCATCTTCTTATTTTTCTTCAGTATGGTGACATAACTTTTCCAGGTCATTTAGTGCAACCTAGAAATAAAATTTAGGGAAATAGTTATCGATGCATCAAATTACCAAGTTCGAACATATGATTCAAATACGATCTTCACTAAGTTGTTCTTCGAATTAATTTCTTTCGTGTATTGTTTGTGTAACCTAAAATGAAGAACTTTTTCAGCACTGTGTACATACAAAAATATAAGTTGGGTAGTAATTGCTAAAAAAATTTATTCTCGCATGTAGTTGAATAACTGTGATTAGATTGTTTTGGTGATTTTTCGAGGAAGAAACTATAATGTGTTTGCAACACGAGTAGAAATATTTAAATTTGGGTAATTAGATAGATTTGTTGGTGTTTTAATTTTACCCGTGTTAGAAAGTTGTGTATTATTAAATGGTGTTAGCAAAGGGTAGTTCCGTAAAAAAAAGGGTCCACGGTTGAAAAGTGCACATTTTCTTTGTTATATTATAAGATAAGATTTCTTAAACTATCTACCGAGGTACTATTAGGCTTATGTCATTCTATTTCTCCCTCTCGTTCAATACTCATTTCTTTTCTTTTAATTTTATTTGAAGGTGTTTAATAGCAAACATACGTGGTTTGTTACGTTTTTCACTTCCATTTTTATATTTTTGAATTTTTTTTCTGTTTAATTTTATGGAAGTGAAACAACAATTGTACTAATGATATTTTTAACAAATCTCTATAGTGGAGTAACCCGGTGACATTATATTTTTAACAGGGATACTTTTAATTTTCAATGGACGAGGGAGAATGGAAAGCGCTTTTAGAAACTTTGCTGGTAAGTTTACTTCATTCTTATTTTTATTTCTTATTATCTCAGATAACTCTTTTATTTATTTATTTATTTTTAATTAATCATATATACTTTACTTTTTGCCAAAATCAGACTTTACCCTATTATCTATCTTACTGATAGGTGTAGAATACACCTAATTTACTATCTAGTAGTTTATGCTTTCTTTGCTATTTTTCTTGTAAATTATGTATTTTACGTGTGTTTTTGAGCTATTAGGTACTCTGGAGTCGCACAGACGAAAAGAAGAAGAAATCACTAAAATTGGGCAAGAAAGGGAAAATTTGTCATTTCATAGGGCGAGCACTATCTGGAGCCCGGTACTAGTTAAGGGGCAGCCCTTTGGAGGAGTACTATAAACATGCCAACTAAGGTTAAGAGATGACCACATGTTAAAGGGTACCCAGTTAGGATGGCCCTTATCTAATGAGTGGGGTGGTCCCTATCCTGGGGTGTAATTATCTAACCCCATCTCAATAACCCTAAATCGAGAAACTCTTCTCGAATCCATCTCATTCATTCTTTACATATAAAATTGAGAAGAAGCTGCACCATTATTTCCGAGATCGAACAGAGAACATCTGAGTCTGCGGCGCTGTAATTGAAGTGGTAATGGTGATGATTAAAAAGGGTTTTGAGAGATTCTTGAAGAAAGGAGTTTGTGAAGACTAAAGATGAACTCGAGACTGTGTTGGTGGATGAGTTGAGGGTTTGGTGGTTGAAGTTGCTGTGTCCGAGAGAAATTGAGAGAAGAAGGTGCGGTTTGTGATGGGTTTTATGTTGATGGATCGTTGATGGAAGTCAGATGAGGTTACTGACGCAGAAAAGGAGATGGCTATGAAAGTTGAAGGAATGGAGCGTTCTTGAGCTATTATGATACACAGGGAGGATGGAATTGGGAGATTTGAGTTTGGATGGTGCTAATGGTGGTCGCTGCTATAACAGATTGAGAAGCAGATACTGGTGGTTGAGAAGGATATGATAATGGGTATGTGGATATGTTGCTGCAGTTACAGAGCTGATGGAATTTTATCTATACAAGAGCAAATGGGTTTTGGTGAACTGAATCAGGTGGGAAATAGTGGTTGTAATAGTTACAGTAGCAGGGAATTAAGATGGAGGAAATGGTGATGATGGTGAGTCTCTGCAACAGAATCTGTGAAGACTGAGATGCTACTAAGAAGAATTGGGAATGAGAAACTGATGGAGAAGTGATGCTGTTACAGGGGATGTTGCAATGGACTGAATGGGGTTGTGGCTTGATGGAATTGATGCAAATGAAGTTGCAATAGATGTATGCTAGGTTTGTGAATGAATGTAACAGGAGAAGACTCAAAATAGTGGCCTGAATTTGGCTTGGAAATGCACAGAAAACGTATGAACTCTGGCCAAATTTCTTCTCCAGCGAGTCCGATGACCGATCCAGCGATTCCGATGACCGGTCCGGCGATCCAACTCAGATGATTAAGATGATTAAGACAGCTGATTCGGACTGACTAAGACTCGGTGTCTGACTTTACCTTATCTTGACCCGCTGACTAACAATTTGACTGACGGTTTACCCCTTTGACCGTTAGTCTTAATGGTTGACTGACGGAATATTCCGTCGACGAAAGAGAATCTCAAGTTGCCGATGGTGACGGATTCCGGCCTATTTCCGGCTAAAAACCCAGTTTTCCGGCGAGCCAAAGTTGTAGAATTTTGTGAGGATTTCTCTCATGGGATGTGAAGAATTGGGCTTGGATTTGGAAAGAGGAGATGGAAGATTTGAGAAAGGCTTGGATTTGGAAATTGAGCTACAAAAGGAAAGGGATTATATTCCTTGGAAGATATGGAGAACATTGAAGCCTATAAATAGAGAAGTTATATACATTACTTACACACACTTTTGTGAACACTTTTACAGACAATACTTTTCTCTTTGTGTGAACTCCTTAATATGAGTAACTAATTTTATTGATTGAGGATGAATTCCTAGTTCTTAACATGTTTTGAGTTTTGTTTTAAATCTACTTTGAATTTTCACATGATTATCGTTTGTTTTTACTAATATGAGTGTTTATGATTGATTGATAAGTTGTTTAGGATGCATACTAAATTGATTTGTTAATTTAATCTAAAGCTAGTGAAAGTTAGGGAATACGTAATAGTTTCTTGACTCTTTACACAGGTAGAAAACACGAGACCTTGCGGAGGGATTCCGTGGAGCAATTGTGTGTGAAAACAACGCTAGAAAGTGGACCAAGCGAACCGAGTCTAACTACTAGTACTAAACCTAAGTTCATAAATCTTAATGCGTTCGGGGAATTACATCTTGTAAGCGAACCTCAAGGTGGTTCTTTTGAATAGAATCTGATAACTAAGCGGACCTGTTACTCAGTGAAATAAGGAATTTTGGGGTTAGCTAAGCGAACCTGCTATCCTACGGTTGTTGTTAATGTGTGACTAATAAGAAGTGGAAAAGAACATAACTTTAATCATTGTTTTGCAGCGAAGAAGGATTCCTTGATCTAATCTCTCTTATTGATTTCTCTTATCTTTTTTGTTTTGTTTATTTATTTTCTTTTCTTTTACTTATCTAAAACATACCCCCCTTTGTGATATTATAAGACAACTAGAATCTCGTGCTCCTCGTGGGATCGATCTTGACTACCCTATATTACTTGTTAATTAGGTAGTAAAGTATTAATTAATTTGTTGTGGTTACGACACGCATACACTTACAAAAACGAATGGTTTTTGTCTGATCCGACGGTTATAATTGGGTGTTTTATTGTGATCCACGGCCACTATTTGCTCTCAAAGTCTCTCGGAGTTGAAAGACAAATCGTGGTTGAAATTCAGTCCATGTTTTACTCCCGGATCCAACCGCTCAGATTGATCCATCTCTTCCGTTACACATTATCAATCTGTAAACTCAATTATCCCTCTTCTTCCGTTACACATTTTTTTTTTTTTTTTTGCTAAATCACAATTTTATATTAAGAAGGGAACCAAAACTGTTACAAGCCCAAAAGAAGAATTAAGAAAGGCCAACTATATAGGCCCAATAAAAGAGAAAAACTACATCTAGGGGTGAGCATTTGACCCGTAATCCGTGGATTTAACCGGGACCAACCGTTCATTTGCGGATGGATGTCCGGACCGTTCGTCAATGGATTGGATGTGGATGGAATTTTTGAAATCCAACGGATAACGGATCGGGCCCGGATGCAACCTAGAAAATCCGTTGGACATCCATATCCGTTAAATTAAGGGCATTTATGTAGTTCTAGAAAATACTATAGATCATTTAGGAATTTTTAAGATGTTTGCTTGGAGTGTTATATATAACATTTTTATATTTGTATACATATATAGGATATGTAGGATTTATAAGGAGTCATTTATGTTAGCTTTATTTTCTTTACTATAAATTTTAAATAAAACAAATCCATTGGATTATCCGCATCCAATCCGTCCATCCGTGCATCCATTGGATATGGATTGGATGCGGATGCTAAAATTGAAATCCGTAGTGCAATGGATTGGATGCGGATGAGACGAAAACCGGTCCATACTGGCCCATGCTCACCCCTAACTACATCAAACAAGATTCAATTTGAACTAACTAAACCTGTAATACTGAACTGCTGGCATTTCAATTCTAGACAAAGATGTTGGTCTTCCAAGGCATATTTGCCTTTCTCCTGCTGCTAGTAAAGCACCTTTTTTTTCCATGGAGTCTGCAGGAAAGTTAACTTCTCTAAAGCAGTGGCAAAAGTGAATTGAGTGAATTTTGCTAAGAGCTTTCCTCCACCTCATTTTAACAAACGATGGCATATCCCCCTTGATGAAATATTCTACTATAGCTTTAGAATCAGAGTTTATAATAGTTTTCTCCATTTTTCACTCTACAGATAGCTCCACTGCACATACTATGGCATAAGCTTCAGCTATATAATTGGTGGAAACACCAATACCTCCAGAAAGAGTTCCCAGAACTTGACATGAATGATTTCTGATTACAACTCCAAACCCTGCTGCACCTGGATTGCCAAAAGAGGCACCATCACAACAAAACAAGAAGTACCCTTTATCTGGTGGATGCCAAAAACAAGCTGTAATCTTATGAAATTTAGTCATTCTCACTCCCAGCTTGAAAAAATCAATCACATATTGATCATAATTCTGGTTCCATCTATTTCATGTCATTCTGTAACCACCTTCACATACTGTTTTTATGATTTTACTCTTGAAGCTCTGAACATTTGGAATTATTTTCTCAAAGAAACTTTTATTCTTTTGAAACCATAAATCTCTAATCACAGTACAAGCATCTATTATCCAAGTCTCTTTAACTAAAGGACTTTTTTTTTGCTCTCATCCAAATATCTTGAAAAGACTTAGGAATTATGAATTCAAAAACTGAGCATAACCAAGCCCAGATTTGCTTACTGAAATTACAATCCCACAGAAGATTCTCCATGCTGTCATGGTCTTCCTGACAAATGCAACACTTAAAAGCAATATTATATCCTTGTTCCGCCATTTTTACATCATCCATAAATAAACCATTCACAATCTTCCACACATTACTGGCTATACTAGGATGCAAATAGGAATTCCAGATGAATTTTGAATAGTGTTGAACAGGTTCTATGTGTCTTAGAAAATTAATTGCAGAAGATGTAGTAAAAATACCTTTCAGTTCTCCACTCCAAATAAAAGTGTCCTTCCCTCCACCAATAGTTGGTAATCTTTGAGAAGCAAGAATGTGTTGAATTTCCACTGGAATCAGCCAAGAATCATTATATATAATCTCTTCCACAGTTTTGTGAATATTATATTTCACAAAGTTAGTGAAACCACAGATATTAATCAAAGGACAGTCTCCAACCCAAGTATCAAACCATAAAGAGATATCTTTGCCATTCCCAACACACCATCTTATGTTATCCTTAAGAGATTCCTAAGCCCACTTTAAACCAGGCCAAACTGAAGACAGTTGCCACTTAGTTGTCCATTGCAGATTTTTATCTTTGAATTTTTACTTAAAGAAAAGTGGCCATTCTTCATTGGAGTTTATGATTTTCCACATCATTTTTATTAGTAGAGCCTTATTAAGAATTTCAAATCTCTGAATTCCCAACCCCCCTTCCTGATAAGGTGTGCATACTTTATTCCAAGATAAGATCATGTATTTCCTAGTTTCACCATCACCTGACCATAAAAAATTTCTTATGATTTTTTCACAGATTTTTATAATTGAAGCTGGCCATTTATACACTGCCATATTGTATATAGGAATGCTACAGAGAACTGATTTGATAAGAACTAACCTATCATTGAAGGATAAAAGTTTTCCTTTCCAAGTGGCTAACTTACTTTGAAGCATCTCAACCATTGGCCATAATGTTGAAGTTTTCACTCTGCTTGTGGTAAGAATAACCCCCAAATATTTATCTGGAAACTTGCTTAACTCCATTTTCAGAAGATCTTTAATTTGAACTTTTTTAGTCAGTTGCTCCATCTATGAATAACTTGCTTTTATCTTTATTTATAATTTGTCCTAAGCTTCTTTGATATTCTTCTAACAACCAAATCAAATTTTCAATACTTCTCTTGGTCCCATTACAAAACAAGAAAACATCATCTGCAAAAAACAGATGTGTAGGATGAATTCCTCTTCTCACCACCATTGGAATGATTTTGCTATCATCTACCATCTTTGTTATACATCTACTTAATACATCTTCCATTAGCACAAAATCACAGGAGATAATGGATCTCCCTTCCTTAATCCTCTTCCAACTGAGAAGAAACCATTTGGGCCACAATTTACCATTACTGAAATTTTTGCTGACTGAAATAGAGTATGCAACCAATCACACCATGACTTGGAAAAACCATATTTACTTAGCACTTGAAAAAGAAATTTCCAGCTGACTGAGTCATATGCTTGAGATATGTCTAGTTTTAGTCCAATGTTTCCTCCCCTTCTATTCTTCTTCATCTCATTAACAAGCTCAGAAGCTAACAAGATTTGTTCTTGAATACATCTTCCTTTGATATAAGAAACTTGTTGGGGTGAGACTAACTTAAGCATTAGTGAGCTCATTCTAGTAGTGATTATTTTTGTGAAAATCTTGAAACTTACATTACTTAGGCCTATAGGTATGAACTGACTAGGTTTTCTTGCTCCTTCAACTTTAGGTAAGAGAACTAGAAAGTTAGAATTGAGACCTTTTGGTATGAATTGTCTTTCCCAGCAATATTGAATAGCTTGAACTAAATCCTCATGAATAATGTTCCAGCATGCTCTATAGAAACATCCAGAAAATCCATCTGGACCTGGTGAGCTATCAGGATCCATATTGAATATTGTAGCTTTTATTTCTTCTGCACTGAGTATTTCATTCAGCATGTTTTGATCCTCCTGAGTAATAACATTTGGAATAACATCTAACAAAGCTTCATTTATTTCCACATCTTGGAATTTAAATTTTTGTTCAAAATGTTGAACTAAAGTATCTGCAATTTTTCTCTGCTCAGTAATGATATCTCTATTAACATCTTCTAACTCTGCTATGTTGTTTCTAGCTTGTATGATTTTTAAGTTAGCATGGAAGAAGCCAGTATTTGCAGAACCTTCTTTGACCCATTTAGTTCTAGCTTTCTGCTTTAACATAGTACTCATATGAACTTCCTTTGAGTTATAGTCATTTTGAGCTCTTACTAAATTGTTAAGACATTCCTCATCAGTTGGATTATTGTCAGATTGTAGCATAGCTTCTTTAACTGTTTTCTCAGCCTCTTTAATTTGAGTATTAATATTCCCAAACACATTCCAGTTCCACTCCTTGAGGTATTTTTTTTAATCTTTTTAATTTCCCTTGAAATCTGAAAGCTGGATCACCAGTATAATCTTCAGACCAACTGTTAAGAACTAAATCCATGAATCCTGGATGAGATAACCACATTTTTTGGAATTTATAAGGAATGTTTGTTGTTTTAGGTATGTTGAGACACCCTCCCATGAGAGGAGCATGATCAGAAGCAATCCTCAAACCAACTTTACAATTCCAGTCTTCATACTTTTGAAGACATAAATGGTTAAATACTGCTCTATCTAGATTACTGAGTATTCTTCTGTTGCCAAACTGAAAATTTGACCAAGAGTATTGTAACCCATTTTTTGGAGCCTGTATTAGATCACATTTCTCCAGAAAATTTGAGAAATCCAACATTACACTTCTTTTAGGAGCTCTTCCACCTATCTTTTCATCACAAGAAATTATTGAATTAAAATCTCCAATTGCTAACCAAGGTTGTTATAAAGTACTGATGAACTCCATTTCCGTCCATATAAATATTCTTTGAACTACTCTTACATGAGCATGTACCCCAGACACAAGAACTCCACCAATGCTTACTGTTATCATTTGAGTCGACATAGAAATTACTGTAGGGATAGGCAGGCTTTTATTCCAAAACAGCCAGATATTTCCTTTCTTATTTGAAAAAGAATTGTGAATCACCATATTATTGATACCAGGAAGATTCAACTTATTACAAAAATAAGCACTGCAATGTATTTTTGGTTCTGCCACAAATACTAAAGATGGATTAAATTGATTTATTAGAGACCATAGTTTATTTTGGGCCCTAGGTCTTTTAAGGCACCTTATGTTCCAATATAGGACTAACATTGTAGAGATTGGAGGCCTTTAGTGCCTCCTTTCCCTTGGTTTTTCCTAAAATTATATTTTCCTTGCACTGGTTGAGTAGTTACCTTTGGTTCAGCTTTTTTAGTTTGAGCTTCTGAAGTAGATGAGCTTGCATCTGCAGTGGAAGATGGCTTCTGAATTATTCTAGACCATGAAGTAACTGGAATCTGCTCCTCTGTCACTGAACCATTGGTGCCATTTATATATTTAACTACACTATTTTCCACAGTATTGTCATTGACTATTTGAAGTACTTTTGCAGGAGGTAGGGAAATCACCTCATCAAAATTTTGTGCTCCAGAATCATCTAGTTGTAATGAACCAAATTTTCCAGGAGTAATTTCTACTGGAGCACTAGTTAGAGGAACAAACATAGTAGATGTATTGATTGTATTAACTAGTGTTTGGCATATATCAAATTTCTCCATCACAACCTTTGGTGTAGGATTTTCTATATCCAGTTTTGGACTTGCCTCTACATGAGTATCTTCAGGTTGCTTCTTGTTTGCTCTACATTCAACTTGAGTGTGACCCACAATTTTGCAGTGTGGACATAATTTGGGTAAATTAGTGAGAATAACACCTTGCAAGAAACCACCATATTTTGTTTTAATCCATAACTTGTTAGGAATTATTTTTGCTAAATTGATCTCAACCAGTACTCTAGCATAATAGCCACTTTCATAATTCAAAGTTGTTGTATCCACTTTTACAGGATTTCCAAGAGCTCTGCTAATTGTGAAAAGTGTTTTCTCATCCCAGTATTCCAAACTTAGACCAGGAAAATGAACCCAAACCATTGCAGAAGATGTCCTCTGATTTTCTGGCCTAAAATTTGGCATCCAATTTCTGACTCTTAGAATTTGATTTCGAACTTCCCATTTACCCAATTTAATATGATTCTTATCCTCAATATTATCTAATTTGATTGTAAAAAAACCCTTGCCTAGTGGAATTAGTTTACACTGACCAACTAGTTTCCATTGCTTCTTAAGAAGTTCTACAACTTTAGGAAATTTGATTTGAAGGAAATCTAGTCTACCAATTAATGAAAATTTCCAGGATTCATAACGATCACCATTATAGTTTTGAATAAGATCAATTGAAGGATTACCTTCATAAGGATTTTCCAGATCTACTACAGAAGAATCCATTTCATCAACAAATTTATTTCCCATTAAAATTCTGATTTACCTAGAAGAATTAACTAGAACAGAAATAGACAACCCTGTTGACTTCAATCATTAGAGAGAATGTAAGTAAACCACCTTAATTAATGAGATTAATCACCTGAAAACGAAAAAGATAAAATAAGTTGACTGAGTCGATCGCCGATTTGCAGAGCTCCGAGTCAGCCCATAAATTGGCCACTTAACCTCTTCCGTTACACATTATCAATATGTAAACTCAATTATTCTCTTCCACTACAGATCATTTGTAACATATGATCTCCCCCTAATTATCCTCTTCTGTTAGAATATTATCTACTGCTCTTATCTTCTTATATGTTACAAATGTTCCCCTACTTAAACAACAATATAGGTCATCATCTCAACATGTTCCAGACGCATACTCTATCAGGTGCCTTTTTTTTCCTTTAATTCTTTTCAATCTTGGTTTGATTTTTCCCTTTTTTTCTTAAATTCTTTTCAATTTTTGATTGCATTTTTCAATTTAAGTTTCTAAGTTTATTGTTTGCAGGTTTAGAATGTTGTTTTGGGAAAAGAGATGTCATCCATCTTAGGTAATTTTAGGTTTCTATACAGCTTTTGATTTGATGAATATTAGATAATTTCCGTTTAAATAGTTTCTTCCTATCATTACGGTCACAACTCTATTTCAATTATAGTTTGATTTTCCTCTTCTTGAACATGTACTTTAATTTTATGAGCTTTAAATTGTTAATGGAAATGTCTGTGTCAAGAGCTTAATATTTTGTTTGTAGGTATATTTCTGTTTTAGATTAGATGATGAAGTTATGCATTTGAATAGCAAGTTAGTCGTCCTTTGGTTTTCATTTTGATGCATTTTAAATTCTGATTTCCCCACTACATATGTTCTACAATGTTTTGTAGTCATATCAACTTTACACAAAAGTGTATTATCTAATGTAATTGAGAATCAAGATATATATTGGAATAATTTCTTATTGGTTTACTTTAATTAGGTGAGTGAACCTATATGAATTGACTTCAAGTAGAAATGGACCTGATTTCATTTTGTTTCTTCTTCCTTTAATAGTTTCTTATATGGTAGTGTCTCTTTGTATCTGTGTTTCTCTTCTTAGGTGTAGGTTTTCGGATAGATCACAAGTAAATTTGGTGAATGAAATTATCGTAGATAGCAGTAGTGAGACTACAAATGGTTGTACGTCAACTGGAAATGTTGAGAAAAGCATATAGAGAATGCTACTTTGTATTGTTTTAATTCATCAATGATTTTTGATTTTAATGTAGGGCATATTTTAATCTTGCTGCAGATCATGGTGCTCTCCACGATCAAACCCGTCATCTTGGTAATCCTGGAAACGTTACCACACACGGGAATGGTGTGCAGCTTTGTTTTTCTTCCTTCTTTTACGCAGTCTTTATTATTTTCAGTTCTTCACATTTTTTATCGCCATTTTATTTATCATTTAGTGTAGACATGTGATTTTGTTAGCATCCTTTACAAATTTATGGATTATTGTTGGTGCATTTGTATTCCAGACAAAATTGCCGCGGACATATCAAACACTGTGGTTCTTTACCTCCTATCGTCCTTCTATCCGATATTATTTTTTAGGGGGTTTCCAAACCTTTATAGCTAAACTCATGGAGATTTACAAGATATTTATGCAGTAGTTTCTGTAACTCTGAGTTGTAATATATATATATATATACATGTATTCTATCTAAAAATATTCATTAATAAATATTGTCAGAAATAATGATTAACATCTTAATTTGTTTCATTAGCATCCTAATTTGTTTATATTGTTCCCTATAAAATGCTAAATTGCCACCGAATGATGATTAGTATATTTGTAGCCCTAATGCCTCTACCCACCCCACTCATACTTGGTAGTTTTGTAGTTACTTCATTAATGGATACATGGAGTGTTTCCCATAACCTGATATTGTTTGGATGTCTTTTAGTGTCCGGATACATGGGCATCACTTCTCAGGTGAATATTCTGTTCAAGCATTTGTTGAAAATTCACCCCATATTTTAATCTATGTTACAGGTGTATCAAGAAATACCATTATTCTTTTTTGTTTTATTTTCTAAAATGCTTACTTTTATTATTAATAAATGAAAGAAGATTTAATGGACCAGTGTTTTGCTACTGGCATGAACTACAATTGATATATTACTAAAAATATTATAAAATAAAACTTGAAACCATACACTCTTATATCTGAAAGTGGTTGACACTTGACATGCAAAAGTAGTGATGAAGAAAAATAAAATGTTGTCTTTCATTGTATGTATCATTATTCTTTAGATGGTGATGTATCAACCAGTAATCTTTGGATTAGTTCTAAACTGGGTTGTTAATATACTGAGGATCTCTTTGTAGACTTTGTGTTCAAGATATTTTTTTGGCAGGACACGACATGTGCCCATTGCCCTCAAAACAGTAATAGTCAAGTTAAATGTTCTCATTTGTACCATTTATTTTTTGTTGTCAGTAATACCATATTGATTTGTATATTGCATTCTTTAGATAGGTTATGTTCGATTCACTTATTATTTAGGATTACAAGTAAGAGAAAAAATTTGTTAAGTATGCAACCGTTTTATCACATTCCTTGAAACATTGTTAACTTTTGTCAATATTAAAATTTCACTTTCTATATTGCATTTTAGACTGCTGCTCTTGTGATTTCCATATATGATTTACAATTGTTAAAACTTTTTTAGTGTTTTTTTATTTTCATAAACAATCAATGTCTCTGTTTTGCAGGTGGTATGAGGAAGTCACAAGAGCAGCAACCACATTCGTTCATCGTTCTAAAATTTGGAAAACCATTGAGTATGAGTGGGGCTGAAGGTATGTTTTCCTTTTGGTGGTCTAATAGGAATACAATGCGTCACCAATATGACTGCAATGGATACCTCATTCCAAATTAATGTGCAATATTTCATATGTTTGTTTTTCCTTAACTAATGCTAGAGACATCTATGTTTACTTTCCCATTTAACTTATTTGTACGGAGGTACGTGGAGACTTTTTTAGCAGTAGTTTGTGGAATGGTTCCAAAGTAGTTTTTCTTGGACATTTTGAGGTATTTCAGCTCCTTTAAAAGGACGTTTTTAAAAATTTATGGTGAACTGAGAACTGTAGTCTCTATATGGAACGTTCACGTAATTGTCTATGTGTTCTTTTATTGGACTAATTGGTTTGTGTTTCTGAGGTGATGGAAAGGGGTACCTTAGCTAATATCCACATTGTCAACGAGCTCTTAAAGGTAGAAGTTGGTCCTAAGACGGTTCATATCCCAACAGGGGAGAAACCTTATGTGTTTCAGCCAGCTCAGGTGAGTCTGTATATCTTCATGTGTTACCTTTTTAAGTATGACTCTATTGAAAAATGTGATATGCACAAACTGTTGGGTCCATTTATTGAGATTAATCGTTTTCTTTCTTTCCTGTAAGTATAAAGATATATTGGTTGCTTATGTGTTTGGTGAAATGAAATTTGAATGGTTTTTAGTCATTATTGGTTCACCAGTTAAGTGTTTGCACCACCATTTGACGAATACTTGGGTCAGGGAGTGACTTTGAAAGATGCTCTCTTGAAGACGCTGATAAATGATATACAAATTTGAAAAACAAGTTTTAAATTTTTAATGTCTTCTAAGTCGTGTATGAAACATAAGTAGTTATGTTTATGTGTTCCTTAATTTAGTGAAGAATTACTCGAACTGATCCCTCAATATTTTTATATTACAGTACTATAGATTTCTGTGTGTCTACTTTTATATATTCGTACATTGCAGAAATAGATCTAAATGCGATAAGTGGCTTACTATGTTATAACCATCAGTTAGATGTTGTTTCGACTTGCATCTAACAACTATATTAGATGTTGTTTTGACTTGCATCAGTTAGATGTTGTTTCAACATTTTTAACCCTAGACGATCAAGTTACTTCACGACCATATTCGGGAAGCCATTGAGCTTATTATTAAGTTTTGAGGCATTTTATTCAAATATATGATGTTGTAATTTGGGATTAAATAAAGGTGAATCCAAATGAAGATTTTTGTAAAATGTGTATCTTGAACTAAATATAGGAAGTGAATTCCGGAACCATAAATAATACCATATCACAAAAAAGAAAAAGGAAAAAATATAAGAAACCATCTAACGAGTTCCTTAATTAAAAAAACCCGCATAGTATCCCAATTTGACGTAATATAGTAACTCGTTAGTGCATGAGTTAAACCATAAACACGTCTTAATATGAGTTACTACTAATCCACTTAACATAAAGAGAACAAACATTTACTTAGTTTGATCAAGATTTGATGCTTAAACTTTAAAAAAAAATCAATAAAAGTTACTAGCATTCTTGAAGCCAAGACCACCAAACTTTTAAGGTTTTCAAAAGAATTGCCAAGACTTGAAGAAAATATCATTTTTTGGAGTTATTCCGCCAATGGTTCATTTGTATATCATCTAGCCGATTAAAAGTAAGTTGAGGAAGCTAAAAACAGTTCATATGTAATTCTCCATGGATCTAAGAATTGTTTAAATTCACTAGTGGACCAACCCGCCTAAGACAACATCTTACCTTGCCTAATGCAATCGATGTGTCTTCATGTTAATTACTCATGTCTTCAAATGCTACCTCATAGAAATAAGATGGCTAGAACCAATAATTATTAAAGATTTACATCCCTATGTGTTTGTACATGGTAACTTTGTTTATACAGGTTACTGATATTGAATATATGAAGAAAAAAATGTTCTCCAAGCGGAGAAATCGCTAAAGAAATCATTTCCTGGATTAAGTATGTATCAACCACTTATTATAGTTCTGGAAGTCGAATCATGTAATCCCATACTTACTGTGTGAATTACTGCAATCAGACATTTGGTCGCTACAGTTCTTATGGAAAATGTTTGAATGCACATGATATATGTTTTGAGTAATCGTTAAAATGTTAACATTATGGCCATTGCTGTTTTACATATAATTCTTGTGGGTTTTAAGTTGGTCGCGTTATTTTTTTCTGGAGTAGGAAACCATAATGTGTCTGCGTTATTATAGTAGAAAACTGATTTATTATCCCACTCCAAGAAGACAAACACAAAATATGCATTTAATTTAATGTGTTTTGTTGGAAAGTATAAGCATTGATCGAATTTGTTTAGTTTAACAATGTATGTAATGATTTACGTTTAAATTGTTGATTTCACGTATTTAAGTCACGACTCAAAATTTCAGCATCGAAATTATTATTTTATCATTTTACTCTTTCCAGGTTGCTAGTTAATCAACCACGCCGCTTTTACTGCAAAAAGAAAAGAGATGCAAAATGAGACCATAAAGATAGAAGAATATACTGCAGCTGATAATAGAAGTTCTTTATATTTTCATAATAATGAGAAATTTAGCAATTGCATCCATCTTTATCTCATCTCCTCGGATGAGAAATTGACTTAGTCCACGTGATTCTACTGATTTGGTGGGTTTAGACGAACAAACAAATGACATGGGCATTTAATAAGTTTTGAAGGAAAAAAAAAACAGGGTTAGTTTTTAAATTGGATTTTGGGCTATTTAATGGTTGGTTCCCGACAAATGTCCAACTCATCAGTTTGGTACTCAATATTTAAAAAATTAAAGGTTGGCACTGAAAAGACGAGGGTACCCAAATATACCTCAATCTATAACTTTTCCACCTATAAGTCCTTTCTCCGAAAGTGATTATCTATGGACTGAGTCGAGACAATACAACAAATCAGTTCACACTTCGTGTGATTGTCTTTGGATACGAGATCGAGACAATACGACAACGAAGTATGTTTACTTGATAAATGGTTCGGACTTAACCAAACACAATAGGATTACTATCAAGTAATAGGAATTAAAGTTTGTGTATTTTACTTATAATTATAATAAAAACAATTATAATTACGAAAATAGAAAAGTAAAAGACACAACAAGATTTTGTTAACGAGGAAACCGCAAATGCAGAAAAACCCCTGGACCTTGTACAGAATTGAATACTCTCAGGATTAAGCCGCTATACAAAATCAAACCAACTTCGTATAGTTAAGACCAAGACAAATACTAGGATAGTTAACTAGAATTTCTTGTTAAGGCATTCGATTAGACTTGAATAACCGAAACCTCCACTTTGATAAATCTAACTAAGATCAGAATTAACTTAGTTTCTCTTATCCGGAATCGAGTTGGACTAAACAATTCATCCCGAAAACTTTTTCTTTCGTTAAGCCATAAACAATGCATGCAAACCAAATAAATCAACTTGCACAATTATTTACCTCAACCAGAAGCAATTGAAACAACATAGACATTAACGCACAACAATTGCACCGAAATTTTGTAAGCCTAAACGATTGATACCAAATAATAAAGAAAGATAATAATGATTTTTCTTAACCGGAACCAATCGAATCACACACACATCCATACAAAATAATGGAATAAACATCAACTGTACAGAAATGTTATTAAGCAAAAGCAATAAATATATGCAATAAACTCAGGCTTTTCTTAAACAGGAAAACAATTAACTAACAAGATTGTTACCTCAAATTTCGCATCCTCTTATCCAATATGGTTGCCTCTTCTTCCAAGGAGAATTGATATCGAAATATCATTATCTTGTCATCCTTATGCAAAACAAAAGACAACAACCAACCTTTACCAGAGAAAGGTTGAAACCCGGTTTTTAACTATTACAAGCAAAAGTTGAAAACCCCGAAACACATATGATTTTATGCTAAACCAAACGATTCTACATATTGTGAATTTTTCACATATTGTTTCAATCAGAACCCCTCATGATCCTTTGATAAAGCCTACCAACAAGGGCTAGAACTTAATCCTGCTAAACCAAAAAGTTACCCAAACCATAAGGGTTCACAACATTATGAGATCGAATATCAAGGTAGTAAAACTGAAATCAAACATCCCATAAACATACATAGAAATAAGATAAAGAATTCAAGTACAGGCTATGTAAATCAAAAACAATCACAAGAAAAATTATAAATCAAATAATTTTATTCATCATAGACCTAATACAATCATTGAAATAAATCAAAAATTGATGCCTATTTTCCTATATTAAGTATTACATCATAAAACTTACTCTCTAGTGGTGCTCTTGTTGTTCACTGAGGTTTCTTCAGTGTTCAAACTTTTAAAGCAGTCTCAAGAGACTTGTCTTCAACCACTTCTTTTTTCTCAAGTTTTTTAACTTGAATCTTTATATCGGCAATATCATATTTTGTTCCTTAATCTTATCTTTGAGCCAATCCTGATTTCGAACCGTTATTATAAGATTGGTTTTTAGTTCTTCAAAACCTTTGATATAGTCAATCATACTATCAGAACGAATCCACTTGGTTTTGGTTAGATCTTGTAGGTTGTAAGCCAACAGACATGACTCATCTTGTGATCCAACTGAACTATCAGAGTCATAATCAGACATGATTCTTGATATATTTTTCTTTTTCCTTTCTGTATTGATTCCTTGATAATCTTTAACCTTTTGAGCTTCCTACTTATTAGCCTTTGTGATACTACGAGTTATTTGAGTCATGCTCGATTATATATATAAATAAAGATTGATCATGGTATCAAAATACAGGAAAAAGATAGTTCCCTTTAAGAAGAGACAACTCTCAGACCGAAAATATTACAGAAAAAATATTTTGTTTCCTTTGTCTGAACTTCTCAAGATGGGAGGTTTATTAAAATTCGAAAATTCTAAATAAAACCTAATTTTTGGAAGATCATGATAAACATGAACATTTTTCAGACAAACATGGATTCGCAGTAATCCAAAAATGTCACAGAAATTTATGATAAGAAACTACACATAAAACAAATGTGCTCTCGTTTTATTGTGCTTTTCTCATCCATTAAAAAGAGCACATAAGGGGATGAGAGTGCACAATTTTGATACAACTAAGTTGTATCAAAGTAAGCTTTTTATAGCTTACAGTGAGTATCAGAACCATAGTTCATGTTTCTCCTTGCGAATTTCTGCCCAAAATATTTTCTCCCAATGTACTGATGTGAGAATATTCAGGGATAGTTAAATCTCTCTTAATTCTATCAACGAGATTTTCATAAGATTTTCTCATTCTAAAGATTTCCTTATGATGCCCATCAGCAAGATTGTCTGAAACAATTATCGGGAATTCTTAATTGGTTTTTTTGGCAGAGATTCTTTCTTTCCCTTTCTTCTGGAGTCATTGTTCATCAAAACAAGAATTGTTTCGATATGGATGAGGAGGAACCTTTTTCCAGAAGCGATTATCAACTCTTTTCTCTGGTCCTTTTGAGTTGATCTTATCGAGTAATGGCATAATCTGTCTTCATACTGATGAATGATCTTTCAGTTTTTTAAGACAAGAAACTTCTTTCAATATTTTTACCACCGTATGTTGAAGAAGTATAAGTTTCCTGTCAAGTGACTAAAAGTTGTATTCCTTAAGATCACTTACACGGAATCGGTTCAAAGTTTCCTTTGCACAAGATTTTGTTTGATCATCAGTAGATCTATAAGCTGGTTTTTCATCCTCTTCTGACTTGATGTAGTTAGGAAGACTACCATCATCTTGATCTGTTTCAAATGTGACTAAACTGGTTTTACCACAATCTGTAAAAGTCGAGCAAGGACTTTTAGTTTCCTCAACATCAGAAGAAATCACAACAATATCATTCGTCTGAGTCATAAGATGTGCCTCATTTTCTTGAGTAAGAGTTTTACCAAGAGCTTTTAATTTGACAGTGAGATCCATATTCTCTAAGGCTAGAATATTCAATTGAATGTCTTTATCTCTGATCTCCTGTTTTAGAAGATTTGTATCTGTCTTTAATATCAGCACTTTAGAAGATAGAGATTGTATAGGCTTTAGGATCTTTACCAACTCTTTATCAGAATCTTCTTTTTCATCAGAGATGGACACATGTGTTTTCGCAACTCCTGGATCATGAGTCAACAAAGTAGTAACATCTTCAACTTTTGAGTAGTCATACTCTTGCATAACGTTAACTGAATCAGACATATATTCAATTTCTTGTAGGTTGGATCGCACCAAACATAGATTGTTAGATCTTTTCGTGTTTGCCTGCTCTGATACCAATTGAAAAGACGAGGGTACCCAAATATACCTCAATCTAAAAAAAATCCACATATAAGTCCTTTCTCCGAAAGTGATTGTCTATGGACTGAGTCGAGACAATACAACAAATCGTTTCACACTTCGTGTGGTTGTTTATGGATACGAGATCGAGACAATACGAAAACGAAGTATGTTTACTTGATAAATGGTTCGAACTTAACCAAACACAATAGGATTACTATCAAGTAATAGGAAATAATGTTTGTGTATTTTACTTCTAATTATAATAAAAATAATTATAATTACGGAAATAGAAAAGTAATAGATACAACAAGATTTTGTTAACGAGGAAACCGCAAATGCAGAAAAACCCCGGGACCTTGTCCATAATTGAATACTCTCAGGATTAAGTCGTTATACAAAATCAAACCAACTTCGTATAGTTGAGACCAAGCAACTATAATAAAAATAATTATAATTACGGAAATAAAAAAGTAAAAGACACATCAAGATTTTGTTGACGAGGAAACCGCAAATGCAGAAAAACCCCGGGACCTTGTCCAGAATTGAATACTATCAGGATTAAGCCGTTATACAAAATCAAACCAACTTCGTATAGTTGAGACCAAGCAACTAAACCTATAGTTCACCTAGTTTCATCTGTATTCCCACGCCTCCGACCTGTAATAAGTCACGTACTTGGAACAATTCCTTTGGTTCGTATTCCAAACAGTAAAGGAACAACAAATATTTTTTGTATCAACGCTTTTCAACCAAGTGATATGAGTTCGAAAAAAGGATCTTCTGTTTATCTCAAATAAACTCATTTGTCAGGTTCTTAGATCTATCTTATCAACAATTACCAAAGTAATTGTTAAGATTTTTCAATCAATACTTTTAATCACAAAGAATTGTATTAATGCCGATCTACACAACTAATGAATCCAATCTACCACAAGCATAAACCGATTATTGTTGGATCCTCTTTTACCGAAACAAGTATTGTGCACACCAAAGATTATGAACCCAAATCAGAAATCTTCAAAGTCTTCTTTGTCTTCAAATCTTCTTAAATCTTCAATCAGCACCTGCACACAATCAACTTGAATCTCTTATGATCAAACACGCACAGAACGGAGTCTGTTAACAATGGATTAGCACAAGACGTCTTTAGATCTACAAACAGTCTAAAGATCCCCGTCGAAACTTCGATCTAGTTTGAGTGAATCTTACATCAAAAGAGAAGATTCTCAAGCATAAAAAAACTAGGTGCAATCAAAGTTCAACCACTGTTAGTCAATCGAAAACAAATGATAAACCGCAATTATCTAGTTTCCCACCAACGGTACTAATGGAGCTTCTCAATCCCAAAGAAGTCTTTAAACTGAGCGTCCGTAAGAGATTTCGCCCAATTAGGTTACTTTCCTCTCCGAATAGGCGGCTCCACCAGTAACAACACAACTGAGGTAGTTTTGCTGGATCTGATGATTAGTTTGCTCGAAATGCAAACTTTGATATTTATAGAAAAGGAAGTTTGGACACCAAGGAATTTCCAAAACCGAAAATATTCTCAAGATATGCAATATATTCCAAATTCGGTTTCCATAATTCCTGGAAATGCTTTGTCCAAATATTGACAGAAATTCTCTTAGAAAATTTACAACTAGTAAATGCACATTACTAATTTTCATTTTTCCAAAAATAAAATTAACAACCTTAAATAAAAGATTCTCAATTTATTTTTCGATATGGGATTTTTCCTTTAGCTATTAAGGAATATCTTTGAACAATAAAAGATAAGCGTTACTGCACATGTTCAAAGTATGTCGACATCTTTACTTTGTAAGTCCTCTTTCATACTTATAATCTTGAAACCGATTTTCCACACTTCCAAACAAGTTTATAATTGGTTCATCTGACTTTCAAGAACTACATGATTGATCAAGAACACTCAATCACCAAACATGGGTCTCACGGTTCTACCAAAAACAAGTTTCGGTTATACCTCCATGTGGGTACTGGATTTAGTCACACTAGCTTTCCAAAAATTCGGTTGACTAGGTACTAGGATCGGTTCCCACATATATATGGTATCTAATTTTTTATTGTTGCACATGTCCATAGGATCGGTTCTCTTTTCTACTAAAAACTTGATGCACCTCATACAAGGATCGATTCCCTTTTTGTGATAGGTTGCACCTCTTACTAGGATCGGTTCCCCTTTACCTAGAGTTGGTCATACCAATAACACTAAATCGATCATACCATCTCAGGTGATTACTTAAGATCGGTTTTACTAATAAAAGTCATACCACTACAAAAGTCAGGATTTTGTGAATAGTTTTACCAAGAACATAAATAAGTCATGAACGGTTATACTAATCACACATATTGGTTGTTCAAAAGATATGCAAATGAACAATAATACCAATAAAGCCTAGCGATTTCCCTTTCGATTCACAAAACAAGTTCATGAATTTACTTCCTTTAAACAAATGTAAAACATTGTTTCCTAGGATGAAATCTTCACCTTTTACCCATACATAATCACAATAGCATTCAAATGATTATGTCGATGTCTTATATACAAAGTTTAATGGTTAAGCAATAAATATTGTATTGTATTCCTTAATACTACGTCTAACTAGAGTGTAATCATTCATGCTCCGTAGTTATATTTTCAATATGCATGGCTTGAAAGATACGATAGAGAATGAAAAATTTCAAGTCAAATATCACTAACCTCAAGTGGAAGGATGATGTTGTCGTTGTAGCTCCTTATTTATTCACTTCTTCAAGTCTTCCCAATACTTGTAATGTCTCATATCCTAATACTTTCAAGCTAACCTATACGAAGTTGACTCTAGTATAGTACATAATCAAGTGACTCTTTAAATGAGTTTTGGATCACTAAAATATGACAACCAAACATGACATACCAACGCTTGGTGGGTTCAACCGAGCTATGCTCTAACAGGTACCTAGACTGTTAGTTGATTGTCAAAATCCTCTATTGACTATTTTTTTTTCTTCGATTATCATTTATTTTTATTGAGTTTATAAATTTACCCCTCCTTCAACACCTTATCTTCTTCCTCCTCTTGCGACCATACCTGTTAAAACGACTTATTTGCTTGAAAACAGTTCAAAGCAGTGCCGGAAATATTCAGGGACGAGATAAGAAGGTGCTTGAGAAAAGTTCAAATCGATTGACATGGACGATGAAAATAGTTCAAATCAACAATGAAAGCAACTTTTTCCAAACTGATCTCAGGTGCAATATATCAAATTGAGTTTACAATCTAAATTTTTTGGAATTCTTTCACCCATTAAATTCCAACCTTGAACAACAAATTCTGAAGTATCATGTTGCTAATGTTTTAATTGGATGACATGTAGAACCAGAGAGGCTTGAAAATTCGAAAAATGATGCAAATTGGTTACAGAGAGACAGTAACATAATATATATATAAATTCTTTAATGTCAAAACAAACCTTATACAAATCTCGACATATTTTTTGTAGCAATTCTCTTTTCAAAGATAAAAGTTATGGAACCATTTTTTCTTCTCCTTCTTTGTTAAATCATACACAAAGATCCATGATAATAATAGCAAAGGATGAAAGAGAATGGATTTGGATTTATAACACACTGATTACATATATGTGTTGTTGAAGATCAGTTCAAAGAAAAAAAGAAAAAACAATTTGTTGGGTTTTCGGTGGTGGAAATGACAATGTTAATAGGAATTCCAAAAGATAAAGGTGTGTATTAGGGTTTATTTAGAACTTTTTTTGTTTTGTTTTTGGACGTTGGATTAAAAATAATTCTTTTATTATCAAAATTAATTGTTCATTTCTTGAGTCAACGGTTAGATTTGACGGTTTTTGTCGGGTTCTGGTACCACCTTAATTTTTTAAATGTTGGGTATCAAACCAATGTGTTGGACATTTACTAGATTTCCCATATGTAGGATATTTACCAGACCAATGTGACGGATTTTCCCACATGGGAATTTTCTTAATATCCCGCCCCCCCTCTCCCCCTTTATTTTTACCAAGAATTTGTAAAATGTTGCTCATTCTCTAGCAGTTGATGGCCACAGATAACTCTAAAACTTGTTTCAAGTCTAGACATCCAATTTGGCTTATGCCAACTATTGAGGTAGATCTTTAGTTTTCTTTAGAGCAAGTCTTATGGTGGAATAATTCCATCTTCCATGCCACTTCAGCATTTGGAATTGTTCATGGAAGCTCAAGTCTTATGATGGGATCATAGAAACTCTAAGAAGAATAGCGTTTAGCGCTAAAACAATAACGTTTGACTTGGTTAATGGTATTTGACTAAAATATTTGCATGGTTGAAATTAAGAGTGGCTTTTATGCATTTGAATTAATGATGAAATATGAAAAACGATATTCAGAATAACATTTTTCGTCTTTTAGCATGCTATTTAGAATAGCGTTTAACTCTAGTCGGATTACCATTTCCTTGGATTCCACACACCATTTCATAAAACCATGGAACATGGATTGGAAAAAGTATGGATGACACCAACTTAGAGCAACTCTTATGGTGGAAGAATTTAATCTTCCATCTTCCATGCCACCTTAGCATTTGGAAGTGTTCATGGAAGCTCAAGTCTTGTGGTGGAATAGTAAAAACGCTAAAAAGAATAGCATTTAACGCTAATAAGAATAACGTCTGGAGAAAGCTAATATGAATAGCACTTGACCTTGTCAACGGTCAAAAACTAATAAAAACAGCGTTGAACGCTTATAAGATTAACGTGTTTTCTTTTTATGTTTTCTTTACAGAAAACCGACGAGACTCTCTTCTCAAAATCACTTCTCAAATCACTCATAACTTGTTGTTCTTCTTCTTCTACAAAAGAAAAGAAAAAACCTAGTTTACCTCCTTTTGATTTATCACCACCATGAATCTAGTCAAACCAATTGCTTCAAAGGGTTTGTTCTTTGGTTAATAAGGAATCTTTACATACTTCAATTACTTAATTTGATTGACAATACAAAGAGAGGTAAGTTAATTTATGTTCTCCTTTTATTTTTTTTTATGATTTGATAAAAATAGTTGATAGTTTGATTGTTTAACCCAAATATGACTAATTTGACACGAAAACTTAGGTTTATATGATCAACATAGTTACTGAAAAAGCGGGGGTCTAACAACCACACCCAATATTTCTCTTAGAAATCTGTATGGAAAAATTCCAATATAATTCCAAGAGAATCAACTAGACAGTCAGACTAAATCAATGGAAATATATCCAAGAGTTATATCTCAATTTCTCAATTCAATCTGCAATCAAACAGATAGGAATTTGCGAGCCCAATTGAATATAAGAAATAACTTGGATGGTATCAAAAACCAATATCCAAGTGTCAATCAATTTAATCAAAAACCCAAAGGTCAGATTCACAAACTGATTGAACTTACGCACAACCTATGATATTTCAATTATATAGAAAATATAATGCGAAAAAGAAATAACATAGGTACCAGAAATTTTGTTAACGAGAAAACCGTAAATGCAGAAAAACCCAGGGACCTAGTCCGGATTTGAACACCACATTGTATTAAGCCGCTATAGATACTAGCCTACTCCAAGTTAACTTCGGACTGAAATTGAGTTGAGCCCTAACCAATCTCACACTGATTAAGGTACAGTCGCGTTCCTTACACCTCTGAATCCTAGCAGGACTCTGCGCACTTGATTCCCTTAGCTGATCACACCCACAACTAAGAGTTGCTATGACCCAAAGTCGAAGACTTGATAAACAAATCTGTCTCACACATAAAATTCTATAGTATAGACAAATTTGTCTCCCACAGAAATACCTAAGAGTTTTGTTCCGTCTTTTGATAAATCAAGGTGAACATGAACCAATTGATACACCAGACTTATATTCCCGAAGAATATCCTAGTAATATCAATCACCTCACAAAAATCTTAATTGTATGGTAGCGAAACAAGATATTGTGAAATCGCAAACGATGAGATGAAGATGTTGTGACTACTTTTTATATTGCCTATCGGAGATTAAATCTCGATAAAATCTTAGAGAAGATAGTACTCAATCACGATAGAAAATAGCAAGATCAGAACATGCAACTATAGAGAAATAGTTGGGTATGGCTTCACAATCCCAATGAAGTGTTTAAGTCATTAATTTATAGGGTTTTCGATAAAGCCAAAGGTTAAAGGAGAATCGACTCTAGTCGCAACTAGTCTCACACATGAGGTATGGGGATTAGGTTTCCCAGTTGCTAGAGTTCTCCTTTATATAGTCTTCAAATCAGGGTTTGAAATCTAAGTTACCTTGGTAACAAAGCATTCAATATTCACCGTTATATGAAAACATGATTAGACTCAAACTAATATCTTTCAAATGTTAGATCGAACTTAGCTTGTGACACAGATGAAAAGTGACTTTATTTATATATGAGTAACCGTATCTAAACGTGTGCACCTTGTTGTCTGAAAAATAGTTAACCGAAGTTATCCATATGAACACTTTCATACCAACCTTATTCATCTTAACCATAACTAATTCAAATGACTCAAATGAAACTAGTTCTAGAGTTGTTCAATTGTTTATATTCTCATAAAAGTATACAAGACACAATTAAAGCAAATTTGATTTTGATTCACTCGAATCAATTCATGAACATTATAGCCAAGGTTTGAAAAAGTTTGCATTCCTTATTATATAAATGTATTAGTTTATGAACAAACCGATTTTAGAACATAACCTTCTCAAGTATGTGAACGGGTACGCATACCTAAGTGGCCAGACCAAGTTTGGGTTCTCCAGTATGCGAACGGGTACGCATACCATCCAACCTCAGTTAAATTCTGGAACTTGAAACTCACGCCAGGGTGCATACCGGTATGCATACTGAGTTCTCGGACTTTCATAAACCAACTAGTACGCATATGGGTATGCATACTATGGTTCCCAGACTAGGAATATCTTGCAACAATTAGCATACAAGTACGCATACTATGCTATATCCAATCATGGTTATTTATTCTAAACTCCCATTTCAATCATTGAAACATTCTTAGAAGACAACAATAGCTGTCTCACACAAACTATTAGCTTCGAAGTAATTTTCAAGTGATCGAATCATCAATACGAAACATTCTGAGTCTACATCAAATGACTGTCTCACACAAATCATGTAAGATGTTACAAGGAGATTTTCACATGATCATCTTTTGACTTTCGTCAAGAATATATGATGAATTTTTTTTAAAGCGAAAGCTTACCAACACATATTTCGAGAAATATGTAAGTGAGTTAAACTCAGCCTGAAATATCAAATGTGTATAATCGAATTCTATATAGCTATACGACTTTTGTCTCAAATAGGAGATAGAGTAGATAAACTTCTGAGTGATAGATGAGTTCAAGTCTCCACATACCTTTTGTTGATGAAGTTCCACAAGCTCCCCTTAGTAGTTCTTCATCTTCAATAAATGAACGTCGTGAAGTCTAATGCTCAACTACACTTTCTATCCTAATCCGACACTTAGCTATAAGTAGACTAGAAATCAAGACTTATAATCTTGGCAACTAAACTTGACAACAATCTTGAGATAAAAATGCTTCCGAGTTCGACCGAGCAGTGCTCTAACAATCTCCATCTTTGTCAATTTTAGTGACAAAACTATCAATATGGATTACAGAATAAATAAACTTTATAACTTCTTATCCAAATGCTTGACTTCCTTGGTTCTTCAATATTACTCGAAATCTTTGTCACTTCCAAGTACTCCAGTGATTTTGAATGTGTTCAACTCATCATCATAGTTGTTAAAGATCCTTAACTATAACAATGATAAAACAATAGCTCTCAATCATTGTTATACAACTTCATAGTCAGCATCAAAGTCCAATTGTATCACAACTTTGACAACAATACTATGGTGATATGTATCACCCCCCTTAGTAAATACTTCATCTCACATGAAAACCACTCCACTTTACATAATGATCCGTAAACCATATGTATTTGTAGTGTGAACTACATATTAATTCTCCCCCTTTTTGTCAATATAAATTGGCAAAGGTACGAAAACTAGTGGGATCATAATGAAATTCTCATAGAGATACTTCATGACTAAAAGAGAACATTTCAACTTTGTTTTGATGATTTCACATAGTCGAAACTTAGTGTATTCATTAAGGAGTTTATAAAGATACAAGAAAGCTCCTATAATATTCCACAGCCGCACTCCCCATAAAGATTTGGCAATTAAGCACAAGTTCAATTAAGAACTTTCCCCCATAAAATGTCATTCCCGAAAGAACAACAAGAGCGACCTTACTTTTACAAGAAAACAGGGATGAAAAAGCGGGGGTCTAACAACCACACCCAATATTTCGCTTAGCAATATATATGGAAAACTCCAATATATTTCCAAGAGAATCAACTAGACAGTCAGACTCAATCAATGGAAATATAACCAAGAGTTGTATCTCTGTTACACAATGCAATCATCAAATCAAACAGATAGAAATATGTGAGCCTGATTATTATGTAAAACAACTTGAACGGTACCAAAGACCAATGTTCAAGTGTCAATCAATTTATATCAACAACCAAATGTTGGATTATCTAATTGATTTAACTACTCACAACCTGTGATATTTCAATTATATGAACAAATATAATGCGTAAAAGAAATAACACAAACACCAGAAATTTTGTTAACGAGGAAACTACAAATGCAGAAAAACCACGGGACCTAGTCCAGATTTGAACACCACACTGAATTAAGACACTACATACACTAGCATACTCCAAGTTAACTTCGGACTGGAATGTAGTTGAGCCCTAACACACTGATCAAGGTATAGTCACGTTCCTTACGCCTATAGAACCACGCCGGATTATACGCACTTGATTCCCTTAGCTGATCTTACCCACAACTAAGAGTTGCTACGACCCAAAGTCGAAGACTTGATAAACCAATATGTCTCACAAAGTAAAGTATATTATATAGATAAACCTATGAGTTTTGTTTCGTCTTTTGATAAATCAAGGTGAACATGAACCAATTGATATACCGGACTTATATTCCCGAAGAACAGCCTAGAAATATCAATCACCTTACAATAATCTTAATTGTATGGTAGCGAAACAAGATATTTTGGAATCACAAACGATGAGATGAAGATGTTTGTGACTACTTTTTATTTTGCCTGTCGGATATTAAATCTCGAGCAAATCTTAGAGAAGACAGTACTCAATCACGATATAAATAGCAAGATCAGAACACACAACTACAGAAAACATAGTTGGGTCTGGCGTCACAATCCCAATGAAGTCTTCAAGTCATTAACCTACAGGGTTTCGTGAAAAACCTAAGGTTAAAGGAGAATCAACTCTAGTCGCAACTAGTATCACACATGAGGTGTGGTGATAAGAACGTAAGTGCTACATTTTATACTCATATTTGTTGGGATATATGTTTTAAAATAATTCTTTTGTACATTTATATCAACAATTCGAGCTTGGACCTGTGGTTAAGCATTTTGGGCCTAGAGGGTTAGGTCTCAGGATCGAATCCCTCCACCTACTGATTGTGCATATATATATATATAACATTAGTCTGGGAGCGGGGCCTTTGGGGTCTTGGGAGGTCTCTTGAATTTGGAAAATATTTTTTGCTGTTTTTAAAAAGATTTTTTTAAACCATTTTTACTGCACTTAATTATGTTTTAATTGCGCTAATTATGGCATGATTTATTTGCCCGTTTTTTGACTGTTTCGAATGAAATTTTAACTGCAGAAATTAATCCAATTTATTCTCCATTAATTTGCATTGACTTCCTGGTTGTAAAAACAGTTTTGAGAACAGAAATAAAACATAAGTTTTACACCATTGTTTTCTAAGAATCTAGAGACCAAAAATACTGAGCAAGAATAGAGAAAGTAGAAGTGATCGATTTCTCATTGTGTGCGTGAGAGATCGAAAGAGAGTTTTTCTCGACTGTTTTATCCTGGGGGCGTCGTGACGGAGAAAAAACTGCTTGCAGAAAACTTAAGGCAGAGCCACGAAACGTCCTAAAGAGAGCGACCTAGTCGTGACTCAGCCGTAACTTTGTTTTGTATTCTAATCCTTGTTTTGCAGGTGTGAAATCGGAAATTGTTCCAAAAATTTTAGGACGTATCCTTCTTCCATGGAATCTGAAAAGAAAATCGTTGCTGATATCAACAAGCCGTTCAAGTTTGAAGGACTTCAATTTAGAAGATGGAAGAAAAAGTTGTTCTTCTACCTCAAAATAATGAAGTTGCACATGATGGTGACCTCCATCAAACCAGCTGATCCAAAAGATGCAGAAGCTGCGGCAAAAGCAACTCCAGCTGCAACAAGTGCAACTCCTCAACAAACTGCAGAACCTGTTGTGACCCAAACTGCTGAAGAAAAAAAAACCTATGAAAAATGGGTTGATGATGATTTCGATTGCAAGAAATATATTATCAATACATTATATGATGATTTATATGAATATTACTCCACTTTTGATACTGCTAAAGATGTTTGGGATGCCTTACATAAAAAATGCGATACTAAAGAAGCCGGATCGAAGAAATATGTTGTAAGCCGCTACTTGAAATATCAAATGCTGGATGATAAATCAGTTGTTACACAGGCTCATGAACTTCAGAAAATTTCCCATGAAATTCTGGCTGAAGGTATGAAAATTGATGATAGGTGTAGAATACACCGTATTTACTATCTAGTAGTTTATGCTTTCTTTGCTATTTTTCTTGTAAATTATGTATTTTACGTGTGTTTTTGAGCTATTAGGTACTCTGGAGTCGCACGGAAGAAAAGAAGGAGAAATCACCCAAATTGGGCAAAAAGGGGAAAAATTGTCATTTCATAGGGCGAGCACTATCTGGAGCCCGGTAATGGTTAAGGGGCAACTCTTCTTGGAGGTGTACTAAACACAAACCAGCTACGGTTAAGGGATTTTCATATAGGGTACCCCTTATCATTATTAGGGGTTGTAATTATCAATGGGTGGTCCTTATCTTGGGCGCAAATAACACCCCAATCATACCCCTACCCTAAATCGAGAGACACTTTACTCTTTCATTCTCACCTGAAATTGAGAAGAAACATAGACAACGGCTGCGGCAGAAATTGAGAGAGATTGGAGAGAAATTAATGGGTTTGTTGGTTGAGAAATCGAAAGAGAGAAGCAGATCGAAACCCAGAAGATCAGACAGAGAAGAAATTAGGGTTCGATGTTGCATCTGTGAATTGAGATTGAGACGTTGTTGTTGTTGGTTCCGAGAGACTGGATCGAGACATAGCGATGATGATTGACGAGCTCATGGTGAAGAAATCAGAGAAGAATGAGAGATTGAATCTGTTACAAGAAGAGAAGGAGCGAATCGATGATGATGTGTTGAGTTTAAAGCATAAATTGAGTTGGATAGAAGAATAGAGTGTTGGTGGTGTTGTGTTTGAATCAGGTGCTGCTAATAACACAGAGAAGGAAGAATTGGAGTCTGTTGCTGTGACAAAACAATGGGTATTAAGCTGTTGTTGCTATTGATGCTGAAGAAGATGGAAAAAATCGAATGTTGAAGCTGTTGTGGTAGCTGGTGTTGGTATGCAGCTGTGAAGCTGCAATGGGTCTGTAATGTTGGAGGTGGTACTGCAGAAAATGCTGTTGATTGAACTTACATGTATGTTAGGTTTGTCGCAGGTATGGATCTGAAATGAATGGCCTGAAAAATTGGCCGGAAATGCCCTGTAATCAGCCGAAACTCGGCCAATTTCCCTCTCCGACGAGTCGACTCAGTAGCCAACGAGACCGATCCAGACGAGTCCGACGACCGATCCAGATCAGTGACTCAGCCGAATAAGACTAATCAGCTGACTAAGAACCTGACTCAGAAGATGACTCACCCTCCTCTTTGACCCGCTGACTAATAGTTGACTGACGTTTGACTCCTTTGACCGTTAGTCCTAACGGTGGACTGACGAAATATTCTTTACCGTGGGAGAATTTTCAGGTGGCCAGCGGCGACAAATTCCGGTCAAAAACACAGTTTTCCGGTGACCAAAAATGCAGAATTTTGGGTGGACTTCTCTCATGTGTGTGAAGACTTAGAATTGGGAATTGGATGAAAATTTGGAAGTTTTGGAGAATTGGACTAGAAATTGGAATATGGCTCAAATTGGGAAAGTGGTGTTCTTTTGGAATGAGGATTCTTTTCCTACAAAGATATGGAGAGTATTGAAGCCTATAAATAGAGGAGTTCTCTACAACTTTAACACACATCTACTTTGGAGAAGGAGTTAAAGTGCACAAGGATTGGAGGAAGGAGCAACCATCATCTTTTCAATAAGTTTTTCTTTCTTCCTTTATTATTATTATTATTATTATTATTATTGTGTGAACTCCAAATTATGAGTAGCTAAATTTCTTATTGATTGAGGATGAATTCCTAGCTCTTAACATATGGTTTGAGTTTTGTTTCAATTTTACTTTGAAGTTTTTCATATGATTATCATTTTTTTTTGCTAATATTAATGTTTATGATTGATAGGTTGTTTGGAGTGCACGCTAAATTAATTTGTTAATTTAATCTAAAGCTAGTGAAAGTTAGGGAATACGTAATATTTTCTTGACTCTTTACACAAGTAGAAAACACGAGACCTTGCGGAGGGATTCCGTGGAGCAATTGTGTGTGAAAACAACGCTGGAAAGTGGACCAAGCGAACCGAGTCTAACTACTAGTACTAAACCTAAGTTCATAAATCTTAATGCATTCAGGGAATTACATCTTGTAAGAGTACCTCAAGGTGGTTCTTTTGAAAAGAATCTGATAACTAAGCGGACTTGTTACTCGGTGAAATAAGGAATTTTGGGGTTAGCTAAGCCAACCTGCTATCCTACGGTTGGTGATAATCTATGACTAATAACAAGTGGAAAAGAAAATAACTTTAATCATTGTTTTGCAGCGAAGAAGGATTCCTTGATCTATTCTCTCTCATTGATTTCAACTTACACTTTTAATTACTTTGTTTATTTCTTTTGCTTTATAAATTGTACAACCAATACCCCCCTTTTGTGACAATTTTACAACTAATAATCTCTTGATCCTCGTGGGATCGACCTTGACTACCCTATATTACTCTTTAATTAGGTAGTAAAGTATTAATTAATTTGTTGTGGTTACGACACGCATACAAATTTTGGCATCGTTGCCGGGGAGCAACGGGCGATTTTAGTTGTTTTTATTTTTCTTTTTGCTTTATTCTTGCTCTGTTAGATTCTATACCTTATCTAACTTAGTTTTGTGAACCTTGTTGTAGGTGCTATATCTTTGGTGAATGCTTCAAAAGGGAAGGCCGAGTCCAATACGTCTTCGATCCGGCACTCAACTAAAGGATTTCATTCGAGCGGTTAACACTCCGCTTCCTCGTTCTACATCAAGTGAATTCGCAGATTCGGACATAGAAGAAGAAGCAATGGGTGATCGTACACTCAAGGACCTAGCTTATCACAAGCTCGATACACAACAATGGTGTATCCAAACTAACTCAACTTTCGAGATCAAGCCGGGGTTGATTAGAGAATTACCAAAGTTCCATGGCATGGTGAATGAAGACCCAAACAAACATCTTATGGACTTCAACACCATAGTCACGGCCATGCTTCCACCGAATACTAATGCGGATGGAGCAATGTTGAAAGCTTTTCCGTTCTCTTTGGCGGGCAATGCTAAGGAATGGTTATATTATTTGCCTTCCGGGAGTATCACAACATGGAATGGGATGAAGAAACTTTTCCTCGAGAGATATTTTCCCGCATTAAAGGCTACTCAAATTCGCAAACAAATTTGTGGGATAAAGCAACATGTGGGAGAGTCATTATATGAATGTTGGGATCGATACAAGAGATTGGTGGCAAGTTGTCCACACCATAAATTTAGTGACGTCATGATAATCCAATACTTCTATGAAGGTCTCCAAACAAGTGATAGATATCTTCTTGATGCCGCCGGTGGTGGTGCACTAGTGAACAAGACGGTGGCCGAAGCTACCGAGTTGATTGAAAGTATGGCGGCAAACTCGCAACAATTCTATGCAAGAGGTGATTCAATGGTTAAGTTGGTGCATGAAGTTAGTGACTCGTCTTCACAATCCGATCAACGGTTAAACAACATTGAGAGGCTAGTGCAACGATTGGCCGCGGTAATTATTCCGGATGATGAAACCGAACAAGTAAATGCTTTATATCCAAATCCAAGGCCAAGGTACGATCCATACTCAAATACTTACAATCCCGGTTGGAAGGATCATCCCAACTTTAGCTATGCAAACAAGCAAGCGGCGGCTCCTAATCTATATGCGCAACAAAGTGGATTCCAACAATCACGTTTCCAACCTCAACAACAACAATTCCAACCACAACAAGTCAAGGAGCAAGATTCTTCGAATAATGACAAGTTGAATGTGATAATGCAAAGCATGCAAGGTCTGACTTCTATGTTACAACAAACCCAACAAAAGACCGATTCGGCAATCAAGGATTTACAAACTCAAATGGGACAATTGGCAACCGATATGAACTTAATGAAATCTCAAGAATCCACAAATATTCCTTCACAACCAATTGTGAATCCAAGAGAGAATGTTAATGCGGTTACCTTAAGAAGTGGAAGACAAGTGGAGAGTCCAACTCGTCATGAAGAAGCTAGTGAAGAAGTAGTCAAAGAGAAGGAGGATGCCGTACCAAAGGAGCATTCAACACCAACCGCCCAATCCAAGGAACCGGTTCCTACTTTCACTACTCCACCTCTTTTTCCTAGTCATTTTGCTAAGTCCAAGAAAGAGGCTCAAGATAAGGCACTCATGGATATCTTAAAGAAGATAGAAATCAACATCCCCTTCATCGAGGCCATCAAGACAATGCCAAGGTATGCTAAGTTCATGAAGGAATTATGCACAAAGAAGGATAGGTTGCTTGATAATGAAATTACTAAAGTTGGCGAGAGTGCATCGGCTATGCTTTTGAATAAGATGCCTACAAAGTGCACGGATCCCGGTGGTTTCACGGTGCTAATTACTATTGGTAAGAAAAGGTTTGAACATGCTTTACTTGACTTGGGTTTTTCCATTAGTGTGATGTCGGCCGATATTTATGACTCCTTGAATCTTGGACCGTTGAAAGAGACAAGAGTTATTATCCAACTAGAAAACAAGTCTAACATCTATCCAAAGGGACTTGTAAAAGACGTTCTCGTGCAAGTGAATGAGTTAATTTTTCTGGTGGATTTCTTTGTGGTGGATATGGACAATAATGAGAATCATTCGTCTACTTCTCTACTTCTTGGGAGGCCATTTATGAAGACCGCAAAGACGAAGATTGATGTGGACAAGGGAACACTCACTATGGAATTCGACAAGGAAGTAATACACTTCAACATATTTGAAGCCATGCGCTACCCAAGTGATGTGCAATCCGCTTACTCCATTGATGTGGTTGGTTCATTAGCGCAACAAATGGTAGAATTGAATCGAGAGGACGAACTTGATGTGGTGTTGCAAAAGAGCATTGAATTGAACGTCCACGGCGTGTCTAACTTAGATATTGAAATTTCCACGGAATTGGTGGAGACGTGTGGTGCCTTAACGGCATTACAAGAAGCTAAGGGTAATTTTTCCTATATTTCTTTACCCGTGAATGATGAATTACTTGTACCATCTATTGTGAAGGCGCCTAAGCTAGAGTTGAAGCCACTTCCGGACCATTTGAAGTATGCATTTTTGGGAGATGGAGATGAGATTTCGGTAATTATTTCAAAGAACCTCACACCGGTATAAGAAGACCGTTTGCTTAGAGTCTTGAAAGAGCACAAAACGGATATTGGTTTGACAATTGTGGATATCAAGGGCATTAGTCCATCCATATGCATGCATAGGATTCTAATAGAAGAGAACGTGAAGATGGTACGTGATGCTCAACGTAGGCTTAATCCTCCCATGATGGAGGTTGTGAATAAAGAGATACTCAAATTGCTAAGTGCGGGGGTGATCTACCCAATTTCCGATAGCAAATGGGTTAGTCCGGTACAAGTGGTGCCAAAGAAGTCCGGTGTTACGGTTGTTCGAAATCAAGATGATGAACTTGTTCCTACAAGAGTTCAAACCGGTTGGAGAGTGTGCATTGATTATAGAAAGCTTAATTCCGCAACCCGAAAGGATCACTTTCCTTTACCTTTCATTGATCAAATGTTGGAGCGGTTAGCGGGGCATTCTTATTATTGTTTCTTGGATGGTTATTCGGGATACAATCAACTTGTTATTGCACCGGAGGACCAAGAGAATACCACTTTTACTTGTCCATTTGGAACGTTTGCGTATATACGGATGCCGTTTGGTCTTTGCAATGCACCGGCTACTTTCCAAAGATGCATGGTGAGTATATTCTCGGATTACGTGAAGCGCATTATTGAGGTATTTATGGACGACTTTAGTGTTTATGGCAATTCTTTTGATATTTGTTTAGATAACCTTGAACTAGTTCTTAAACGATGCATAGACACTAACCTTGTTCTTAATTGGGAGAAATGTCATTTTATGGTAAACCATGGCATAGTACTTGGTCACATTGTGTCCTCTCAAGGGATCGAAGTGGACAAGTCAAAGATAGATTTAATAAGAAACTTACAATATCCCACTTCGGTGAGGGAGGTTCGTTCTTTTCTTGGCCATGCAGGTTTCTATAGGCGGTTTATCAAGGATTTCTCCAAAATCTCCATGCCGATGTGCAAGTTACTACAAAAGGAGGTACCTTTTGACTTCAACAAGGATTGCAAGGATGCTTTTGACAAATTGAAGGCAATGTTGACAAGTGCGCCAATTATCAAGTCACCGGATTGGAATCTTCCATTTGAACTAATGTGTGATGCTAGTGATTATGCGGTTGGAGCCGTTTTGGGTCAAAGAGTGGATAAGTTGTCCCATGTTATCTATTATGCATCTAGGACCCTCAATGATGCACAAATCAACTATTCTACCACGGAAAAGGAGTTATTGGCTATAGTTTTTGCATTGGAAAAATTTCGATCATACTTGGTGGATACAAAGGTTTTTGTGTATTCCGATCATGCGGCACTTAGATACTTAATAAAGAAGAAAGAAGCTAAGCCAAGACTAATCCAGTGGATCCTATTACTACAAGAGTTCGACATAGAAATTCGAGATAAGAAAGGTGTGGAGAATACCGTTGCGGATCATCTTAGTAGACTTGTTATGTCTCAAGAAGAACTTCCATTACAAGACCGTTTTCCAGACGAACAACTTTTCTCCTTGGAAGAATCAACACCTTGGTATGCGGATATAGTAAATTATTTGGTGACAAGGAAGGTACCTAGCACAATGTCTAACTTCCAAAAAATGAAGCTTAAGAAGATAGCAAAGCAATATGTGTGGGATGAACCATACTTATGGAAATATGGCGTTAATCAAATCATACGAAGGTGCGTACCTAACTCCGAATTTCAATTTATTCTCTCCTTTTGTCATACTTTTGCTTGTGGTGGCCATTTTGGTTCTAAACGTACCGCTCTCAAGGTTCTTGAAAGTGTATTTTATTGTCCCACCTTGTTTTAAGATTCATATATTTTTTGTAAATCGTGTGATAGATGTCAAATAACGGGCAATCTATGTGCTCGAAATCAAATGCCACTCACACCAATTCTCGCCGTAGAGATTTTTGATGTGTGGGGAATTTATTTTATGGGCCCTTTTGTCAATTCGAATGGAAATTTTTATATACTTCTTTCCGTAGATTATGTTTCAAAATGGGTGGAGGCTAGAGCCACCAAAACTAATGATTCTCAAGTTGTTTGTGATTTTGTAAGAGAAAGCATATTCACTAGGCACGGCACACCAAGAGTGGTGATAAGCGATGGAGGCTCACATTTCAAGAAGTCTTTCCACGCTCTCCTCAAGAAGTACAACATAACACACAAGATTGGTACGCCTTACCATCCACAAACTAGTGGACAAGCGGAAATTTCAAACCGTGAGATCAAGTCCATTCTTGAGAAAACGGTGAATACCACAAGGAAATATTGGAGCTTTAAGATCAATGATGCACTTTGGGCGTATAGAACGGCGTACAAGACACCGATTGGTATGTATCCATATAGGTTGGTTTATAGCAAAGCTTGTCATCTCCCGGTTGAACATGAACATAAGGCTTATTGGGCGATAAAGAAATTCAACATGGAGTATGATGCAGCGGGGAAACAAAGAAAGTTGCAACTAAATGAGCTAGAGGAGATACGTAATGATGCTTACGAGAATGCCCGGATTTACAAAGAAAAGACCAAGCTTTTTCATGACAAGATGATTTCTCGGAAAAGTTTTGTTGTGGGGAAAAAAGTTCTTTTATTTAATACTCGTTTACGTTTATTTCCGGGTAAGCTTAAGCCCTATTGGGTGGGACCATTTATTGTTACTAATGTTTATGATCATGGAGCAGTTGAAATTGTTAGTGAAAAAACAGGACAACCCTTGAAAGTCAACGGCCATAGGTTGAAGCCATTTTATGAAAACTTTCCAACGGAGCATGTGGACATGATTGGATTTCGATATGTGCTCCCTCTAGAGGAGTAATGTGAAGCAAGAGCTATGTCGGGCCGTCGACTTTAAAACAAGCGCTAAGTGGGAGGCAACCCACCGGTTTTGTATTTCTTATCCTTTTGTTTTTATTTGCTTTTTGTTTTGTTTGTTTATTTTTCTTGTTCCATATCATATTAGGATTTCCCACCTTGACTTTACTAGGAGGATTCAATTACATTGAGGACAATGTAAGGTTTAAGTGTGGGGGAGTGGCTAAGCATATATTTTTGCATACAAAAAAAAAAAAAAAAATTTGCATAAAAACTTCAACTTTTAGAGATTTTAGAATCACTAGCATACTTTCTAGGTATGATTACATAGAGAATTCTGACCGACATAATTGAACTTGGAAGTGTTAGGGAACTACGTTCGATTTCTTGCTTGTTAGAGTGTTAAATAATGGATTTAATCATGCCGGTGATGCAAATTTGGTGCAGGGAGAAGTGCGTTATTAGAGTTGCTGATCAATCATTAGTGGAGACTACCCATTTTCATATCATGTGAGGCACCGACCAAAAATTCTTCCTTTACTAAAGAGCTTCTTTTGAGTGTGTGTCACTGTACGTTAATTCCGGGTAGAATGGTGAGCTACCCAACTTCACACCAATTTTCAGTACTATTTTGATCTCTTGAGTGCTAATTTTTGTCAACCATGAGGGTGACGTCTATTGATGAAAGCCTCCTTCTTGTAGTTCGATTTGCAGTTAGCACCATTCTCTCTCTCGACAACAACGGGTCCATAGAAACACCAACATCAACAACAAGGGAGCGACATCAAAATCTAAAAGGAAAGTTGAAAAGGTTCAAGGTTTGCAAGCAACAATGGAACAAGAAAAAGAGCAAATTTTTATATCCAAGTAAAGCAACATACAATGAGCAGATTTTATATACATGTTGAAGACTTATTTACAAGAGCGAAGAAAAGCAAAAGGTGAAAATTATTGAAGTTTATGATTTCGAGACGATACAAAGTTGTGAAGAATCAAGCGTTAAAGTACTTTTCCACGGCCATGGTTTATTTTATTTTTCACTTTTGATTTGTATTGTGTTTCTCTTGTCTAAAAAAAAAAGGAAAAAAAAATGAGACAAGAGAAATATCTATTATTGTTTTGTTTTGAAAAAGCCGTGGGGAAGGAAAATCTATAAGGAAGTTTCAAGCGACAAGGATTTTAAGGAAAAAGGTTACAAATTGTTAAGGATCTATGAAGCTAAAGAGTTTATCACCAATAGTTGAAGCCGAAGACCAAGAAGATGAAGACAAGGAGCGGAAAACGTTTCTATTGGATTCCGTGAGAGTGGTGTTATCGTAATTGGCAATCGGATGTGAAGGTAAGTAAGTAATCTCATCCTCGATATAAGTGGTTGATTTCCTTTCTTAGAGATCGTTAGAAAAATGGTTTTTCAAAATGTTAAAAGATGTGGGTTTTTCAAAATTTCGGAAGTTATCCTTCCCACCATTCAACATGTTGCAGGAATTCTCTCTTTATTCCTACCTGCACACATGTGAGACCCATAAAAAAGCCGTCTTTTTGAGTGCAATTATCATAAAACCCTTTTGGCGAGGCAGAAGTCGAGGCGAAATGCTTATTGATCGTTTCTCAAACACGCGTTCTCTCATTATGGTGTGGTTATTTCTCACTCAACATTTAAGAATGAGAATATGTTCTTTAGTATTTCTAACTTCTCATTACTAGCATGCAGAAACTCTATGTCCTCATAACTCTTTGGATGCTTGGGACGCTAGAAAGCTTTGAAGTTGTAAGTTTGATTTGCTCGAGGACTAGCAAAGTCTAAGTGTGGGGGAATTTGATAGGTGTAGAATACACCGTATTTACTATCTAGTAGTTTATGCTTTCTTTGCTATTTTTCTTGTAAATTATGTATTTTACGTGTGTTTTTGAGCTATTAGGTACTCTGGAGTCGCACGGAAGAAAAGAAGGAGAAATCACCCAAATTGGGCAAAAAGGGCAAAATTGTCATTTCATAGGGCGAGCATTATCTGGAGCCCGGTAATGGTTAAGGGGAAACTCTTCTTGGAGGTGTACTAAACACAAACCAGCTATGGTTAAGGGATTGTCATATAGGGTACCCCTTATCATTATTAGAGGTTGTAATTATCAATGGGTGGTCCTTATCTTGGGCGCAAATAACACCCCAATCATACCCCTACCCTAAATCGAGAGACACTTTACTCTTTCATTCTCACCTGAAATTGAGAAGAAACATAGACAGCAGCTGCGGCAGAAATCGAGAGAGATTGGAGAGGAATTAATGGGTTTGTTGGTTGAGAAATCGAGAGAGAGAAGCAGATCGAAACCCAGAAGATCAGACAGAAAAGAAATTAGGGTTCGATGTTGCATCTGTGAATTGAGATTGAGACGTTGTTGTTGTTGGTTCCGAGAGACCAGATCGAGACATAGCGATGATGATTGACGAGCTCATGGTGAAGAAATCAGAGAAGAATGAGAGATTGAATATGTTACAAGAAGAGAAGGAGCGAATCGATGATGATGTGTTGAGTTTAAAGCATAAATTGAGTTGGATAGAAGAATGGAGTGTTGGTGGTGCTGTGTTTGAATCTGGTGCTGCTAATAACACAGAGAAGGAAGAATTGGAGTCTGTTGCTGTGACAGAACAATGGGTATTAAGCTGTTGTTGTTATTGATGCTGAAGAAGATGGCAAAAATCGAATGTTGAAGCTGTTGCGGTAGCTGGCGTTGGTATGCAGCTGTGAAGCTGCAATGGGTCTGTAATGTTGGAGGTGGTACTGCAGAAAATGCTGTTGATTGAACTTAGATGTATGTTAGGTTTGTCGCAGGTATGGAGATGAAATGAATGGCCTGAAAAATTGGCCGGAAATGCCCTGTAATCAGCCGAAACTCGGCCGATTTCCCTCTCCGGCGAGTCGACTCAGTAGCCGACGGGACTGATCCAGATCAGTGACTCAGCCAAATAAGACTACTCAGCTGACTAAGAACCTGACTCAGAAGCTGACTCACCCTCCTCTTTGACCCGCTGACTAACAGTTGACTGACATTTGACTCCTTTGACCGTTAGTCCTAACGGTGGAATGACGGAATATTCTTTACTGGGGGAGAATTTTCAGGTGGCCGGCGGCGACAAATTCCGGCCAACTTCCGGTCAAAAACACAGTTTTCCGGTGACCAGAAATGCAGAATTTTGGGTGGACTTCTCTCATGTGTGTGAAGACTTAGAATTGGATGAAAACTTGGAAGTTTTGGAGAATTGGACTAGAAATTGGAATATGGCTCAAATTGGGAAAGTGGTGTTCTTTTGGAATGAGGATTCTTTTCCTACAAAGATATGGAGAGTATTGAAGCCTATAAATAGAGGAGTTCTCTACAACTTTAACACACATATACTTTGGAGAAGGAGTTAAAGTGCACAAGGATTGGAGGAAGGAGCAACCATCATCTTTTCAATAAGTTTTTCTTTCTTCCTTTATTATTATTATTATTGTGTGAACTCCAAATTATGAGTAGCTAAATTTCTTATTGATTGAGGATGAATTCCTAGTTCTTAACATGGTTTGAGTTTTGTTTCAATTTTACTTTGAAGTTTTTCATATGATTATCGTTTGTTTTTGCTAATGTTAATGTTTATGATTGATTGATAGGTTGTTTTGAGTGCACGCTAAATTAATTTTTTAATTTAATCTAAAGCTAGTGAAAGTTAGGGAATACGTAATAGTTTCTTGACTCTTTACACAAGTAGAAAACACGAGACCTTGCGGAGGGATTCCGTGGAGCAATTGTGTGTGAAAACAACGCTAGAAAGTGGACCAAGCGAACCGAGTCTAACTACTAGTACTAAACCTAAGTTCATAAATCTTAATGCGTTCGGGGAATTACATCTTGTAAGCGTTCCTCAAGGTGGTTCTTTTGAATAGAATCTGATAACTAAGCGGACTTGTTACTCGGTGAAATAAGGAATTTTGGGGTTAGCTAAGCGAACCTGCTATCCTACGGTTGGTGATAATCTATGACTAATAACAAGTGGAAAAGAACATAACTTTAATCATTGTTTTGCAGCGAAGAATGATTCCTTGATCTATTCTCTCTCATTGATTTCAACTTACACTTTTAATTACTTTGTTTATTTCTTTTGCTTTATAAATTTTACAACCAATACCCCCCTTTTGTGACAATTTTACAACTAATAATCTCTTGCTCCTCGTGGGATCTACCTTGACTACCCTATATTACTCTTTAATTAGGTAGTAAAGAATTAATTAATTTGTTGTGGTTACGATACGCATACAATTTATGAACAATTTCAAGTAGTTGTTTTGATTGATAAGTTACCACCTAACTGGAAAGATTTTCGTAATTCTTTGCGTCACAAATTTAAAGAATTTTCTCTTGAAAGTTTGATTGTTAAGCTCAGGTTTGAGGAAGAAGCTTGGAAACAAGATAAGAAGGAATAGATTCTCATTGTTTCTAACAATAAGACTCATCCTAATTTGAAACCAAAGAAAAAGGATATGAAACCTAATCTGAACCATAAGAAAGGAGGAAAGCCTAATGAAAACAAGAACCAAAACCCATCAAGAAATGGACAGAATTCCAATTCTGAGTTTCTTTGTTATACCTGTAATAAACCGAATCACATGGCTAGGAATTGCAGGTTTAACAAGGAAAAGAATAATGCACAAACTAATGTTGTGGATGGCGTTATAATATCCATGGTCTCAGATCCTGAGTTTTACATGGTTGGTGGTTCTGATGGGTGGTGGATAGACAGTGGTGCATCGCGCCATTGTTGTTTTGATAGGTCCCTATATAAGAGTTACACACAAACAAAGGATAAGAAAGTGTTGTTGGGAGACTCCCACAACACTATTATGAAAGGTTCTGGTACGGTAGAACTGAAGTTTACTTCTGGGAAGACACTTATGCTGAAAGATGTCCTCCACACTCCAGAAATGAGAAAGAACCTTGTTTCGGGCTATCTTCTCAACAAGGCTGGGTTGTATCAAACTATTGGATCTGATGTTTACACAATTACTAAAAACAGAGTGTTTGTAGGAAAGGGTTATGCTACCGATGGAATGTTTAAGCTTAATGTTGAAATGAATAAAATTGCATCTTCTTCTTATATGGTGTGTACTTTTAATGTTTGGCATGCTAGACTTTGTCATGTGAACAGTATATCAGTAGATACCATGAGCAAGCAAGGTCTTATTCCAAAAATATCCATGCATGATTTTGAAAAATGTGAATCTTGTAGTCAAGCAAAAATAACCAAGAGTTCCCATAAATCTGTTATTAGAGAATTTGAACCTTTAGAATTGGTGCATTCTGATTTGTGTGAAACTAGAAATGGAAAAAGATATGTCATGACTTTTATTGATGATTTTTCAAATTTTACTTATGTTTACTTGCTAAGTCATAAGAATGAAGCTATTGAAAAATTTAAGGTTTTTATTGCTGAAGTTGAAAATCAATTTGGTAGAAAAATTAAGAGATTTCGTAGTGATAGAGGCACTGAATATGATTTTAAATCGTTCATTGAAATTTATGAATCTTGTGGAATCTTACATGAAAAAACTGCTCCTTATAACCCTGAAATGAATGGAAAAGCTGAAAGAAAGAATCGTACTTTTACTACTCTTGTGACTGCATGTTTTGCTAAGTTCTGGTGCTGCCTCTCATTGGTGCTGCTTATGTTCGTATTCATGATCCTAAAATATCAAAATTAGCTAGTAAAGCTTATGAATGTGTGTTTGTTGGGTATGCTCAAAACAGTAAAGCTTATAGATTTTTTGATCTTAATAATAAAGTTATTATTGAATCTATTGATGTTGATTTCTTTGAAGATAGATTTTCTTTTAAATCTAGAAATAGTAGGGGTTCTTTACCTAGTGATGTACCTAGTACAAGTTCTCAACCTAGAAATGAAGAAACCAGTGATGCTAAAATTGAACCTAGGCGTAGCAAAAGGGCTAGGACTGTGACGAACTTCGGTTCTGACTTTGAAGTTTATACCCTAGAGGAAGATCCTTCCAGTCTTCAAGAAGCACTTAATTCTCATGAATCAGTTTTTTGGCAGGAAGCCATAGATAATGAAATGGACTCCTATAATCTTAATAGAACTTGGCACCTAGCAGATTTACCCCTTGGCTCCAAAGCAATAGGTTATAAATGGGTACTTAAAAGGAAGTTGAACCCTGATGGTTCAGTAGATAAATACAAAGCTAGGTTGGTAGCTAAAGGTTATAGACAAAGAGAAGATGTAGATTTCTTTGATACTTATTCTCCTGTTACAAGATTGACTTTTATTCGTGTTTTGATTGTTGTGGATGCTGTGCATAATCTTGTTGTTCATTAAATGGATGTTAAAACAACTTTTTTAAATGTTGAATTAGAAGAAGAAATTTACATGGAACAACCTGAAGGTTTTGTTGTTCCAGGTCAAGAACAAAAAGTATGTAAGTTAGATAAGTCACTTTATGGTCTGAAACAAGATCCTAAGCAATGACATGAAAATTTTTATAACTTGATGATTTCACATGGTTTCAGAATTAATGAAAGTGACAAATGCATATACTATAAGTTTGAAAACAATGCATGCATCATGATTTGTTTGTATGTGGATGATTTGCTGATTTTTGGTTCAAACTTGTCTGTGGTTGAAGAAACTAAGAATATGCTCAAGTCTAACTTTGAAATGAAAGATTTGGGTGAAGCTAGTGTAATTCTTAGAATTAATATTACTAGAACTAATGATGGTATTTCTTTGGATCAGTCTCATTATATTGAAAAGATTTTAAAGAAGTACAACTATTTTGATTGTAAACCTGTGAGTACTCCTTTTGATGCTAGTGTTAAATTGTTTAAGAATACTGGTGATAGCATTAGATAATATGAATATGCTAGTATAATTGGTAGTCTTTGTTATGCAACTGATTGTACCAGACCAGACATTGCATATGCAGTGGGGGTTTTATGCAGGTTTAATAGTTTTCCTGGTTTGGAACACTGGAATGCAGTTGAGAGGGTTATGCGGTATCTTAAAAAGATCGTTAACCTAGGATTACACTATAAGAGATTTCTAGCAGTCCTTGATGGATACTGCGATGCTGATTGTAACTCTCTTTCAGATGACTCCAAGGCCACTGGTGGATATTTGTTTAATATTGCTGGTGCGCTGTGTCTTGGAAGTCAAAGAAACAGACAATTCTGGATCAATCTACGATGGAGTCTGAATTGATAGCACTAGTTGCTGCTAGTGAAGAAGCATGATGGTTGAGAAACTTGCTTTCTCAAATTCCTGTATGGGATAGACCGATACCAGCTATTATGATCCATTGTGATAGTACTGCGGCTATTGCAAAAGTACAGAACTGTTTTTATAACGGTAAGAATCGACAAATTCGTCGAAAGCACAACACAATTAGAGAGTTTCTCACAACTAGTGATGTACGTGTGGATCATGTTAGGTCGGAAGAGAACTTAGCTGATCCTTTGATGAAAGGATTAGCTAGAGAAAATGTATTATATACCTCTAAAGGCATGGGACTTTTGCCCACTAGAAATTGAATCATTTTGTGATGGATACCCACCTAGAAATAGGTTCAAAGGGAATAACGATTCACAAATGATATGGATATAGAATCATGCATCTTTCCTATGGCATGATATCCTGAAGTTGGTTAAGGTTGAGTTCATTAACTCTTAATGAAGTCTATAGCTCTATATAGAGTGGGGTACCAAGCTACAGGAGTACCTTTGATAGACTCACCTATGTGAATGAGAAAGTGTGGCCGCTTTCTATGAGAACATGGGCAGTTCTCTAGAACATTCATTGAAACTGGGATAAGCACAGTGCCGTAATGTGCTGGAATTTAGGACTTTACTCTTAGTATAGTTGTGTGTGTGTGTTAAGTAATCTGTTCTCTCCATAGAGTTCAAAGAAATATGTTCACTCTGTGTCAGAGTTCAGAGAATTTAATACTATGTAAAGGTTCAAAATCGAAAGATACCTTTGCTTATGCACACAACTATATGGATCTTGCTCGATGATTTTAAAAAATATAAGTGGGGGATTGTTGGGATATATGTTTTAAAATAATTCTTTTGTACATTTATATCAACAATTCGAGCTTGGCCCAGTGGTTAAGCATTTTGGGCCTGGAGGGTTAGGTCTCAGGATCAAATCCCTCCCCCTACTGATTGTGCATATATATATCATTAGTCCGGGAGCGGGGCCTTGGGGGTCTTGGGAGGTCTCTTGAATTTGGAAAGTATTTTTTGTTGTTTTTAAAAAGATTTTTTTAAACCGTTTTTACTGCACTTATGTTTAATTGCGCTAATTATGGCATGATTTATTTGCCCGTTTTTTGACTGTTTCGAATGGAATTTTAACTGCAGCAATTAATCTAATTTATTCTCCATTAATTTGCATTGACTGCCTGGTTATAAAATCAGTTTTGAGAACAGAATGAAAACATAAGTTTTACACCATTGTTTTCTAAGAATCAAGAGACCAAAAATACTGAGCAAGAATAGAGAGAGTAGAAGTGATCGATTTCTCATTGTGCGCGTGAGAGATCGAAAGAGAGTTTTTCTCGGCTGTTTTATCTTGGGGGCGTCGTGACGGAGAAAGAACTGCTTGCACAAAACTTAAGGCAGAGCCACGAAACGTCCTAAAGAGAGCGACCTGGTCGTGACTCAGCCGTCACTTTGTTTTGTGTTCTAATCCTTGTTTTACAGGTGTAAAATCGGCAATTGTTCCAACAATATTTATATTAGTTAGGACTCAATCTTTTGGCTAATAACACTATTTTAGTGCTTTTGTAGGAAGTACAAACAAATGTGATCATCCCAAATTAAATGGCTTAATTATAAGCTATAGAATTGGCATTTACAAATACAATGGCAAAGGAGTCGGAGTTCAACTAAAGTTTCTTGGTTAGATGGCAAGGCAACAATGACTCAAGTGCCGCACTAGCTTGCCATTTCATGGCCAGAGATTTTGATTCAATAAACAAAGATGAGTTTCTTTGTCTCAAGCAGCCACGTCAAATCCACTATGTGATAAAGGTTAAATGGGAGACGTGGTTAACTCTCCACCACTTCTTGCTGGTGAATAAAATATCAAGTTTTCTGTACTGTTCAAAAGTGAAAGAAGCCATGCATTTTTTGTCTTTCCCAAGCAAGCAGTTGCCGTCATCACTGCCGTTTATGGTTGAAGGTTCAGTGAAGTTGTGATTTGAAGAAAGGTTTGCTGTGGCCTAATTTGATGTTCTGCGAAGGAGAGGAAGAAGATGGCAGCAAACAAAGAGGGGATGCGTGTGTTGGATGTATGGAGCTCAGCTCTGAAATGGGTTCTTACTGCGAGTGCCGGCTGAATGTATTCTCGAATTGGTGTTGACTGTTCGAGGGCTCTACAGCAGCAACGTCTATAGCGTTTGAGGTATTATGGTTGCTGTTCGAAATGGTCAGTGGAGAAAGAGGCTTGGTTGATGGCTGCGTCTTTTGATTACATAGATGCTGAAAGTTGCGTTTAGAGATACAGATGGACAGAATGGAAAGTCAAGTTGGGACATGGACTGTGTGTTGGCTGTTTTAAGTTCGATGAATGGGAATCGACAGAGAGGTGATGTTGGCTGGTTCGAGTTGAGATGATTTTGAATTGTTCTCGTTGTCTAAAACAATTGCAGGCAGTGATATACGGACGTTGGAAGGTGGTGCTTAGAAGCTCAGGGTGATGGTGCGATTGATAGTAAGAAGAAACTTAGCCGGACATGAAGTGGAAATGCATTTTTCGCTGAGATGGCAGCAAGATAAGGAGCTGGTTGCAGCCGAGATTTTCAAAGGCTATGGAGCTGTGCTGTTGTTATGAAAAGACAGAGTTGTGATGGAGGAGATAGAAGAAATTATGAAGTTCAGTTAGATGTTATTGTGAAGGTGCATCTCGAGTTGGAGTTGGTTTATCTGTTTGGAGCTTGGCAGTAAGCTATTTGAAATCGAGATGGAGAAGAGTATATGGAAGAAGAACATGGAAGATGTTCTACAGCAACACATCAATGGAGACGGACCAAGCTTTGGCCGAGATGGTTGCATTCGCAGCAGTTTGGTGCTTTGGATGGATGTACGGACAGAATGGCAGCATTCAGTTGCTGTCAAATTGAGATTAGTGGAATCTCAGATGCAATCTGGGGGTAATGCAGTTGTTCCCAAAGGAACAGAAATTGGTTGAACTGAAGATGCTTGGACGGTCAGGTTAGTAGGAGCAGTGGACAGGGCTTTTGGGCAAGGCTTGTACGGTCCAATTTGGGCTTTTGTCAAGGGAAAATTAGGGGAGAGCCAAAAAAAAAAAAAATCTCATTGTCAAGCCCACAATTAATTTTTGGTACCGTGACACCCATAATTATATGAAATTATTAACGAATCAATACATAACTCGTTATGCATACTATCTTTTCAGGCATAACTCGTTATGCAACCTAATTTTTCAGGGGTATAATTGGAAGCGCAACTTGGACATAACATATCTACAAATCTGCGCCTTAGAATTTTACAAATTTTATATCGTTGGAAATATTTTTAAAAGAGCTACGCAACGAGTACAAACAAGAATATCAAATTTTTATTTTTCACGAAAAAATCGGAGGTGATCCTCATTTTAGGGAAAATTTTCGAAAACTTGATACATAACCATTATGCAGTCACCAAAAACGATGCATAACACATTCTGCAGACGCATAACGAATTATGCAACCATTTTCTCCACTGCATAAAAAATTATGCATTTGGATAACAAAGTTATGCATCTATAACAAGTTATGTAACCATTGTTTTGATTGATTTTAGTGCGTACATAAAAAAAAATTGATGCATAATGCAGTATGCATCCATATTTACGGATGCATATCAGGTTATGCATCTATTTTCTCGATGCATAACGCATTATACAGTCATATTTTCGGATGCATAACCATTCTTGACTGCATAACATGTTATGCAGATATTATTATAGGTGCATAACGTGTTATGCAGCCTTTTTTTTTGTTGTTGGTTTCAATACTAACAAAAAGTAGCTGCATAACGTGTTATGCAACCATTCTCTGTACTACATAACAAGTTATGCAAACAAAAAAAGGTTTCATAACTTGTCATGCACCTACAATAATAGCTGCATAACGTGTTATGCAACCATTTTTCGGACAGCATAACAAGTTATGCAACAAATTTTGTAGACAGCGAATCTTGCATTGGACTGCAAGACTTAACATCAACCATCTCTGTCACCACTTTCCCAGCTACAACAACAACACCACTGAACTGCACCAGTTCTGCCATCTTCTATTGCTTCACATATTCCACCAACTCCATCAAAACACAACCATTGCACTTCATCTTACCTGCAATTGCATATGACAGCAGCTCCAATGCCTTAACTTTAGTACCATATGTAGCAGCAATACCCATTTTAACTCCCACCGCTTTTGCAACAGCAACACATTCTAATGCACTCGGCTACCACTCATCACATCACTATCTCTGTAACAGCAACCCATTCTAATGCACTCGGATACAACACCCGTCATTCATCATCAGTTCGAGAATTAAAAGCTCAAAGAACTGAAATCAATTCGACCTAATTTCAAACATATTCCATACAACAAACTCGACTTCTTTATAACACCCACATCGCAACTGAATTTCCATGCTTCCTTCATATAGACACCACTACCACAAATATCACAACTGACTGCAATCTCGTCCTCCATTCTCGTCTCCATTAAGACCCAAACTTGAGTCACATGACCTATACACAATTGCAAGTAAAACCCCTCTTCTCTGAAGCAACATCTCACAGTAGCACATCTGTTGCCATTGTTATTCCAAGCTAACAAACTCATCAATCAAACACCTAATTCAATCACCACCATATCCATTCTCGTCTCACCATTATCACATTTCAACAATCACCCATTTCTTATCCATTTGCATCTGAAATACTGCCCATACATCCGCCGTTATCCAACGATAAAGTTAGGTCGAACCCAACTCAGACTTTATGTAGCTGAAGTTATTTCTCAACTGTAACAATCGATGTCAGAACCCCCAAAATAATCGATCTCAGTCTTCAGTTTTAGTTAACTTCAAAACCCCCAAAATTTGATGATGTGTGAATGGCATAAAATCAGATCTGGGACTGATTTTTCATCATACAATTCAGACCAGAAATGATCCTAATGTTTGCTTATTGGAACCCCATATAAAACCCATATTCATTCACTCTCACGACCTGTACCGCTACCATTTAATCCCCCAAATTCATGTTCATCAGCTGATCTAGATTCCATCCATCAAGAACCCTAAAATTCAATTGTTGTTGTTGAAAAAGTTCAATAAATCGAAGATTAAGATGGCGATGAAACTTTCGAGATCAAGAGAAGAACAGAGAAGATGAGATTTGAGATGAATCTGTTAGATGGTCTTATCTTGTTACACACAAATGAAATGTACCTTCATTTATATATGCGTAATTGTACCTAAACATGTACACCTTGTTGGCTCAACAATAGTTAACCGAAGTTAGCCATATGAATACTTTCTTATCAACCATATTCATCTTATCAACAACTAGTTCAAATGACTCAAATGTAACTAATTATAGAGTTGTTCAATTGTTTATATTCTCATAGAAGTATACAAGACGCAATTGAAGCAAAATCAATTTTGATTCACTCGAATCAAGTCATGAACATTATAGCCATGGTTTTCAAAAGATTGCATTCCTTATTATATAAATGTATTAGTTCATGAACAAACCGATTCTAGAACTTAACCCACTCAAGTATGCAAACGGGTACGCATACTTAAGTAGTCGGACTTGGACTGTGTCCGATAGTATGCGAACGGGTACGCATACTATCACACATCCAAACCAGCGGTTGAATTAGTATGCTTACGGGTACGCATAAGAAAGTTCTCGGACTTCAACTAAGTTCGCCAGTATGCGTACGGGTACGCATACCAAGGCTCTCGGACTTCACCTGACCTTCCCAGTACGCATATGGGTATGCATACTATACCGGTCTTGGATCAACATATATGCAAGTACGCATACTATGTCTATAATCCAATTATGGTTAAGTGTTCTAAACTCTATTTCAGTCATTGAAATATTCTTAGAGGATGACAATAGTTGTTTTCACTAACTATTGGCATCAAAGCGATTTTCAATTTATTGAAATAATCAATACGAAACATTCCGAGTCTACATCAAAAAACTGTATCACACAAATCATGTAAGATGTTACTTGGCGATTTCCACATGATCATCTTTTGACTTGCGTCAAGAATATAAGATGAACTTGGTTGAATCAAAAGCTTACCAACACATATTTCGAGAAATATGTAAGTGAGTTAAACTTAGCTCGAAATATCAAATGTGTATAATCCAATACTATATAGTAATAGGACTTTTGTCTCAAAAAGGAGATAGAGTAGAAATAGACTTTCTGAGTGATAAATGAGTTTCAGTCTCCATATACCTTTTGTCGATGAAGTTCCTCAAGCTCTCCTTAGTAGTTTTTCGTCTTCAATTGATGAACGTCGTTAAGTCTAAAGATCAACTACATAATCTATCCTAGTCCGAGACATTACTATAAGTAGACTAGAAATCAAGAATTATAGTTTTGATCACTAAACTTGACAAAACAAGCTTGAGTTAGCAATGCTTGCAAGTTCTACCGAGTAGTGATCTAACAAAGGATTTCTTTGGATATTAACAAATTACATAAGACATGAACTTGTATCCAAAAAACTCAATTAAATTAACCACAAGAGAACCCATGATTAATTTAATCGAAAATGCTCAACATAAGAGAACTTACGGAGCCACACAACACTTTCACATAGAAGTGGATCAGGGAAAGATCAATACTGCGAAATATTCAAAGATTCATTCTATTTTTCATCAATATTTTCATAAAGACGTATAATGGACTTAATCTTTGCAATCAAAAGTTCGTCCTATCTTCCATCAATATTTACATATTGACATAATAGGCTTAAATTTTGACATATATGGGACAATCATAGTTCACGGACGCAAACACACATATCCCATAACAATTTTTGCAATATATAAAACCAATAAAGATCATCTTCCAAATAAACTTTAGAATTTAAATAAATAAATCTAAAAACATTGCAAGATAAAAATCGTTGGCAATAGCTATGTGTACTCACAATAATTTCTATTCCAAACCCTAGTTATCCTTCTTAAAACACAAGAATAAATTCTCATAAGAAGCTTCCTAGACATGGTAGAGATTTCTCAGGGAATCTACTGAGAATTCCTTCTCATTATTGAAAAACCCATTGATAATGAAATCGTTCAATTCCTCAAAATCTTCAAAAATATCAGTTAACTCACTAAGTTCTCTTTTTAGTCCACTCAAGGTGTTCCTTGTTAGAGACAAACTTTGTTCATAGTGAGATATCTTTTCTAAAGAGGAAATTGTTAGAGCACTGCTCGGTCGAACTCGCAAGCGTTGCTATCTCAAGCTTGTTTGTCAAGTTTAGTTGCCAAAACTATAAGTCTTGATTTCTAGTCTACTTATATCTAAGTCTCGGACTAGGATAGTAAGTGTAGTTGAGCTCTAAACTCCACGATGTTCATCATGCAAAGACGAATAACTACTCAAGGAACTTGTGGAACTTCATCGACAAAAAGGTATGTGGAGACTTGAACTTATCTATCACTCAAAAGTCTATCTATTCTATCTCATATCTTGAAACAAAAGTCGTATTTCTATATAGACTTCGATTATACACATTTGCTATTTCGAGCCGAGTTTATCTCGCTTATCTATTTCTCAAAATATGTGTTGTTAAGCTTTCGCTTTGGCCAAGTTCATCTTTACTCGTGACAAAAGTCATGTTGATTATTTCAATAACTTGAAAATTGATCTGATGAAAAATAGTTTGTGAATAACAACTATATAGCATCCTCTAAGAAAGTTTCAATGATTGAAATGAGAGTTTAGAACATGTAACCATATTTGGATATAAACATGGTGTGTTCTCACATTTGTGTAAAAGTCCAAAACTGAGAACCCAATGTATGCGTACCCGTACATGTACTGGCAGTTGTTGGAAATCCGAGTAAGCACGCATAGTCCGAGAATTTCTGCAGGAGTTTGAAAGTGTAAAACGTACTCGGTACGATTACTTAAGTATGCGTACCCGTATGCATACTTAAGTAGGTTACTTTATAAAATCGGTTTGTTCATGAACTAAAACATTTATATATTAAGGAATGCAATCTTCGCAAATCGTGGCTATAATGTTCATGAATTGATTCGAGTGAATCAAAACCGATATTTCTTTGATTGTGTCTTGTATACTTCTATAAGATCTAAGCAATTGAACAACTCTCTGACTAGTTCATTTGAGTCATTGAACTAGTTATGGTGAATATGAATAAGGTTGATATGAAAGTGCTCATATGGCGAACCATTGGTTAACTATTATTGAACTAACTAAGTGTACACGTTTAGGTATGGTTACTCAAACCTAAATGAAGTTACATTTCGTTTGTGTATAACAAGCTAAGTTCGATCTAACGGTGAATATTGAATGCTTTGTTACCAAGGTAACTTAGATTGCAAACCCTGATTTGGAGACTATATAAATAAGAACTCTAACAACTGGGAAACCTAATACCCACACCTCATGTGTGATACTAGTTGTATAAGCTAGAGTTGATTCTCCTTTAACCTTAGGTTTTTTACGAAACCCTGTAGGTTAACGACTTAAAGACTTCATTGGGATTGTGAAGCCAAGCCCAACTATTTTCTCTGTAATTGTGTGATATGATCGTGTTATTTCTATCATGATTGAGTACAATTGTAAGATTGGCTTGAGATTTATATCTCCGATAGGCAAGATAGAAAAGTAGTCTCATACACCTTCGTCTCATCGTTTGTTATTCTACATTATCTTATTTCGCTAGTCGATTAAGATTATTGTGAGGTGATTGATATTTCTAGGATGTTCTTTAGGAATATAAGTCTGGTATATCAATTGGTTCCTGTTCACCTTAATTTACAAAAGATGAAACAAAACCCGTAGGTATTTCTGTGGGAGACATATTTTTCAATTCCTATATACTTTTTTGTGTGATACAGATTTGTTTATCAAGTCTTCGAATTTGGGTCATAACAACTTTTAGTTATGGGTAAGATCAGCTAAGGGAAGAAAGTACGTAGTATCCTACTAGGATCAGAGACGTAAGGAGTGCAACTGTATCTTGAATCAGTGTGAGATCTATTTGGGTTCAACTATAGTCCAGACCGAAGTTATTTTGTAGTAGGCTAGTGTATTTACCCGCTTAATACAGTGTGGTGTTCAATCTGGACTAGGTCCCGGGGTTTTTATGCATTTGTGGTTTCCTCGTTAATAAAACTTCTGGTATATGTGTTATTTCTTTTTCGCATTATATTTTGTTATATAATTGAAATATCACAGGTTGTGCGTTGAATCGATCAATTGGTAAATCCAACCTTTGGTTATTGATTGATCCTTGAACATTGATCTTTGGTACCGTTGAAGTTATATCTCTTATATTCAATCAAGCTCGCAAATTATTATTTGTTTGATTGTGGATTGAATTGAGAGATTGAGATATAACTCTTTGATATACTTTTTATAAGATTGAGTCTAACTGTCTAGTTGATTCTCTTGTAAGTTTATTGGAGTTAGTCCATACAGATTGCTAAGATAAATATTGGGTGAGGTTGTTAGACCCCCACCTTTTCAATTGATATCAGAGCAATCAAACACGTTTAAGACCTCATAAGTCTCTGGTTATAGCGATATGACTATGTGGACAGAAATGTTATCTAAATAAATGCACTACCAGATCCAAGGATTCAAGAATTCTCTTCCATGACTGATTTAATAAAATCTATAGAAGAAATTATATCTAAACCTCCACCAGGTTTAAAATCCCTTGAAGTTCTCTCAGGAATTAAAAAAAAAAATTGAAAGCCTATCTTCTGATGTTGATCTATATCTCCAGAAAGAACAAGAATCTCTTGACAGGCTAAATCAAGTTATGATGAATAATATTTATGTTGAGGTTGATATTGATATTGATTTACTTATTAGTGAGAGCAGTGCTTATTCTCTGTGTAACCCAATTAGTTATATCAAACTAAACGAATTACAAGAGGAGTTTAAATCTCAGTCATCTGAGTGTATCACCTCAAAGCATGAATTATTTCATTGCTCAATTCCTAATACTTCTTATCAAGATAGTAGTATTACCTTCTTTTATGAAGAAGTTATGAAATCTCTTTTTGTCAAAAGAGTTTCCCTTCGCAGTACTAAAAATTATCTGCATAAACTGCTTCTCTTTTGTAGTAAAACAAGAAATCAGGAACACAAATTTTTTGTGGGCCTTTGATGTTCTTCGAAATACTAAAGAAAACAGATGTTTGGGTATCTTTCGATAATGAGTGCTGTAAGAGCTGCTGGAAAGAAACTATTTCTTGGTGTCATGGTGAGCGAGATCTTGTTGTTGTGTGTCTGATCTTACATAGGTAATTCGTAATTGTATTTTTTGAGTCTTACTCTAGATAAGATGACTTCATATGTTTGCTAAAAACAAACGATCCCTTGTCGGCACATGTGCGGTTCACATATTATGAACCGATAACCAGTCTGTATTGGAACCTTGTTCCGGAACGTGTATAATTGGTTCGAGTACCACCGCTCGACGCATCAAAATGGGAAAAACCAACTTCGTTCTCTTCGCCTCTTCTTCTTCTCAAACTTTTCAAGAACGAAAAGAAAGAAACCCAAACAATTCGTGAACTGTTGATTCCCATAACCTCAATTCTCAATCTTTTTGAGTGTTCTTGAGATCTTTGGATTCACAATCAAAAATTACTCCAGGGGTTGGTGATTATTTTCCTTTTCTTCGCGATTTCAGAACTTCACCATTGCTTTTCAGTTCACGAACCAAGTAAGTTTTTCAAACTTTTTGTCTTCTTTTACTAGAAATGGCTCGTAGGAAGAGAGTTAATCGTGGTGAGAGTTCGGGTACTCAAAATTGTGAAGAAAAGTTTTATGACCCAAGTTTGAGAATTAGGTTTGTTAAATCTAAGGCTCGTGATTACTATGTGGAATATGGTACTAAAAAAACCATCATGGAAAGGATTTACAAACCCTATGTACTAAAGGTAGATGGTATGTCCGGTTTCTTTGAAAATAATGAATGGGGTATTATACATCATCCCATGGGAACTGCATACATGGAGCTAACAGCTCAGTTTTAAACAAACCTACATGAGCCTGACTCTGTCAACTGAACCGACAAATAATTGATGAATTGTTGAGTCTGCCACTAACTAGTGATTTTATCTTGCCTCCTCCTGAGCACTTGAGACCTTCTTCAGAGGAGCTCTCATACTTTCTTATTGGTAAGAATGCTCCTTGGCACGAGATAAAAATTAATGTTCATGATGCTGATTTGTTCCTTAATGTTGCTGGAAAACTTCTAGTAGCTAACCTGATGACAGACAACTGTGGACCAGACCTCTTTCAAAAATGGTTTATTTTGTTGTGGGAGAGAGGGACATTTATTTTTGTGGCCTTATTGTTCGACAGATGATAAGTGTCAGATAAATTTCGAAGAAGACTCATGGTTTTCCTTGTCTTATTTCAAGGATTTGCAGTCAATTTGGCATTGTGGCTGTCGGAACAATCTTGGAGTACCAAAAGTCTTAACCATGAACAACGTCAAAAAGATGTCAAGGACTCATGCAGCACCCAACTCTGAGCTCATCCGCCTTCAGAAAGAAAATGAGGTTTTGAGATAGCAGCTGGACTATGCTCAGACAGCTTTTCCTGAACTGGCTGAGAAGCTTTATGAAATTGCCAGAGATTATTATGAGATGAGTGATTAATCACTGTATTTTCAATCCTGTTGTGTTTTTGGCCTTGTCTGATGAACTTCTTATGTTGATCTACTTAAAACTATTGCGTTAATAGTTGTAATAACTATTTTCGTTTGTTTTAACCTTGAATTATTTAATCTTTCAATTAAACTGCTAAATGTGTTAGATCCATAAGAAGTACATATGGTCAAAAGTTAAGTCCTTCATATGTCGGTATGCAAGTATTGATAAAAGATTGAATGAAATTTTGATAAAAAATAAAAGTTAAGCCTATTATTTCATTATGCAAATATTTATGGAATATAGGATGAACTTTTGTTTACAAAGATTATGTCTATTATACGTCATTGTGCAAATAGTGATGAAGAATAGAATGAATCTTTATTTTTTCCGCAGTATTGATCTTCCCCGATCCATATTTTTATGTAATATACTGTGCGGCTCCGTAAGTTTTCTCATGTGAGCATTTCCAATTAAATTAATCATGGGTTCTCTTGTGGTTAATTTAATTGAGATTTTTAGATACACATTCATATTCTTATGTGAGTTGTTAATGTCCAAAGAAATCCTTCTTTTCTTGTGAAAGTAAGGTCACTCTTGTTTTATGGGGGGGAGTTCTTAATTGAACTTATGCTTAATTGCCAAATCTTTGTGGGGAGTGTAGTTGTGGAATATTATAGGGGTTATCTTGTATCTTTATAAACTCCTTGATGAATGCATTTACTTTCGATTATATGATTGCATCTAAAAAAGTTGATATGTGCTTTTCTTTTGGTCATGAAGTATCTCTATGTAAATTTCATTAGGATCTCACTAATTTTCGTACCTTTGCCAATTTTATTGACAAAAATGGGGATAATTAATGCGTAGTTCACACTACAAATACATATGGTTTTCGGATCATCATGTAAGGGGGAGTGGTTTTCATGTGAGATGAAGTATTGACTAAGGGGGGGTGATACATATCACCATAGTATTATTGTCAAAGTTGTGATACAATTGAACTTTGATGTTGTGTAATAATACTATGACATTGTATAACAATGATTGAGAGTTATTGTTTTCTAATTGTTATGGCTACAAATCTTCAACAACGATGATGCTGAACCGAACATCTTTAGAATCATTGGGGTACTTAGAAGTGACAAAGATTTCGAGTAATATTGAAGAACCAAGGAGATCAAGCATTTGGATGAGAAGCTATAAAGTTTATTTATTTTGTATTCCATGTGTATTGATAGTTTTGTCACTAAAATTGACAAAGGGGAGATTATTAGAGCACTGCTCGATCGAACTCGCAAGCATTGCTATCTCAAGCTTGTTTGTCGAGTTTAGTTGCTAAAACTATAAGTCTTGATTTCTGGTCTACTTATAGCTATGTATCGGATTAGGATAGTAAGTGTACTTGATCCTGAATCCACGGTGCTCATCGAATGAATACGAAGAAATACTCAAGCATTAACAAAAGGTATATGGAGACTTGAACTTATCTATCACTCAAAAGTCTATCTTTTATATCTCTTATCTTGAGATAAAAGTCGTATTGCTATATAGACTTCAATTATACACATTTTCTATTTTGAGCCGAGTTTATCTCGCTTATCTATTTCTAAAAATATGTGTTGGTAAGCTTTCACTTTGGCCAAGTTCATATTTACTCGTGACAAAAGTCCTGTTGATTATTTCAATAACTTGAAAATCGCTTTGATAAACAATAGTTTGTGAATAAAAACTATATAACATCCTCTAAGAAAGTTTCAATGATTGAAATGAGAGTTTAGGTGATTAGTGGAATCAGGCGAGTTGAGCTCTGACAATCGGGCGATCAACTCAGTAAATTTTCTTCATCCAAATTTTCGATTGCTGTGCTTATACTCTTTAATTCAGGTGAATCCTAATTACTTATAATGATTGGTGTTACTATTCTGGTTGATCTTCTAGTTTCTTTAGGAAATTTGTAGTCTAAGCTTTTCAATTTCAACCACGATGGATTTTATTTTTGGATCTGGTAATTTTAGTTCTTCCTATAAATCTGGTGGTAAAACTGAAGAGCATCTCCATGACCCTGAAGTTTGTATCTCTGATGAAGATATTGAAGATTGTTTATCTGAATGGAAATTTAGTCTCATCGGTCGACTAGATTTCTCAAAAATTTCTATGGAAACTGTTGAGAAATCTCTAAAAGATCAATGGAAGCTTAAAGGAGAGTGTCAGTGTATCCCTCTGGGAAAGGGTTTCTTTGCTATTAAACTCAACAATATGGATGATAAAAACCTAATATGGTCAGGATATTGGGAAGTTGAAACTCAGAGTTTTAAAATTAGAAATTGGGAGCCTAATTTCAAACCAGCAGAGAAAAAATCTTCAACATCTTTTGTGTGGTTCCATCTACCAGGTTTGAGCATTGAGTACTGGAAGGAGAAGATTATAATGGATATTGGTAAAGCACTTGGTAGACCAGTAAAGGTTGATGATATTACCCTGTAAAGGAAAATAGGTTACTATGCCAGTGTACTAGTTGAAGTTGATCTGAATAAATCAATACCCGAGAAAGTTTGGGTTAAAACAAAATACGGAGGTTTTTCTCAAAGAATTCAGATACCAAAAGTCCCTAAATTATGTGTTCATTGCAAAGTCATAGGTCATTATGCTTCAGAATGTAGAATAAAAAGAAAAGAAGAAGTTAAAAAACAGATGCCAAATGATGCTAGTTACAACTCTCAGAAAACTGGTGTTCAAGGAGAGAATCTGGGAAGCAAAAATAGAAATAAGAATAAAAATAAAGAAGATACTTCAAATTCTGCTGGTTTTGATATCTGTTTTCCTGACAAGCAAGATACAATGATAACAGAAGTTCTAATGCCACCTTTATTAATCAATCAATTGGAAGAGGAGGAAATCTCTTCAGGTAGATATGAAGCATTAAAGGAGAAGGAACCTAACATTGATACTATAAAGGAGCTGGAGACTCTTGACCTTGAGCAAGACTTCCCACCACTTTAAGTGAGTCAAATGCTAGAAATAGCCTTATCCTACAATAGTGCTGAAATCAAAATTCTCCCTGTTGTGAAAGAAGTTATTCATGAAGTTGCTAAAAAGCCAGATTTTCCAAAGGTTACCACCAGAAAGCAAGCTGCAAAAAGGTTGATTATGGGAAGAAGAGCCCTCCTCTTCAAAAACCATCTTCTAAATGAGAGTCCTCTACTGGAATATCAGAGGTTTGAGAAGAATTCAAGCCTATGATAAGCTGCAAAGGTTAGTTAAAAAATTTAGTCCCTCCTTGGTTAGGATTGTTGAACCAAAAGTTAAAGTAACTTCAAAATATATTAGAATGATGAGATTTATGGGTATGCAGTGTACATTAATCCATAATAGTACCAATGAAAAGAAAGGCAATATTTGGTTATGTTGGAATGCATCTATTGCCGATCCTAAAGTTATTTCTGTAACAAGGCAAGCTATTACAGTGGATGTTGGTGGAGCTTATATCACAGGTGTTCATGGTGCTAATCTTACAATAGATAGAAAATAATTGTGGCAAGAATTGTTATTACTTAGTTCCTCTAACCTACCATGGTTGGTAATAGGGGACTTTAATGTTGTCTTGAGTATGGAAGAAAAGAAAAGAGGAAGACCTCCACTGAGAGAAGCCATGTTGGACTTCAATAATTGTCTTCACTCATGTGAATTAATTTCAGCTCCTAGAAGTGGCATAAAATTCTCCTGGTGCAATAATAGAGCTGGAGTTAAAAGAATATTGTGCAATCTTGATAGAGCAATTTATAACTCCAAATGGTTAGACTTATACCCAAATTGGGAATATAATGTTGGTGCTAGAGGAACATCAGACCATGATCCCCTTACTGGAGAAAACAAATCTTTTCTCAAGCCTCAAAATATCCCATTTAAAGCATTCAAGGTATGGGATGCACATGAATCCTTCTTACAAGTTGTTGAAAGTGAATGGAAGAGAGAAATTTCTAGTACTCCCATTTTCATTTATATGAACAAGTTGAAGCACCTTAAAGCAATTCTAAAGAAATGGAATTGGGAAGTTTTTGGAAACTTAAATAATAAATTAAAACAAGTTGAAGAAAAAGTTCTAACTGCTTCACTATTATCAGACAACAATCCTGAAGATATTCATTTACTAAACAATCTGGTGACAACTAGAGGAGAGCAGGAATTATATCAGCTCAACATAGAGAATTTCTTCACCAAAAATCCAGAAATAAATGGCTGAGAGAAGGTGCTGCAAACACTAATTTCTTTCACACTTGCATTAAGATAAGGAATGCTCAAAACACTATATCAAAAATTGAAAATGAAGATGGCTCAATAGTTGCAACTCAACAAGAAATTTCTGATGTTTTAGTTAAGCATTTTGAAGACAAATTCAAAAGCACTGAAGTAAAGATTTCTGATTCTTTGATCCAAGTAGTACCTGAGGTTTTAAGCAATGTTGATAAGTTTTTGCTAGACTCAGTTACTAGTCCAGCAGAAATAAAAAAATGTAGTTCATGATCTAGACCCAGATAGCTCACCAGGTCCTGATGGATTTGGTCGTTGGTTTTACAGGAAATGTTGGTGTAGAAATCGAGGGTCATCAAGGGCCTAGAGAGTCGGACTATTATGATCGCTAATTGTCACGGGGGGAAGTCTATGTGTGAATCCGTTCGTGGATGTTTGTTGCACAAGGTCGGACAGAGGTAGCTTCTCACTAGTTCATTAGTAAGAGGGATAACTCTGCAAGAGAAATAAGAGAGATGTTTTTTGGAGTTTCCACCTGACTAAGGGGAGTCAGGACCCTTTAACTAGTTTGAATTCTTTTGAGGAAAACAAAATCTAGTTATGACTTACATGTTTATGGTATGCTATCAGAGAGTCTTGGTAAGGAGATTCTAGTACGTGATGGGAAGGTGTTAGGCACCCATCAGCCGCCCAATCGTAAGATTGGCCTCTACTTCATGATTAAAAGGGGAAAATGTTTATAATTTATTGAGAATATATTTTCATGCATGATCTATTTAGAAAAAAGACATAGTTAGAAGTTGGGTGGAACTTCGACTATGGAGATGTGGTTTCTTTCTTTTGTAGTGGTTTTTCTTTTGTGGTGGTTTGGGTGGAAACCTTGGTTTTTTTATCCCTTTGTTATGGTTTTGGTGGAAAACCGTGTTTTTGTTGTGGTTTGGGTGGAAACCTTGTTTTGTGGTGGTTTTGGGTGGAAAACCTTGTTTTTGTTGTGGTTTGGGTGGAAACCTTCTTTTCTGGTGGTTTTGGGTGGAAAACCTTGTTTGGTGGTTTGGGTGGAAACCTTGGTTTTATTGAGAAGAAATTTGAATGAAATTTCAAAATTAAACAATTAACCTGCAGATTAGCTCAATAAAAATAGAATTAATGCCAACCTTATTTTTTGACAATGGGTCTAATGTGGGAGGGAATTCCGCTTTATACCCACACTTTGATTTATCCCACTTGGAAAATTAATAATAAAACATAATTTTTTATGTAACGCAAAGAGTAGTCGCGGTGTTACTACGAAATGGAAAACCATTCCGTTCCCGTATGACTACTTAATTTACCGAAGAGATAGGTAATTAATATACTTGAAATATGATATTTAAATTTGAAAAGATTCTTACGACGATTGCTTGCTTCCGTTAAGTATGCTGAAAGTAATTAAAGTACTAGCAATTTAATGCTAATCTTTTAAAAACTTGAAGACAATACTAGATTTAATCTTCTTATTTTTTGAGTTTTCGCAAAATGAACTATTAATGCACAAGACAATGATAACTATTATGTAGGAAGAAAATTTGATTTCTCTTTGATTAAATGACACAATACATGGAGACTTGAAACATGTGAGAAGAAATATTTTCTATTTGAGAAACAATAATTCTTCTTGGTTTGGGTGAAAACCTAGATTTTTGGATTGTGGTTTGGGTGGAAACCTTGTGTTGTGGTGTGGTTTGGGTGGAAACCTTGTTGTGAAGTAAAGGAAGAAGTTCTCTCTTCACATTCTCCATATTTTTTTCTCTTCTTCTTCTCCTCCTTTTTTTTTGTGAAGTGTCGTCGAATGTTTTAGAAGTTTTTTTTTCCGTTCATTTGATCTCTATTTATACGAATCTTTCACCAACTCTTTCCTTTAATTACTCCGTGAAATCCGGATTCGAAAAGAAATCAAAGGCGGCTAACCGAGTTTTTCTTCTTTTCTTCGCATGCAGCTGTCCTTTTTTTTGACAAAAACATCAGCCGTCTCTTTTTTTCTTTTCTTCCTACGCATTGTCCTTTTGAATTGCGAATTTTGAATTTACTGTTTGTGACTATTTGTCACTGTTCGACACTGTTTGCATTGTTCGTCACTATACTGTTTGCACTGTTCGACATTGTTTGCACTGTTCGACACTGTGTGCACTGTTTGTCACTGTTACTGTTTGTCTTGATGTTACTGTTCACCGCATCAAGAACATGATTGGTGTGAAATCAGGATCCTGCCCAAGCTTCCTATCGTCCCCAGGAACCTAGTGATGTATTCAAAAATCAAAAATCATTGTTGATCAAAATCCATCACCATCGTGATCATCATGATGACCACCATTAAAAACACTCATGTTCTTCATATTCTTCATGAGGAAGAAGAAGAAGTGCCCTTAGTAATAAATCAGGTGCCTTTATTAATAAATCGGGTGCCTTTAGTACTGTTGTATTTTAGCACCCCCTATTGTAAAAGACCTGACTCCCTCTAGTGGTTGCTTTAAACTTGACTTCCCCTTAACTTTTTCTGAGTTTTGTTTTGCTCATAACTTCTTCATACGAACTCAGAATGATTCCGTTCTTTCGCCATTGACTTCGTATTTTCCTCCTATTCAATGTGATATAAAGAACTCCTGGATTTGAATGGGTAATGAAATGGGTGGGAGTAGTGTTTGTGGCTGATTTAAAGGATATGGAAATCCTTAATTGTTCCATAAAGAATTTCCCTTGTATTCGGCTTCGAAGCATAAGACTGATATTTTTCATGGAAGGTGCGAAATTGGGGTGTCAAAAGTTGCCCCTCTTTGAGAGAAATCGCTCGCGGTTGGCGAACAAAGTCGTAGACCCTATTTTGCGCTCTGTTTTTTGTTGATGAAGAAAGTCCTGACGTTGGCCGGGTTTGTCCTAGTTAAGCTTGTCAGCTCCACTTTCCTGATGTTTTTGAACCTTTCCAGTTCATTCAGTTGGATTGTCCTTTGTTCGAACCGATTGAATAGTTGAAAAAGTTAATGAAAAAAAGATCCTAACATTGGACGGGTTTGCCCCGGTTGAGCTCGTCAGTTGCATTTTCCTGATGTTTTTGAACCTTTGTGGCTGATTCAGTTGGATTGCCCCTTGTTCGATCCGATTGAATAGTTGAAAAAGTCGATGAAAAAAATTCTAACATTTGCCGGGTTTGCCCTGGTTGAGCTTGTCAGTTGCATTTTTCCTGATATTTTTGAACCTTTGTGGTTGATTCAGTTGGATTTCCCCTTGTTTGAGCCGATTGAATAGTTGAAAAAGTTGATGAACGGTGATCCAATTATTGATGTAGAAATTTATGACATTGGCCAGGTTTTCCCTGGTTAAGCTTCGTCGATTTCCTAGGAGGCGTCGGGCCTTGCACTATGTAGTCCATTGCAGATTATGTTTTGAGGTCACAACTATTCGGTGTGTCATGCCTTGACTTGATACGATTGATTTTCCTTTGCAGAATATACCCTTTTTTGGAAAGGGTCGTCGTTCGATTCCAAGCTTCCTGAAAAAGGAAGTACTTTTCGTTCTTTATAAGACTGGGGGAGAAGATGATTCTTTATCCAGGGGTTTCTTCTTCCATTTGTTTTTATTATTTTCTCTTCCAAGATGACATCTGGGCAGCCTTCTGACATTTTCTCTGCTCGTCCTCCTTTGCCGCCGGTACATAAAAGGCAAAAATTTAGGATTTCACATGATGTGGATAATCATGTTTCTGCAAAAATCCGGGAAGACCCTGTAAATTTCCTTGTTGATCGAATTTTTCTTCTTCGCTTTCCATGTTTTCTTTTGTTATTTCTCAGCCATTGCTTTCTTTCACAGAATTACGCTTGGTCGCGTTTTCGTGGAGGGACCACTGGCATAACAAAATAGTGGTTGGTATTGAGACGATGCAAAGGTGTATGTGAGCTTGTACAACGGATTGGTTTGTACGACTTTATTGAAGCTTTGGAAACGTTCCATGATGGTGAGAATGCTTTAATCGTGGCAGAGCGATGGTGGGGTGATACTAATTCATTTCACCTGCCACACTGTGAGTTAACCATCACTCCCCTGGATTTCTACATGATTACTGGCATCCGTGTGGGGGTAGGAGCTCATGTCCCGTTTGATGTAAACATGATAGAGGAGAATTTCCGAAACATGTTGGGACCACACTGTGGGGATATCTTTCCTAAGAATTGGTATGTCAGCTTAGCTGGCCTGAAGACGAATTTCTCGGTCCCTGAGCTGGATCTCGCTGCCGACGCTTCAAAATAGGATGATAAAGTTATTGAGGTTACCAAAGCTTTCCTGATTTTTGTTGCGGGTCATACCTTCCTTAGCTCTTCTAGTGGCTATATCAAATCAGGCTACCTGGCAGCATTTTCTGACCCTGATTTAGTAAGTTTTTACGATTGGGGAAGTTGTGCGATGGCGCGACTTTACACCTATCTAACCCGAGAAACACGCCTTCAAACAAAAGCCTTATGTGGATTTTGTCTCGTCTTGAATGTGAGTACATTTCTCCTTGCTTCAGGCCGACTGATCTTAGACCCCCCTTTTTTTCGATTTTTTTTTTCGATCTTTTTTTTTTCGATTTTTTTTTCATAACAATATTGGTGTTATGAGTATTTACCCACCAGTCGCCCTCCTTTTGATACAAGCTTCTCCAATAGTCAAACATTTCCTCGAATAGATATATGGAAAGGTGCACTTCGAATTTACTCGACTGCATATACACGCCTTTGTTTGGAGGAAGCGACGGTTGAATCTGTAAGAAACTACTTTATATATATATATATATATATATATATTATTATGAAAGAGGCGCCACTAAGGCATATTATTATAAATCGGAATCGAAGTTATAAGAAATGGTTGGTAACCTGGAGACCAATACCTTTTGAATAACAATTCCTAACCTATGAATACCTTAGCCTATATTACTAATATTATTATGAAAACTAGTTGGAAGCCTAACAAGCTTAGGATCCAACGACATACTACTACATTAATTGAACAAAGTATAACCCCATATATATGGGTAACCTTGCCAAGGGGAGCCGAAGCGGAGGGGGGCGAGATTGTGTCACAAGGGGCAAACTAACACTACCTTCCATAATATTATTGAAACCTCCCGAACGGAAACTTCATTTTGATATACTACTACTTGGGAGACATGTCAAATATTTATGATTTTTTACTTTTGTAATGTACCGCAGAATTGCATGACCTGCTTGCACCAATGTCCCAAGAATTCGAAGCACACATTCTTCCCATCAATCTAATTGTAACCAATATATCAAACAGGTTTCTTTCCAGTGGCTACTGTCTGAACCTATGAATACGTCTTATTATATCATGTTTGTATTATTTAAATAATTTCTCCATACACGTCCAAGGTTTGGAACAGCTAGAGCCTAAACAAAGGGATAGCTTCATATTGGAGGACAAAGACGAAATTGTCTGGGCCGATCACCGCTTCCCAATTAGCTTTCAAGAATTCCATTCTTGTCTATTGCATGTACCCAAATGGAAACTGGAAATTAGTTGGAAATCCTTGATAACACTAGATTACCGCTAATGCCTTCATAAACTGGGGGAGATGTCGTTGATGTTGAACTCGGATCCCAAGGCACGAATGTCACCGAATAGCATAAAACCAGGGCACTACATTAATTGAAGATGCAGGTATAGATTCCCAGACCTCCGTATTTGATGGGTAATGAAGTTAGGCTAACCAATCTCGCACCGCCTCCTACAATGAGCCCTCAAGTAGTCATGGGTAACCTTTGTTGGATGGTAGTCCTTAATGTAAAATATAACTTTGAGACACTAGCATATTCGTAAACAGAAGTTCACATTGAGGGTCGTGTAACTTCCGTATTTGCCGCATCAATGAAATAGTTTTTCGGGCACTATGTTGCTTCCACATAACTCAATATCTAAACTAACCGGCCCACCGAGAATCTTGACACCGGTGTGTGGTTTGATGATGTTCACAAGGGATCAATGATAGCCAGGAACTTCCGGAACTGTTTAAAACCTTTCTTCTGGACCTACCTTGTCACTTCAAGTGTCTCCAGCGAGTGTACCATCATCTAGTTCGAGGTTGGTTTGGGTGGAAACCTTGTCACCTTTAACATCATGGTGGTTTTGGGTGGTTAAACCTGGAAACTAATATATATATATATATATATATATATATATATATATATATATATTATTATGAAAGAGGCGCCACTAAGGCATATTATTATAAATCGGAATCGAAGTTATAAGAAATGGTTGGTAACCTGGAGACCAGCTGGGCACCAATACCTTTTTGAATAACAATTCCTAACCTATGAATACCTTATTATTATTATTATTTAAATAATTTTTCTAATGCCTATATTACTGTTTTTTTTTTAATATTATTACATGAAACTAGTTGGAAGCCTAACAAGCTAGGATCCAACGACATACTACTACATTAATTGAACAGGTTGCTGTGCTAACCTACCAGCGAGCCTCATGGGTAACCTTGCCAAGGGGAGCCGAAGCGGGAGGGGGGCGAGATTGTGTCACAAGGGGGGCAAACTAACACTACCTTCCAGCTCAGTTATGGTTTGGGTGGAAACCTTCTTTTCTGGTGGTTTTGGGTGGAAAACCTTGTTTTTGTTATGGTTTGGGTGGAAACCTTCTTTTCTGGTGGTTTTGGGTGGAAAACCTTGTTTGGTGGTTTGGGTGGAAACCTTGGTTTTATTGAGAAGAAATTTGAATGAAATTTCAAAATTAAACAATTAACCTGCAGATTAGCTCAATAAAAATAGAATTAATGCCAACCTTATTTTTTGACAATGGGTCTAATATGGGAGGGAATTCCGCTTTATACCCACACTTTGATTTTCCCACTTGGAAAATTAATAATAAAACATAATTTTTTATGTAACGCAAAGAGTAGTCGTGGTGTTACTACGAAATGAAAAACCATTTCGTTCCCGTATGACTACATAATTTACCGAAGAGATAGGTAATTAATATACTTGAAATATGATATTTAAATTTGAAAGGATTCTTACGAAGATTGCTTGCTTCCGTTAAGTATGCTGAAAGTAATTAAAGTACTAGCAATTTAATGCTAATATTTTAAAAACTTAAAGACAATACTTGATTTAATCTTATTATTTTTTGAGTTTTCTCAAAATGAACTATAAATGCACAAGACAATGATAACTATTGTGTAGGAAGAAAATTTGATTTCTCTTTGATTAAATGACACAATACATGGAGACTTGAAACATGTGAGAAGAAATATTTTCTATTTGAGAAACAATAATTCTTCTTGGTTTGGGTGGAAACCTAGATTTTTGGATTGTGGTTTGGGTGAAAACCTTGTGTTGTGGTGTGGTTTGGGTGAAAACCTTTGTTGTTGTATGGTTTGGGTGGAAACCTTGTGTTGTGTGGTTTGGCTGGAAACCTTATTATTGTGTGGTTTGGGTGGAAACCTTGTTGTGAAGTAAAGGAAGAAGTTCTCTCTTCACATTCTCCCCATTTTGTTCTCTTTTTCTCCTCCTTTTTTTTTTGTGAAGTGTCGTCGAATGTTTTAGAAGTTTTTTTTTTACGTTCATTTGATCTCTATTTATACGAATCTTTCACCAACTCTTTCCTTTAATTACTCCGTGAAATCCGGATTCGAAAAGAAATCAAAGGCGGCTAACCGAGTTTTTCTTCTTTTTTCTTCTTTTCTTCGCATGCAGCTGTCCTTTTTTTTTGACAAAAACATCAGCCGTCTCTTTTTTTCTTTTCTTCCTATGCATTGTCCTTTTGAATTACGAATTTTGAATTCACTGTTTGTGACTATTTGTCACTGTTCGACACTGTTCGTCACTATACTGTTTGCACTGTTCGACATTGTTTGCACTGTTCGACACTGTGTGCACTGTTTGTCACTGTTACTGTTCGTCTTGATGTTACTGTTCACCGCATCAAGAACATGATTGATGTGAAATCAGGCTCCTGCCCAAGCTTCCTATCGTCCCCGGGAACCTAGTGATGTATTCAAAAATCGAAAATCATTATTGATCAAAATCCATCACCATCGTGATCATCATGATGACCACCATTAAAAACACTCATGTTCTTCATATTCTTCATGAGGAAGAAGAAGAAGTGCCCTTAGTAATAAATCAGGTGCCTTTAGTAATAAATTGGGTGCCTTTAGTACTGTTGTATTTTGGCACCCCCCTATTGTAAAAAACCTGAATCCCTCTAGTGGTTGCTTTAAACTTGACTTCCCCTTAACTTCTTCTGAGTTTTTTTTTGCTCATAACTTCTTCATACGAACTCAGAATGATTCCGTTCTTTCGCCATTAACTTCGTATTTTCCTCCTCTTCAATGTGATAGCAAGAACTCCTGGGTTTGAATGGGTAATGAAATGGGTAGGAGTAGTGTTTGTGGGCTGATTTAAAGGATATGGAAATCCTTAATTGTTCCATAAAGAATTTCTCTTGTATTCGGCTTCGAAGCATAAGACTGATATTTTTCATGGAAGGTGCGAAATTGGGGTGTCAATAGCTGGTTCATAATTAGAGATGTTGTTATCAGAGAAATACAATACTGCTGGAAAAGAAGCTATCTTCCCAATGGCCTAAATTCAAATTTCTTAATGCTGATACCTAAAGTGAAGAATGCAAAGAAACCTCATCAATTCAGACCTATTGGTCTGGTAAATTTCTTCTTCAAAATCTTTACTAAAATTCTTTCCATGAGGTTAAGTAGTATGTTGAGAAAAATTATTTCTCCACAACAAGGAGCTTTTATCAAAGATAAATCAATTCAAGAGGAAATAGCACTTGCTTCAGAGATGTTGAATGAATTGGATACTCCTAGAAGAGGTGGCAATGTATCAATAAAGATTGATATCACTCAAGCTTTTGACTCTATAAGCTGGAAATTCATGTATGAAGTACTACACAGATTGGGATTCTCTGATAAATTTATTAAATGGATAAATACACTTTTTACATCTGCCAGAATCTCAATACTAATTAATGGATGACCAACTGGTTATTTTTTAACTAGTAGAGGGCTCATGGAAGGAGACCCTCTATCACCCATTATTTTTATCATTGCTGAAGATGTTTTGAGTAAAGCATTAAATAGAATGGTGGAAGAAAAGAAACTTATCCCAATGGTGAATATAGATGGAATTTGCCCCACTCACATTTTTTTTTGCAGATGATATGTTCTTGTTTTGTAATGGAGATAAAATAAATGTCAGAAGATTAATGAAGACTTTACAAGAATATCAATCAGCTTCATGCCAAGTAATTAGAAAAGTAAAGAGTAAATGTTTAGTGGGAGGGACTAATACATCAAGAAAAGAAGCTATTGCAAAAGAGTGTCAAATGCAGTTGTCATCTTTCCCCGATAAATACCTAGGAGTAATACTTTTCACTGGAAGAGTCAAATCTTGCTATGTATGGGGAGTGGTTGAAAAAATTCAACATCAACTAGCAGGCTGGAAGGGTAAAAGGTTAGCATTCCAAGAAAGACTAACATTAATCAAATCAGTGTTGAGCAGTATTCCAGTGTACAATATGTCCATCTATAAATGGCCAAGAAGTGTGCTCAAGGAATGTGAGAAAATCATTAGGATTTTTTTGTGGTCAGGTGACCCAAATGTGAGGAAAGCAATAACCTTAAAATGGGATAAAGTTTGTGCTCCTTATGAAGAAGGTGGCTTGGGCATAAGAAAACTTCATATTATCAACAAAACACTATTAATGAAGCTAGCCTGGAAAGTGCAACAAGGTGAAGAGAAGTGGGCTCTATTTTTTCAATCAAAGTTTAAGAAGAAAAATGGTAACTGGATAACATACTATAAGAAATCCTCTATCTGGCTAGGAATTAGAAGTGTTATGAATGAAGTTCAGGAAAATACAAGGTGGTTAATGGGTGATGGACTGAGTATAGATATTTGGGAAGATGCTTGGATCAAAGACAAGCCATTGCGTAAACTATTCCCAGGGGATGAATTTATTCAGTAGCATAAAAATATGAAAGTTGGTACTCTTCTCAATAATGGAATATGGCTGATTCCATTTGAATAGTTAAAATTCTTTGCAATCAATGATCTACCAACCACAGATGGCCAACATGACAAAAGAATATGGAGTGGCTCTATCACAGGTAACTTCAGTGTTGCTTCTGCAATACAATGTATTAAGCAAAAATTTCTAATTAGAAATACCTTCAGATTGATATGGAAAGCATGTGTTCATCCCACAGTCAAAATCTCAGTATGGAAAATAGAAAGACATATTTGTGCCACTGATGACAAAATGAAAAAAAAGGGGATTTAACAATACTTCTAGATGTTCAATGTGTAAAACCACTGAGGAAACATTAGAACATGTATTATGGTTCTGTGAATTCAGTCTTAATATATGGCTATGGATTAGCAATATCTTCAAATTTAAGAATCCCAGCTCAGTGCAAGATATTTTGGAGCTTGCAAGACACAAAAGCTCAGTAGTTCAATAAATCTTGGTGGCAGCTGCCTTCATTACTCTAAGGGAGATTTGGTTTCACATGAATAGTATAGTTTTTGAAGAAGACATTGCAAGTTCAGAGAAAATCAAGCAGAAGATAATGTTTCTTACTGGGGAGTGTGAATTCAGATTGAAAGGATGTATGAAGAATGATGACTATGATCTAAAAATCCTAAGCTTTTTTGGAATCAAATACAGGAAAACATATAAACTTAGGGTGATGGAACTTAAATTTACCATTCCAGATGAGCCTAAAATACTAATATGTTGTGATGGAGCCTCTAAAGGCAACCCAGGCATGGCAGGTTATGGATTTGTAGCAAGGCAAGGTATGAACTTTAAAATTGCAGTAGCATGAGGTCTTGGAATTGCAACCAATTTCTTTGCAGAAGTAATGGCTATAGTTTGTGCAGGTGAATGGGCAGTACAGAACAATCATACTCAAGTGTGCTTCAGGTCAGACTCTAAAGCTGTTGTGCTTGCATTGAAGAATAAAAAATTGCCTTGGTTTGCTATTGTCAGATGGAATAAAGTAAGCTCTGCATTGATTGAATATGACATAGAACACAGCTACAGGGAAATAAATTTTAGTGCAGATAGGATGGAAGTAGACTGAATAAAAATCATGTTAAAATCATCACTGTCAGTAATGATATCTCATTAGAATCTCCTTTTCAAACCTATTATAGGTTTTATTAGGTGTACTTTTCTGTCAATTCTTTGTGATTGTAAAGCCTTTTAGGCTCACTCTTGTAATAACTTGGCTCTGATCATAGTAATAAAAATTACAATTTTGATAAAAAAAAGAAGATTGAAATGAGAGTTTAGAACATGTAACCATCTTTGGATATAAACATGGTGTGTTCTCACATTTGTGTAAAAGTCCAAAACCGGGAACCCAAAGTATGCGTACCCGTATGCGTACTGGCGGTTGTTGGAAATCCGGGTAAGTATGCGTGGAGGAAAGTTCACGTCCATGAATTTCTGTTGGAGTTTGAAAGTGAAAAACAAACTGAACCCTGTTACTTAAGTACGCGTACCCGTATGCATACTTAAGTAGGTTACTTTCTAAAATCGGTTTGTTCATGAACTAAAACATTTATATATTAAGGAATGCAATCTTTGCAAACCGTCGCTATAATGTTCATGAATCGATTCGATTGAATTAAAACCCATTTTTCTTCGATTGTGCCTTGTATACTTCTATAAGATCTAAGAAATTGAACAACTCTCTAACTAGTTCATTTGAGTCATTTGAAGTAGTTATGGTGAAGATGAATAAGGTTGATATGAAAGTGCTCATATGGATAACCTTTGGTTAACTATTGTTGAACCAACTAAGTGTGCATGTTTAGGTACGGTTACTCAAACCTAAATAAAGTTACATTTCATTTGTGTATAACAAGCTAAGTTCGATCTAACGGTTGAAAGATATTAGCTTGAATCTAATCAGGTTTTCATCTAACGGTGAATATTGAATGCTTTTGTTAGAGCATTGCTCGGTCGAACTCGCATGCGTTGCTATCTCAAGCATGTTTGTCAATGTTAGTGATCAAAACTATAAAGTCTTGATTTTTAGTCTACTATAGCTAAGGTCTCGGACCAGGATAGAAAGTGTAGTTAAGCTCAAGAACTCCATGGGAATCATCATACAAGATGAAGGAATACTCAAGGAACCAGTGGATCTTCATCGACTAAAAGGTATGTGGAGACTTAAACTTATCTATCACTCAAAATTCTATCTACTCTATCTCCTATCTTGAGACAAAAGTCATATTACTATATAGACTAAGAATATACACATGTGATATTTCGTACTGGGTATATCTCCCTTATTTATTTCTCGAAATATGTGTTGGTAAAGCTTTCGCTTTAGCCAAGTTCATCTTTACCTAGTGACGAAAGTCATGTTATGTTTCAATCACTTTGGAAATTGCTCTGACGAAAAATAGTTTGTGAATAACAACTATATGACGTCCTCTGAAAATGTTTCAATTGTTGAAATGAGAGTTTAGACAATATAACCATTGGGGGATATAAACATTGTTGTGGTAACATATATATGTATCAGTCCTTAGCACTTGAACCGAAGTTTGTGAACTTTTTTGTTCAAGTGAAACCGAAACTTGAGCAGTTAACCCAATCCGCGAACGTGCGTAGTTCTTGAACTCGAGTATTTCTGTTGGAGTTGTAGCTCAATTTCAGTCCGCGAACTGACGGAAGTTCTCGAACCCGAGAAATTCCGCTTGAGTTTCTGAACTCCAACCGGTTAACTTGAGTCCGCGAACTTGAGTGGTTATGTCTAAAAACGATGTTCGTGAACTTATCTAAATTATCTAAGGATAAACTGTCTGAGATGGAGTTTTTAAGTTCTGAAAAAACTTATTCGAAAATTCCTTCAATAGAATTGCCAGATGATTTGTTTGAAGAAAGTCTAAATCCGTGGAAATATTCGTTAATTTGTAGACTAAATTTACAACAAATCAAATTTGTTGATGATGTTGTTATATTGAGGAGTCAATGGAAATTGGAGAGTGAAGTTAAAATGATTCCTCTGGGTAGGGTTTTTTTTGCGATTAAGCTTGATAATCAAAAGGATGAATTGTACATCAAATCTCAGAATTGGGAAGTTTTAAATCAAGTTCTACAAATCAAAAACTGGGTATCCAATTTCCGACCTGCAAGTCAAAGAACTTCAAAAGCCATGGTGTGGGGGAGATTTCCTGGGTTGGGGTTGGAATTTTGGAATGAAAATATCTTATTTACCATCTGTAAGGAAATTGGAACTCCAATTAAAATTGACACTGCTACAGCTAATTGTGAAATGGGATATTATGATAATGTATTAGTTGAAGTAGATTTTGCAACAAACATTCCCAATAAAGTTTGGATTGGAACAAAGTATGGTGGTTTTTTTCAGGATGTTTTAATCCCAGAATGTCCTAAATTCTGCTCTTCCTGCAAAATAGTTGGTCATCTGAACTCAGAATGTAGAATTGAGAGAAACAAAAGTCAAGCTTCAAATTCTCTGGGAAGGAAAAATAGGCCTCATCAAAAGAAGGAAACTCCTGCTCAAGTTCCTTTTGATATTTGTAATTCTTTATTGCCAGATGACTCAATTGTGGATACCATAAAAGTTACAGTTCAAGAAAGTACTTCAAAAGATCCAAATATTGTTCAACAAAATATATTCAGTGTGCTTGAAGTTGTAGAACAAGAAGAAAAGATTGAATAAGTAAATGTAGAATCACCATCACCATCTAAATTTCTGGAAGACAAAGGTGGAGAAATAACACCAGTGACTCCTAAAACTCCCAAAATCCATAAAGTATTAGAGGAGAATAATTTAAGTAATAGTATTGTTAAGTTTGTCGATGGAAAAGATGGTACTGTGGTTGATTTACCAGTTCAAGTAACTTCTTGGTCAAAAGTGGTGGAGAAGGAAATGATGCATTCTACTGCAAGCACTTCTACTTCAAAACCCCCAGCATGGAATGCAAAAGGTAAATGGTCTAGCTCCATTGAACAATAAATATAATTTCAGAAAAAATCCTGGTAAATGGGGTACCAGAAACCCTCCTCTTAAACAATGAAGATCATGTTCTGGAATGTCAGGGGCCTAAGAAGTTTAAGGGCTCAAAACAAACTTTGGACTTTAGTTAATCAATTTAGTCCTTCTTTAGTGTGGATAGCAGAACCAAAGGTGGTGTGTAGTTCTTCTTTTTGTCAAAAACTAAATCTTTCAGGGATGGAAAAAATGGTAATCCATAGTTCATGTCCTGGTAAAAAAGGTAATATCTGGTTATTCTGGAATAAAAGTATAAGTCAGCCACAAGTTATTTCAGTCTCAAGCCAAATGATAACTGTTAGTGTTGGAGATGTTTTGGTTTCTGGAGTACATGCACATGTCAAATTAGTTGAAAGAATATTTTTATGGTCTGAAATGCAAATTATCAGTGATCTTAACAAACCATGGATTGTACTTGGTGATTTTAATGTTGTTATATCTCAAGAGGAGAAAGTAGGAGGAAGACTTCCTAACAAAAATGCAATGTTGGAGTTTAGTGAGTGTTTGAATCTATGTGAATTACTTCAAGCTCCTAAAATAGGGTTGCAATTCTCATGGTCCAACTGTCAACAAGGAAGTAAAAGAATTTTATGTGTGTTAGATAGAGTTGTTTTCAATCAAAAATGGTGACATCTTTATGGAGATTGGGGATATAAAATTGGAATGAGGATAGTATCAGATCATGCTCCACTGTTGGGAGGGTGTGCGAGCATTCCTAAACCCAAAAATATTCCAAGGAAATTTCAAAAAATGTGGATAAGTCATCCTGATTTTCTACATGCTGTGTCAGAATGTTGGGGGAAGACAATTAATGGAGATCCTTCTTTTCAGTTCTGACAAAAAATGAAAGATCTAAAAAAGATTTTGAATGAATGGAACTGGAAAGTGTTTGGAGATGTTAATGTTAAGATTAAAGAAGCTGAAGTGAAAGTGCAGTTAGCAACAAAAGCATCTGATAAGAATCCTTTTGATGAAGTAGCTCTCACTAATTTAGTGATGGCTCAAAATGAGCATGCTAGCAGAGAGGTCCAAGCAAATACCTTGATAAGACAGAAATCAAGAGTAAAATGGATTAAAGAAGGAGCTGCAAATACTAGTTTCTTCCATACTAATATGAAGATTAGAAACTCAAAGAACATGATTAGTGAACTTGAAGATAAAGATGGTAATGTGATTGCAGAGCAAGGAAAAATTGCAGATCTATTGATTGATTAATTTCAAGAAAAATTTAAATATAAACCAGTGGATTGTATGGACAAGTTAGTGGAAGTAATACCCACAGTTATTAAGGAAGAAGATCAAAACATGTTGGATAGCTTGCCAGATGAAGAAGAGATTAAGAAAATTATTTTTGACATTGATCCAGAAAGTGCACCAGGCCCTGATGGTTTTTCAGGTATATTCTATAGAAGTTGCTGGGAAATAATCAAGAATGATTTAGTTGCAGCTATACAATTTTGTTGGACTAGAAGGTTTATTCCTAAAGGAATGAATTCTAACTTTTTAGTCTTAATTCCTAAAATGCAAGGAGCAAAATCTGCAAATCATTTCAGGCCAATTGGGTTGAGTAATGTTATTTTCAAGATATTCACCAAATTAATCACTAAGATAATGATCGGTTTAATGGAGAAGTTAATATCTCCTCAGCAAGTAGCTTATGTCAAAGGAATAAGCATACATGAACAAGTTTTGATAGAATCTGATCTTATTAATGAAATGAAGTTCAAAAGAAGGGGTGGAAATGTAGGTATTAAACTTGATATTTCTCAAGCTTATGACACTGTCAGTTAGGAGTTCTTGTTCAAAGTGTTAAGGCAATATGGTTTCTCTGTAGGAGCGGAATATCACAGCAAATGATAACTTACGAAATTATGGAGAGAAAATACATTTTGCGAGTAAAGAATATTTTGCGGGCAAGAAGGACGTTTTGCGAGCAAAGGAAACCACGAAGGTTCGCAAGATAATCTTCAAATCCGAAATGGCGGGACAACACAACTGTCATCTATTGTAAAATCATATAAATATCCATTTAGGCATGAGAGGAAAGGGAGAGACACATTTTGAGAGAGGGGATGATTTTAGGAGGAGAGAGAAAATTTTAGAGAGGGATTTATTTTCTTTATCATCTTCTTCCCCAAAATTCTAGAGCTCCAAATATTCATTAATGGAGTCTCAATTGTAAAATCATGTAATTACATACAATCACTAGTGAAGCATCGTGGATGTAGATCACATTGATCGAACCACGTAAAAATCTTTGTGTCTTTTTATAATTTTAGTACTTTAATCTTCATCTTTACATCAAATAATTGAGATCATCATATTGGATTCTTATGAGGGTGTAGTTGTGAGATAATCCGCAACTACATAATTGGCGCTAGAAACAGGGACGACAAATCTCATCAATATTATCACTACTGGTTGGAGAGATGAAGATTAAAAGGAAATTAGCAATTGTTGGTGATGAAATTACAACAAATTTCGTCATCTGAAGAAGACAAAGAAGAGGAAAAGTAATGTAGAAATAAAAGGAAAACATAGTAGATATAATGTGAAGAGCAAAACTATCAGTTGCGAAGAGAAGTAATAATATCATGCGAAGATAACCAAGATATAATTTAATTAGTAGATGGTGGAATATTACTGCAAGTTTCGATCTAGATAGAAAAATATAGCACAAAGAAAAAAGATAACATTTTTGGGGTTATCCATTCTTGAATGAAAGCAGCAGACAAAACTTTATTGAGGTGATGATTGTAGCAGTTGGTTGTTGCTTGAGCCAATCATGTCAATGAAGGGAGATTGAGTTTAATAGAGAATTAGTTTTACAGCTGTTAGTGTCGCTGTTGTAACCGTAAATTGGTAATAAGAAGAGATGATAATGGATTTGCTATAATCGGTTAATGGGAGAAGACGACGTTGTTTGTTGATTGTTTGACATTGTTTAGATTTCGACAATACTCTCAGACACATATTAGCAAATATTCCTGCGAAGAAACATGAACACCCTGAATGCAAGAAGGATACAAAAGTAAAGAGGAGAAATTAATAATTCCTGCGAAGTTAATTAGTCTCTGCGAAGAAACGTCATGCCAGTGAAAGAATGGATAGAGTTAATTAACAGTGGCCATTAAAGATATTGAAGAAATATTAAGAGCAACAGAAGCCAGTAAAGATGACACTTACCTTGCAGACATTTTCAAAGAAGAGTGCACATTTCGCAGAATTTCATTTACTTCGCAGAAATGTTCACTTTGCCTAAATCATCACCAGCGTAAAGAAAGCCCAACCAACAATAAATAGCAACGAGCAATGACGCCAAAAGGGGAGTAGTATCACATTTCTTATCTTCTTTCATCTTTTATCTTAATAATGTTTTTTAATGATCAAACTTTCGTTTATAGGCAGTAACAGAAGTCATAATAATAATTTAAAACAGTAATATTATTGATTCTTAGCCTTCCTGGGTAGTTACTGATATATGAATTTGTAGGGCCTGTGGAGTTCACTAAAAATGAACAGAAGCCAAAGACATAAAAAGAGTTTGAGGTCGCAGCCTTGCTCGTAATATTAGAAAATTGCGAATGGAAGAAAATGCAGCTGTAGTATAAAATGCTTCTGAGATGGAGAAAATGGGAGAGCTAGATACGTGTTGCTGTAAATTAATGGATTAACAGAGGTTGGTTCTTGATGTACTTCTTGTTGTCGAGAGAAATGTGAATGAGATTCAGAGGGTGTTCTGGAGCATGAGACTCAAAATATCTCACATTCAAAAGTTCCAAATTGAGAGTTCTGGAAGAAAGACTACCGAGCAAAGCCAGAAACTGATGGAATAGAGACATGAGAGCAGCTCTACATTTTACAAATTTTACAAAACGTCAGTTGACCATTAGAAAGATACCGGTACTGCAAATACACCAGATTTGCGAATTAAGTTTGCGAAGTTGCTCTTGAAAATGGAGTAACCAGCTTCTCAAGTAAAGGTCGTGGAGGAAGTTCAACAACATACATGAACCAGAACTTGGTCAACAACTTCAGCAAAAGAAAGTACTAGGAGATAATTATTTCGTCAGGACGTTATCACTATTCGTCAGGACGTCTTTGTTTCATCAAAAAAATTCAAGTAACGAAACTCATCTAAGATGAATTTGATAGCATACGGACATCAAAGTTATTGCTAGGGAATTTTCACTTTCTGAACTGCCGTTAGTTGAGCTAAAAAGAAGAAGATTATAAAAGAGTATAGCATTGACAGTGAAGAAGAGTATAGTATAAAAGAAGAGCATACTGAAAACAGTCCTACAACTTCGCAAAAATTAACGAATGTTCGCAAAAATTGATAAATGTTATTGCTAGTGTAGTTATACTGACGAATGTTCTTGCGAGTAAAAACTTAAGAGGAGTAACCAACTCAGGAAATTACAGAGACGTTTATGATGAAATATCTCGCAAAACATGAAAAGAAAAGGAGTTCAGTTAGCTTCAGCAACTAGCTCACTTTACCAGTAAACAAAATTAACAGTCACAAGAAACAAAAATCGAAAGGTACATCAGCTTAGCCATCAGTTGGGAAGGTCACCATAGTGAAACCAAAGAACCAACCATTTAGCATCGAACTCACTTCATCAGCAATTCCAACGAAGTTCAAACTAGAGCAGAAGGGACATAGATGAAGTTTAACTCGTGAGAAACTCAAGTGAGGGACACTAAGAGGGAAGTTTAGTTAAGAGGGACACTAAGCTCAACCATCAGTTCGTAGGCGCAAAAATGGTGTTGTTCGCAGCTTAATGTTACGAGCAATGAGTAAACACGAAGTTAAAGAAAACTTAATTCGTAAGAAACATGAGAATAGTGAAGCAGCTGCAAACTTAACTAAGAATGCCTCACTTAGTTAGTTTACATCAATCTTCGTTAGTTTACATCAACGAATATCAGCATCATCTCCAATGTCCTTGAACTGATACAACCCATGGTTCCCAAATTCTGAGGCAAAAAACAGGAGCCCTGTCCTGAGAATACACATAAGAAGTTGTGAAGAAATAGTGTACCAATGAAGAAGAGATACAGTAAACAAGTTTATTGTATCACTATTAAATTCTGTGATGGATAAATGAACGATTACAAGAGAATAAGTTACAAAAAGCTTATCTTACTTTCACAAAACAGTAGCCAGCATAGATGGTTGTCTGCGAAGTCAACAAGCTTGAGGTCGCACGGTCGAATCCCAACCATCGCAGATTTTTTGCATGTTAAAGACTAGAGTAGAAGATCACATTAAATAAATAGCGTGATCACATTCATTCGAAAAAAACAAGCCAGCATTGATGGTTAGCAAGGAAGGCTATGAGTTAGAGGACTCATGATCGAATCTCCACATTCGCAAAAACCTTTTTGCACTTCGCAAATGTTTGCCATGCGAATATTCGCAACACCAACACTTATACTCTTTGCACTTCGCAAATATTTACCTTACGAACCTTCGCAGCATGAATTTATATCGTAAATATTTACTTTGCAGATGTTAACTTCGTACAAATGTTTACTTCGTGCACATTATTATTTCGCAAGATTATTGGATATTTCGCAAGAACAAAATGAGAGATTATTTCACAGACATATTTCGCAAAAAATGGCTAGAACAGTTGGTATGACACAACATTATACAAGAAGCAGATTAAGAGACAACAACAAACCGTAAAAAGGTAAGTACCATTTCCTTGAATACTTTATTTACTGAAGACAAAAGAATTTTCATTTTATTTACTAAAATTGCTATACTCGCAAAATTTCTACAATTTCTAAGATTTCAAAACATTTCAAAGATTTTTTAGATTGGTGAAAAGTGATACAATCGCAAGATTCAAAAATGAGTTTATCGCAAAAATTTAACGATCTCAAAATTTTTCAAAGATTTCAAAATTGCAAAAAACAGAGAAAATTCAATTCCTATATTTCTATAGAATAATTTTGATTTAAAGATGTGATATGGATACTTCTCATACTTCTTATACTAAACATTTCATGAAAATATTCAACATTTTATATACATGAAAAATTTACGATGAATTTTTAAAAGGCGAAAAAATACCGCCATTTATGATTAACTTGCGAATAAAAGACCGCAATCTGTGATCAGCCTCCAAAAAAGAAAGAGAGCCGCAGAAAATTTTATACAGGCAAACCTTTGTGGCGTACACCCTAGTTCGCGAAGCTATATTTCGTAAGAGGCAAAGTCCTAAAGTACGTCATTTAAGGGGGTACCTATAACGTGGCTAAGGGTAACCGGAACACCACCAAGGGCCCTTAGTACATGGTAAAAATTTAGGGGTACAACCCAATAATGGGGTACCTATCCGGGTTAGACACCTTGGATTCTCACCTAATCTAGCGACATTACGCAATATAAAATGCGGTGTAAGAGGATTTAGGTTGGGCGACTAAGGCATACTTGTCTTTCCCAAGAAGTGCGTAAAACGATCAAGGCGCCGAGGTACACGGTTGAGTCAAGAGTGCCGGGTGAGGTTGAACCACATCTGCCATTTTTGACAAGTCTTGGCAAATGATGCACTTGGCCCAAAGATACCCCATAGGGTGCAACCTCGTAACTATAAGCCCTATAGGCAAAAAGGATAAGAGGTTTCGATCAAAAGCTGGTTGTTGGCAGAACCGGATGGGAAGAGCTAACCTTGTATGGTCGATGTACGCTTCCTTGAAGGGGCAATCATGGGGAAGATAAAGGGCAGCACCCTCCATTAGGGAGCTGATATGTGCTATAAGACGCAAATGTCACGAGGCTTCTTGTTTGCGAAAACATAAAGGCTTGTCATATTTGTGCAACAAATGAAGTTATGCGAGCCTTCTAAAAAAAAAAAAAAAAAAAAGAAGAAAGAAAGAAAAGAATAAAGAACTCGCAGAACATAATAAAGAAGTTAAGATGAGATCAATGGGTCACTACATGAAAGTGTAGAGACGTCCTGCGATTTCATCGCAAGACGGAAATGTCATGGGGCTTTATGTTCGCAAGAATATTTAGGCCTGTCATATTGTCGCAACAATTCCTGAAGAGGCTAAAATACTATTCAAAAAAGTTAAGATGAGATCAATGGGTTTTTGCATGAAAGTGTAAGAACGTCCTGCGATTTCATCGCAAGACGATAATGTCACGAGGTTGTATGTTCGCAAGAATGTTCATACTTGTCATATTATCGCAAATACAAAAGTTTACTACAAAAGAGGTGGCAAAATAAGACCTTTACTTAGGAAGGCATGATAAGACCACAACGACTAATGAAATTCATTACAATCATTGAAGAAATTATACAAGAATATACATCATGAAGTTTTGAAGAGAAGACAACTTCGTCAAGATCATTGAAGAATTTTGAAGAGAATATATATCAAAGAAGACAATTCCATCAAGATCATTGAAGAATTTTGAAGACAATATATATCAAAGAAGACAATTCCATCAATATCATTGAAGAATTTTTACAAGAATATATATCATGAAGTCATAGCAAAAGAGGCGATTTCATTCGCGATCAAAGACGAATTTATATAAGAAAATACACAAATAAACTTACGAAGATAATTATATGAATAGAGGCAATTCAAAGATATATCAATTTTACCGCAGCAAAATGAGCTAAGTAACACAAACATTAGCTATGCATTATAATAGATAAGTATTCACATCATACAAGCATCATACTTGCATCATACAAGCATCATATTTGCATCATACAAGCATCATACTCGCATCATTCAAGCATCATATTTGCATCATAAATGCATTGCATAAACATTTCATGGCATAAGAATCACATACGCATTTCATAACATAATCATTACATAAATATTATATTCGCACAAGTATTGTACAAAATTTTACAGGAAAATACCACGAAACTTCGCAGAAAAGTTCATAATTTGCAGGACTATTCAAAGTTCGTAACACTATATTCACAACATTATATTCGCAACACTATGTTCGTAACACTATATTCGCAATAGTACATTCGCAACAGAATATGATTCTCAACAAGATGTTCACAACACTATTCACAACACTATTCGGTTCGTTAATGCGCAGAAAAACTCAGAATTCGTAGAAATATTCAGAAGATAACAGGGTTACCACTTGAGGCAGAGGCAACATAACAATAGAGATGCAATTTAATTATTCAACATTTTCTCAAGAATTCTCTTTCGAAGATAAAGAACAGAGGCAACTATGGATACCCAAGAAAATATTTGATGTTCTTTATCTTCTCAGCAAGAATCCTCACCAAAAGTGGAATAATAATTTCATATGAACAGAGGCAATATTTATCACTCTCCTAAGGATACTTCATACTTCTTATATATTTCGAGGATTAAGTACTTCTTATACTTCTTCAAGGATATTTTATATTTCTTATACTTCATACTTCACAAGATGATACTTCTAATTACTTCTTAAAGCTTCAGAACTTCGCAAAAGAATAGAGGCAAGTATATACTTTTTGAGTTTGATATTCTTTCGCTCGTTCCTTCATCAACAAAGATCAAAGACTACTACAACGGATTTTTTCTTAAAGATCGCTCTTCAAGCAATATTCAAGAAAAAAGAGGCAAGATGTAGGAGCGGAATATCACAGCAAATGATAACTTACGAAATTGTGGAGAGAAAATACATTTTGCGAGTAAAGAATATTTTGCGGGCAAGAAGGACGTTTTGCGAGCAAAGGAAACCACGAAGGTTCACAAGATAATCTTCAAATCCGAAATGGCGGGACAACACAACTGTCATCTATTGTAAAATCATATAAATAGCCATTTAGGCATGAGAGGAAAGGGGGGACACAATTTGAGAGATGAGGATAATTTTAGGAGGAGAGAGAAAATTTTAGAGAGGATTTATTTTCTTTATCATCTTCTTCCCCAAAAATTCTAGAGCTCCAAATATTCATTAATGGAGTCTCAATTGTAAAATCATGTAATCACATACAATCACTAGTGAAGCACCGTGGATGTAGATCACATTGATCGAACCACGTAAAAATCTTTGTGTCTCTTTTTATAATTTTAGTACTTTAATTCTTAGTTTCATATCAAATTAATTAGATTTAGGAATCATTTTAATGGATTCTTATGAGGGTGTAGTTGTGAGATAATCCGCAACTACAGCAGCCACTGCAATTTTTATCACAAGCAGAAATTTTCACAGATGGTTCAAGGCTGCGAGAATAACAAAGAGGTCATGGGTTCAAATCTCGCAGAAACACATATTTTTCATTTTCTTCTCATTTTCAACGGAGAATAAAAGAATAAGTAAAAAAGTTCTGCATAATATCTCGCAGAAAGGTCCTTGAACAGTTGGTCCAGAGAACAATATGCGAGTTTGTGGTCATAGGTTCGAATTTTCCTGCGAGCATAATTTTCTTCTTTTTTCAAAGGGTGAAAAAATAGGTAATTTCGCAACATTGTTTCATTATATCGCAAACAAGAGGCAACACAGTTGGTAATCTGCGAAGTTAATGAGTTTATGGTCGCAAGTTCAAGTCCCAACACCTACATATTTTTTCGCGGAACCCTTGATAATTAAGCAAGTGCATTTCACGCAGAAGATAGTTCATGATAATCTCGCAGAAATATTTCGCAGAGAAGTGTTAGCAGAGATGGTTCAGCGTGATATGTCGCAAGCAATAGGTCGCGGGATCAATTCTTACTTCACGCAAGTTTATTTTTGTTATTTCGCAAGCTAGCCTTTGATTCTTTCGCATATAAATTTCCCAAGCAAGAGAGATAGTACAGTTGGTTGAGAGGCATGAATGCAACCAATAGGTCGCAGGATCAATTCTCATCTCACGCAAGTTTATTTTTATTTTGTGAGAATTATCTCTTGAACAATTAGACTTTGACTACTTCGCAAGATCTTTCATTACTTCGCAAGAGAGGGTTAGCACAGTTGGTATGGTGTGAGAAAATGCAAAAAGAAGATCAAGGGTTCAAGTCTCACTCTTCATAATTATTTTTGTTGCACGACGTACATACAATTCACATAAGAGCTAAGTACCCTTTCTTATGAAGTTCATCGTTTTTAAAGATTTCTAAGATTCTAAAGATTTCTAAACATATTAAAGTTTTTTGATTTCAAAATATCATAACAAAATTCTGCGAATTATCACAGAAAGTTAAATATTTCAAAAATTTCAAAGATTTTTTACTACAAAAGATCATAAAAAATGTCTGCGAATTATCGCAAAAAGTTAGAGATTTCAAAAAAATTCAGAGATTTCAAAGACTACAAAAAGTGAAATTATTGCAAAGATTTCTAAGATTTCAAAATATTTTGATTTGATTTACAAAGAGCGATACAATCGCAAAATTACAAAGATTTTACAATTACAAAAATTTCAGAATTACAATATGTTAGAATTTTTCTTGAATATTTACTTCAGATGATATGATATTATGAGAATGAAAACAGAAATGAAAGCATAAAGAAACGCGAATAAAGAAACGAGAGATTATTTCGCAGACATATTTTGCAAAAAATAGTTAGAACAGTTGATATGGCGCAACATTATACAAGAGTCAGATCAAGAGTTAATTTTGAAAGATTTCATTTCTCATTTCTTCTCAATTTTCAAGAAAATCATATACTTCCCAAGAGACAACAGCAAGCCGCAAAAGATAAGTACCATTTCCTTGAATATTTTATCTATGATTTTTGTGAGAAAGATTTTTGATTTTATAATCGCAAGATTTCTAAAATTTCAAATATTTCAAAACATTTCAAAGATTTTTTAGATTGCGATACAATCGCAAGATTCAAAAAAGAAAGAATGAAAGACTGAAAGAATGAATGAATGAAGAAAAGCGAAATTATCGCAAGAAATGCGAATAAAATTTTGCAAGAGAAAAATGCAAATGCATAAGACGGGCGCAAATCTCCTAAAAACACATAATAATGGGACGAATCTTTATGGCGTAGACCCTAGTTCGCGGATTCTATTCTGTAAGAGGCAATGTCCTTAAAGTGCGTCATAAGGGGGGTATCTCTTTGCATGACTATGGGAAAGGCTATCTTTAACTCTGAACCTAGTCATGGAGATTTGGGATTATAGAAAGTTCATCCAGGAGAGATAACTTGGATTCCCAACTATATAAGGTTATACCCTGGTTGGGCGCCCGAGAGTTTCTCCTAATGAATGCGAAGTATGATCAAGGCGTCGAGATACACGGTTGAGATGAGGTGCCGGGACGGATGAACCTACCCTGGCCATCCATGGAAAAGTCTTGTCTTACGATGTGTTCGGCCCGAAGAAAACCCCTCTAGGGTGTAGTCTCGTAACTATAAGCCATATAGGCATAAAGGATAAGAGGCTACGAAAACAACTGGTTATTTCTAGCATCAGATGGGAGGAGATAGCCTTGTATGGCAGAAGTACGTCTCCTTGAAGGGGCAACCAGGGGGGGAGATAAGGGAGATACCCTCCATTAGGGAGCTATGTATCAAAAAAGACGGCAATGTCATGGGACTTTATATTCGCAAGAATATATAGGCCCGTCATATTGTCGCGTGACACAGACGACAATGTCATGGGACTTTATATTCGCAAGAATATTTAGGCCCGTCATATTGTCGCGTAACAGGCCAAAAATCCTTAAGAGAAATGTTAAGATGAGATCAATGGGTTTTTGCGATAATACTAATGTTAAGATGATATCAATGATAAGAGGAGATGAGATCAATTTTAAGAGGATATAAATCGCAAAGACATCATGTGATTTCATCGCAAAGACGGCAATGTCATAAGTCTTAAAGAGCAAGGAAAAATATTAATCTCACAAGATGGCTTAGACTTATCATATTGTCGCAGAGATCAAAATAAATGATAAGACAAGATCAATGGATTATTACATGAAAATGTAAGAATGTCCTGCGATCTTGTCGCAGACAATTGGCAAAATAAGACCTTTAACTAGAAGGCATAATAAGACCAATAGAGAGAACGCAAAATAAATTTGCGAAGATGATCATATGTAAGCAAATAAGCTTGTAAAAATGATTATATACTGTAATGGAATTGAGATTACGCACTTTGATATTTTAATTATATTATATTATGTGAGACTAATAGTGCATGAATAAACAGTGGAGAAAATAACAATGAGATAAAATGAGACAGAAAAATGAGGCACAAGAGAATAAACTTGCGAGAATAAAGAGAAATGGTCACACTAGAGAAAAAGTCAAAGAAATGGAGAATGGAGGCAATTTAAAGCTACATCAATTTTACCGCGGTGAAATGAGCTAAGTAACACAAACATTAGCTATACATTGCAATAGATTAGCATTCTCATCATACAAGCATCATACTCGCATCATAAAAGCATTGCATAAGCATTTCATGGCATAAGCATCACATACACATTTCATAACATAATCATTACATAAACATTATATTCACACAAGTATTTTACAAAATTTTACAGAATAATACCTTGAAATTTCGCAGGACTATTCATATTTTGATTCATTATTCGCAGTACTATTCACAACACTATTTGAGGCACTATTTGCGGCACTATTCGCGGCACTATTCATAATTCGCAGAAATGTTCAAAAAATCGCGGAAATATTCAAAAATTCGCAGAAATGTTCAGAAATTAGTAGGAACATTGATAAACTCGCAGATTCATACAAAATTTCACAGGAATTAAGATTATTTCGCATAATATAATTCTTCTCATACAGAGATTGTCACATGAGGCAGAGGCAAGATAAGAATAAAGAAGCAATTTACTCATTCAACGTTTTCTCAAGGATTCTTCTTCATAGATAAAGAACAGAGGCAACTATGGATTACCAAGAAAATATTTTATATTCTTTATCTTCTCGGCAAGAATCATTTCCAAAATGGGCAAGAATTCTCACCTAAAATGAAGAAATAATTTATGAATAGAGGCATATTTCTTATTCAAGGACGAGATACTTCTTATATTTCGAGGATTGAGTACTTCTTTTACTTCTTCAAGGATACTTCATACTTCATACTTCGATACTTCAAAAGGATGATACTTCTAATTACTTCTCAAAGCTTCAGAACTTCGCAAAAGAATAGAGGCAAGTATATACTTTTTAAGTTTGGTATTCTTTCGCTTGTTCCTTCATGAACCAAGATCAAAGACTGCTACAACAACGGATTTTTCTTAAAAATTGCTCTTCAAGCAATATTCAAGAAAAAAGAGGCAAAATGTAGGAGCAGAATCTCGCAATAACAAAGAAGTTACAATAGATAATTTCAGAATCGTGGAGGAAATAGTCAAATCCAAAGGCTTGACCAACCCCAAGAAACTTATGGTGGACAAAGGCAAAATAATTTCATAAATCAGGGGAGCATGAGAACCATATGGGAGGAGATTAAGATGCCACCCTTGAATGCTAGTGTAGAAATTTTTTTGGAAGCTATCATTTTAATGGAAAATATACCCTCGCCATGGAACATGGGGAAGGAACCACATCCTAACACTCGCAATCAAGAATTCTGTCCTTATCATCATTTTCATGGACATTCGATAAATAATTGCAGAAATGTAAAAAGAATAATCTTAAGAATGATCGATTGTGCATTCTTTCAGAACCATCGAAGATTTCCAAGATAATATCTTAAGTAGAGTCTTCGCCAGAGATATGGATGGAAAAGAAATAATGAATATAGCGAGAATCTCGCCATTAGAAGAATGGAAGAAACAAGTCCTTTCTTTTACAGAACAAGAAGTACCAGAGCCTGGAGAGCTGCATGATAACCCATTGGTGGTAAGGTTGGAAATAAAACCAGAACAAGCAGAAGAAGAAGAAGAAGGTAAATAAAACAATAACGAAATGGAAGAGTCTTGGGCCATTGATAGAATCCTAGTTGATACTGGCAGTTCCGTAGATATCCTGTTCTACCACACCTACAGAACCATGGGTGGGAAAGATGAAGATTTGATACCATCGACATACAAGATCTATGGTTTTAATGGAACTGCCAACAAGCCTAAAGGGGAGATCACAATGAGAATTCCGTTAAGGGGAATGATTTCCAAGATTTTATTCTGTATTGTCGATATTGAATCACCATATAACACCTTGATTGGTCGACCTTGGTTACACAGGATATTGGGTGTTGCATCTACCTTTCACCAGTGCATTAAATTCCCTCATCCAAATGGTGTTGGAGTAATTAAAGGAGATTGGGGAGAAAGTAAGAAATGTTATGAGATAGATATCAAGTCTTGTGAGGAAAGAGCAGGGAAGAACAACAATTGGAAGTACAAAATTAAGAAGCAACAGAGAAGTGACAAATTAATGGTTGATTCAATAGAAAAGCATGAAGAAGTAACTAACGAGTCCCTCGCGGATATCAAGCAAATAATAAAACGCAGCAAAGGTACAGGTATAAAGAGCATAAGTAAAAGAACAGATGAAATATGACGAGCATATCGCTAGAAGTAGAAAGGTAAAGTTGTTTTTTTTTTTCTGTTTGAGTGAAGAAAATGAAATTGAAAAGTTGTAAAAATAAAAAGAAAAGAAATTATTGAGATTTGAAGCTCGTAAGAAATTTTAAGAAACGCGAATATAATTTCGCAGAGATTAAGAGAATGGGACAAACCTTTATGGCGTGCACCTTAGTTCGCGAATACAATTTCGTAAGAGGCAAATGTAAGACCTACAAGCACGTCATAAAGGGGGTATCTCTTTATATGATTCAGGGATAAGGTTATACCGCTACTGGAACCCGAGTCATACAGATGTAGGGGTTAAAGAAAACCTATCCGGGAGAGAGATCTTGGATTTCCAGCTTTATAAGGTTATACCCTGGTTGGACGACTGAGAGTCTCTTCCAAGAAGTGCAGAGTATGACCAAGGCGCCGAGGTACACGGTTTAGCCAAGGGTGCCCGGGACGGACGAACCTACCCTGTCCATCTTTGGTAAGTCTTGGATACAATGCACTTGGCCTGAAGAAAACCCCACCTAGGGTGCAGTCTTGTAACTATAAGTCATATAGGCATAAAGGACAAGAGGCTGCGAAAAAAACTGGTTGTTGGTAAATCTGGATGGGAGGAGCTAGTCTTGTATGGCCGATGTGCCCTCCTTGAAGGGGCAACCAGGGGGAAGATAAGGGCGGCACCCTCCATTAGGGAGCTGATAAGTGTCTTAAGACGGCAATGTCATGGGGATCTAAGATCGCAAGATCATTTAGGCCTGTCATATTGTCGCGTAAATTATACAGAGGCAAAAGGCCATAAGAGAAAAAAGTTAAGATGAGGTCATGGGGTTTTTACATGAAAATGTGAGGACGTACTGCGATTTCATCGCAAGACGGCAATGTCACGAGGCTTTGTTTTTGCGAGAAAACTTAGGCTTGTCATATTGTCGCAATATAATGAAGAAATACATATAAGACAAGATCAATGGGTCAATACATGAAAGTGTAAAGACGTCCTGCGATCTTGTCGCGGAAAGAATAATATGGCAAAGTAAGACCTTTAAGTAGGAAGGCATGATAAGACCATAAGATCACAGAAATAATAACACGAGACTTCAAGGTTTGTGATATCATCGCAGAAATTATGAGATTCACCAAATTATTCGTTTATTAATTTTCTCATATTGCAGATGAATAACAGAGGCAAGTATGGGAATGAATAGAATAGTAAAGGTTATTATTCATCACCATATGAGAAATTTATAGGGATATTAAGGCGCAGATAATTAGTAGATTCACCATATTGCAGATACAAACTATATTGATCAAGTTATATTGCAAAAAAGGGGTTGTTCTTTCATTCATACTGATAAAGGGGCAAAGAAATTTACACATTAAATTGAAGAAAGTTGCAAAAAATTGAAGGAACTCGCAGTTGATTACATTAAAGAAAGAAGCTAGACAGATACATTGTTTCACTTATCAACATTGCTATCTTCATCTTTGTCGGGTTCTTCCTCATCGCCAGATTTTGTTTCTTCGTCATTATTTGCTTCTTCGTCATTATCCTCTTCTTCACCATCATCAAGATCTTCATCAGTATCAGAGACATCAAGATCTTGAACCATTGATGGTATTGCATTTGCAAGATCAGGATACAAAGAATGAGGAATTCCATGATCATCACAAACCTTCCTAGTAGTATTATTACGAGTAATGAGGAGGGATCTATTAAAATTTGCAGAAGTAATCCCAAATTGAGCTTTTAATCGCGAGTATTTATTGTTGCGAGCAGTAAGATCGTTCGCGAGTTGATGATTAATATCTTCTAGTTCTCTCATCCTTACACGGCATCTGTCTTCAGAATCTGCGAGAATAATGCACCGTTAAGATAGAAGTTATAAGAAAGAATAATAAAAAGCAAAAAGTTAATAGAGTAGAGTGGTTAACAACCTTCTTTCTCAGAAATCAAGTCCCTAATTAAGGATGATTGATCAGCATGAAGACTAACATCTATACCTAAATTATTCCTAGCATTATCAAGAACCCATGCTTTGCCCAAGAAAACTCATCATCGCTAGTAATAAGAAGGCGAGAACGAACTTGAGTTTCTCTTGCAAGAAGATCTTTATTCTCGCAGATAAGCTTATCTCTTTCCATTTGAACTTCGAGAAGAATTTTATGGAAATCTGCTAGAGTTTCGCTGCCATTTCTAATTGCTTGATCTTTCTCGTCAACAAGATCACTATTTATACTTCTTAATCCATTGATCACTTCTTTTGATTCATGATAAAGATGCTTAAATTTATTAGATAACCCTAAATTGTGTCTGTGTTCAATGGTCAGGAGATTAAACTTAGATCTAAGTTCCTCTATAGAGAGGGATTTAATTTGTTCGTCAACAAAATTACTTAAGGAGTTATTAAGGCGAGCAAGGAGAGTATTATCATCTACAGGTTTGGGAAAGGTTTGAAGGAACGTAGCTTCGTCAGTTAGACCATAAACATCTGCAAAAATGATTGCTTGGATAAGCTATAAAAAAAAATCTAAAAGAAATAAAAAGTAAATCATACCATAAAGTTGTTTGTTGGCATTGTTAAGATCCAAAATCTTTTGTTTATCAACTGAAGCTTCAGTTTCCAACAGTTTATTTTTCTCGCAAATCTCAGCAATTTCAGTTTCTAGTTTCTCTTTATCTTGGCGAAGGTTAACAGCCTTTTTCTTAAATGAAGCACATTTGTTATCTAAATCAGAAAAGTGACAAAAGAAGCTCTCCCAACCTGCAATAGAGTTTTATAAGTACAAAAAATTTGACGAGAGAAATCTGGCGAGTTAAGAAACGATTAAGAAAACATACCAGAATACCAAGTGCATTTAAGAAGCTTGGAGTTAGAGATCCAAAAATTCCACGAAGAGAATTATTATCAGATAAGATTGGAGCATCGCACACTTTGACGAGCGCTTGAGCTAGCTCATTAAGAGTCTCATCTCCATACTCATTCGCAGTTCCACGAGAAGAATCGCCAAAAAGCATGGACAGTTGGGCCATGGAAGAATCATAGGAGGAAGAATTTTTCATAGAAGGAACTTCTCTAATATCATCAAATTCTTCGATAAATTCATCATTAGATTTATTACTAACGATTGAATCCACTTGGATATGTTGAGAAGAAGAATGCTGAGTTTTATTCTTCTTCAAAGGAGGCTCGATGGGTTCTTTATCACGAGGGGCAGAGCGTCTTCCTTTACTTGAAACAGTAGATTTCCCTCTACGATTAGTTGAAGGTTTCTCCTTAGGTTTTGGCTCTAAAGGTGGTAATTCTTCAATTTCCTACAAACACAGATAAAGATAAGAAATAGGGGCAACAATATATTGTTAAAACTAATAAAGGAATATTTCTTACTTCATCTGTGAAAGATCTAAGAGCTAGAAGAGTGCTGGGTTTCCTATAATTCTGGTAATTAAGCTTCATTTTGGCAACCTGCAAGATAATGGAAAAGTTAGCGAGAGTGTGAAGGAATAAATAATAATAACATAAGAAGATGAGAGAATATACATCGGAAGATCTATCAGGCCAGTTAAAAGTCCATGGTTCATAGTGAGAGAGATTCGCAGGAAGCTGGAGAGAACCGGATATATAAGGACCTTCAAGGCATAAGGGAAAGATAAACCACTTATCGTCATTAGAATGACGAGGGCCATCATTTGTATTGGTATGAAAATCAATGTCTTGCATAAGAGCATCTTCAGAAGCGACCTTCCTTTTATGCAAACGGACACCCCAACAGGTACTATCCCTTACCATGGGGAGTAACTGGTAATTTCGAAAGAAGTTATCTACAATATACTTTGCAGGGGTAATCGGAATATGTTTATATTTAAGACTTTTATGTTCTTCGGAATATCGAGATCCTTTGCCGGCACCACGAGAGGCATATTCCAGTAATAATCTAATACAATCTCCGCCAAGTTGATATACCGCTCGTGAAAATCTCTTGTCAGAAATTATTTGGTAAAAAAGCGGAAGTTCAGGGTTGTAGAGAGGAAGTGGAAGACCAGCTTCAAGTTGGCCTAACGAAACTATAATTTTTTCACGAGAACACTGGAAGTTAGAAAACAATTCAAGAGAAAGAACAGATTTGGGACTTTGATATGGGATTAAAGATAAGTCAAATCCTTGGTTTTTAAGTTTTTCTTGCATCAAATTGAAAGCAATAAGGTTTTTAGCACCAGCAGCAACCATTTTGAGAGAATGGGAATGAAAGGAGATTGAAAAAATGGCGAAAGATAGTAGATGCGCAATTTTCGGGAAAGCAATGAAATTTGCAGAGAGGAAGAAGGAAAGAGAATGTAAAGAGAGAAAAAGAGAAGAATGAGAAAAGGTATTTATAGCAGAAGAAGTTTCTCGAGAAAGTAAATATAATTAATGAAAGGATGTGAATGGTCAAATTACAACGGTTTAAGATGACGTGTCGAAAAATATATGGATGATAAAATTACATGAAGACAGCTGGTGAAAGGTTTAGAGACGTGTCATAATAAAGATGAAGGTGAAAAGATAGGAGATTACGTCAATTTATTCTCACGATCTTCTCTTCTTCGCAGAAAAGACATGAGAAGAGGCAAGATGTAGTACCAGAATATCGCCACAACGATATTCTCGTGATAAGAACAACGCTTTCACGAGAAGGTCAAATATTCCTATAAGTATAAATGACATTGTTCACGAGAGTGTCGTGAGGATTCTTCAGCGACATTTGGCGAGCGTCACGGGGAAGCATCATAATAACTGGCGATTGAAGAGACATGTTATGAGAGTGTTGTTTCACGAGGATTACAAAAGTTGGCGAACATTAACATTGCAAATACCACGATGAGATCGCAGAATATATCCGAAAGAAGGGGAAAACTTAGCTGTCACCCACTATGTAATTTCCTATATAAAGGGTTCAAGTAAGTCCAGAAGAGGATGATGTATTTTTTAGAGTTGAGAATATTTTGAGGAGAGAGAAACTCCAGAAATAAAATTGTACTTCTATGTTTGAATATTTTCTGTAAAAATTTCTGAGATCTAAATAATAAAGTGTCGTTAATTCTTTAATCTTCAATTAGTTTTCTCCTAAATTTCTATAGAATCTTAATAGGGGTGTAGTGTGGGAAATCCTTCTACTACAGGGACTATATTGTGGAGACAAAATTATATTAATGACGATATTCTCTTGCAGCTTCCATTTGGCTTACCTGTTACTTCACAAGAGTCCTACAATACTATTCAAGTTCTTATTAGCCAATCAAGTACTAATGCAATTCAGTATCACCCTCGCACTGTTTTTTCCACTTTTATATATTTTCGAGCATGGTGTCATCAGTTATTGGGGCTCAGTAGTCAGTCAGAACACTTGGAAATGAGTACGGGTGTTAGAAAGGCTAATGCAGTTGGGTTGCTGATTAATTCTAAAAAGTTTACATATCTTCCAGTGAGCGTACTGTTGACAGTTGGACACTCAGGTAGGAGTTGTATGCACACATCTTGTGGCATCTGGCATTTTTCTTTAGGGTGTAGCCAATTAAAGGCTTCTATGTGCTTTTCTAGGAGGCATCATGACTCGAAAAATTATCTTATACATGAGTTGGTAAGGGTAGCATACTTGAGTCGGAAATTCAGATTCCATTACCAATCTCTTACGATGCTTAATTCGTTCCTAAGAAGTTGTTCCAAGTTCTTAAGCAGGGGTCTCTTTTTGCACTATCTCTTAATGCATTTGTTATATATGGAGCTTTCACTATTCCTAAGCATGAGTGTCTTCGCTGCTCCCAACTGTGGTATATGGGGTATCAACCAATGAAGGGATATCCACAGTTGGAGTTCATTGTTAGAATAAACTTTACACTCGACTTTGTTGTGACGATCTTAATGTGCAAATACATCTGGATTTTCTCGAAGGGGTACTTGACAGAAAATGATGATGCTCAACTTGCTCGTGTACTGGCGTGCATATCTGTTTGGATCCCTACTGCAAATTTTGTACATGTACATGACCTTTTCCCTGATTTTGATGAGCACAGTGAGCGGATATGTGAAAGGCATCGCAATTCTGTTTTCATAGTCATCCATGACTACACTAGATGCATGGCTAATAGGTCTTCTTCACGGAATGCTGTTATGACTGAATACCAGGCTATCTATATGCTGATGTGGGTATCCTTTTTGAGATGGAAATACAAATTATGTTGTACAGGATATCAGAAATGCTTCTAGTGTGAGTTGGACAGTTTCAGTTCTCCGGTGGATTCAGCAAACTCCACTCTTCCTCCGGGTAATTCAAATTATCTGTGTATGGATATGGGTGGATTACTTGAGGTGGAAGTTCAGATTGCTTCCAAATGGCTTGTGGGATGAGGGACAGGTAGATAGAGATGGAATCCTTTTGAGTCAAATAAGGGGTCTCGGCAATTTCCCAACCAAGATTGCTAGCTGGACAGAACCATGGATCAAAATGCATGATCATCGGGTTCTCTGCACAGATGCAAACATAGAGATTCATGTTCCTGCCTCAGCAATCACGACTGATTCTTCAAGAGGTGTATGTGTTGGTGCTTCCCAAGCCGAGAGTTGCGAAGATAAGGGAACTGGACAGGTGAATTTCAGACATCATGTTAAATCTTTGAAGGGCTCCACATTGGTCACTGTTGGAGTTAGAAGACACTACAACACTACTAGTCCTTTTGACTGGGCTTGCGTGACCCTATCATGCTCCTGAAGATGTATCAAGTGACAAATCTCCTCATGCTGGTTCTTTTATTCTCATCCTTGAGGACAAGGATGTTTTCAAGGGGAATGGAATGTCGTAGTATAGGATGTAGGGGCTACCAGGATGTGTGCCATTAGTAGTTATTTAGGAGTGCCCATATAGTATTAGTGTCTGTCTTTAGTTCACTATAATGATTAGTTTAGATGAGCCCACATGGATTGTTAGTGGCCGTAGGATATTAGCTGAGTAACTTGGCCTTATAAGGTCTGAGTTGGTCTGTTTTGTAAATCAGTCTATTATCATTTATCAAATAAGAACTTTGTTCTTCATGGCTGTGTTCTCTGAACTCAGATTTGGCCTGAATCTATTGATTTAGGAGGTGTTTATCACCAATTCTATCCATCTGTTTGTGTAAATGTTGTATTACTACAACACACTGTTGATACTTAGATATTCATGTTACTCTGTTGAGAGTAACAATCAGTCATCATGCCGCACCAACAATGAGAGTTCTGCTGAGAACATCACAGGAAATACAAGGCGATTTATGCATTAATTGGTAATGCTAAAATTCACAGAATACTTGGGGATTGTTGATACATGCTCCATTCTAGGTGAATTAATAAAGTGGAGAAGTATTCATCACTTATCAAATGGTCTTATCCTTTGCAGGACGACCGTACAAAAATTGGTTTTACAACTTTAGCCCTGAACTAAAATCCACCATCAACATTAAGTCCCCTACCAAGCATATAATGGTTACACTATTGTGGGGTAGGCATATGATGGTGACAGTTAAGGATAAAACTTATGAGACAAAGTTAGATGTTACCAGGAGATACGGGTCGTCCTTTCCTTCGAGCATGTCACGTTCAAGAGATGTCCAGGAGAGCATTCCCCTAGCATGATGTCGGTCTTGCCTAATCGATGGACTGTTGCACCTACTTCGTTCGTGGGGCTAATGCACCTGCTTGATCAAACGTGGGCTTGTTGTGCCTGCTTCGGTTAAACGTGGGTCAACTGCGTGCCTACTTTGGTTGAACGTGGGACTCATCATGCGCCTGCTTCGGTCAAACGTGGGTCCACTGCGTGACACGTGCCTGCTTTGCTTGGGTCCGGTTGTTCCTGCTTCGAACAATATGGAGATGGTTGTGCCTGATCAAGTGGGACCCGCCGCGTGCCTTCTTTGCTTTGGGGCCGGCTGTGCCGGTTTCGACCAATATGGGGCTGGTTGTGCCGAATCAAGTGGGACCCACCGCGTGTCTGCTTCGACCAATATGGGGCTGGTTGTGCCTGATCAAGTGGGACACGCCGCGTGCCTGCTTTACTTTGGTTCCGGCTGTGCCTGCTTCGACCAATATGGGGCTGGTTGTGCCTGATAAAGTGGGACCCGCCAGTGCCTGCTTTGCTTTGGGGTCGGATGTGTTTGCTTCGACCAGATACCAAAACCTGTTGCCTCACCCAACACCAGACTTGCCCCTTGACCAACACCGACCTTGCTGATTTGACGAACCCCGACCTTGCTGACGGACATCGCTGCCTCGACGCCTTGCTGTCTTGTTTCGTTCGAACACCGGCCTTGTCCCGTACACCAGCTTTGTTACTTCTTCCAACACCGTCCTTGTTGTTATGGAAAACACCGGTCTTGTTGACTAACACCAGCCTTGCTAACCAATATCGGTCTTGCTCGAACATGGGACCCAGGCGTGCTTGCTTTTCCCGAACGTGAACCTTGTATGTTCGAACGTGGTGTGGATTCAGCTGTGTTCATGTCCTCCTAGGAGCATGCTTCACTTCTCCTATCGACTTCAAGGTTCGTCATGCTCCGCTAGGCCCTTATGAAGGATGGATGAGACGTATATTGAGCAATGAGTACATCAAAGATAACTTTACCAAAGTGTATATTATTTCCGTAGCTTGTGTGTTGAAACAGCTCGAGAGGATGTTAAAGTGGCTTCTGGTACGAACGGTGAGGTGGATCCTGGGGAGAGTGTTGAAGCAGGATTCTGAAGCGAACGTGGGTCCCTGAAAGAGCGTTGAGGCGGCTCTTGAATAGACCATCGAAGAAACTTCTGCTGGAGTGAGCGTTGAAGAGGCTTCCTCTTCAGTTCTATTTGCCCTTGCGAATTCCATGCTTCTTGACTGACCATCTCTCTCATTTGAAGAAGTCCTTGGCTGACGGTGAATGAACTTCATGTTGAGCCTCAGTCCCCAAGCGTGGTCTACGTGGCTCTATATTGTATGCTCGGTGGGTCTTTTGTACGTAATGGTCGTTGATATGGTGAAGCTCTGGATGTCATTATTTGACGAGCAACAACAATTCCTAGGAGCAGCTGTGATCAGAAGAGACTGGCAGGGAGAGGCGTGATAGCTACGGGCACGAACTTGGCAGTCTTCATATAGTGGTAGAGTTGTCTCATTGTTAGAGGGGTAAACCGGAACCGATGGATTTCTTGATGTTGCCTCTGGAATGAAAAAGAGGGAGACAGTCCCCTAACCACGAGTATCCACTAAGCCTTCGACTTGATAGATGTTGTCACGCTGGTTTCATGAGGCCGTCTTTACTACGTTGCGTTTTATAGACATCCAGGGATATCACCGATCTTTGACAATACGTCTTTTCACTTGAGTGTATACTCGTATTTAAACATCTTGGAATCATAATGATAGCGTGCTTGCATCCATGTTTGAGATGGACAACACGGTAAGAAGTCCCCAGTCACACTCCTTTTGTAGTAACAGAATATCGCTACAATGCTATTCCCGCGATATTAACAACGTTTCTGCGAGCGTCACTGTCAATTCTTTAACAACATTTCACGAGCGTTACAGAATAACTAAAAGAAACTGACGATGGAAGAAGTGAAAGAAGAATGTGTTGATCCTGCGATAGTCATCATTCTCACGATAGGGAATATCATAGCGATCGCGATGAGATCGCAGAACAAATCCGTAATAGGAGGAAAACTTAGCTGTCATCCATTATGTAAATCCCTATATAAAGGGCACAATAGATCCAGAAAAGGATGATGTATTTTTGAGAGTTGAAAGAGTCTTGAGGAGAGAGAAACTGAGAGAAAATACTTGTAATCTGTGATTCTCTTCAATTATGTAAACATTTCTGGTATTTGAATAGTAAAGCGTCGTTTTAATCTTTGAAGTTTAATTGATTTCTAATAGATTTCTACAGAATCTTAACAAGGGTGTAGTGTGGGAAATCCTGCAACTACATTTTGGCGCCCAGAAACAGGGAGAATCAAGCTAAGAAATCCCTAATTACAACTTGAAGATTTGAAGAAATTGTTAGAGCTGAAGAAATGGCAAGAAGAAGAAGAAATACATCAGAACCACCGACAACTGTGAGGAGAAGCAAAAGACTTGCAGGTGATGGAATATGTGAATTGGAGGAATCTTTAAGAATGAGATCAGGGAGAAATAGAATAAGAAATGAAGCAGAAAGTTCAATTCAACAGCCGAATCAACAAACACAAACACGAGATAGGAATGTGGATTATGATAGAGTGAGTGTGCATACTTGGAGATCGGATTCGATGGAAGAAGAAGAAAGTCGACAATTAAGAAATGAAGAAGAAGGAGAAAGAAATCAAGAAATGGCTGGAGGATTAATTCATGAAGGACGTGAAAATGAAGTAGTAGATAATTTGAGACAAAGAATACAGGAAGAAAGGAGATTAGAGGCAGAAGAGCGTGCGAATTTAACAAGACAAAATCATGAACTGAGAATGGAAAATTTGAGGTTACAAAGAAGGAGGTCAAGAAGTATTATTGGATCAAACTCAAGATCATTCAGAGAAAAACCAAGGAAAAATTCCCCAATGAGAAATGTTAGAGAAGAAGTGCAAAATTTAAATAGAGAACAACGACATGGAGAAGAAGAGATGATTGGAGATCGCAATAATCCGCATAGCGAAGCATTGAATAATAGACGTAACAATAGAAATCAAGGGGAAGGAAACAACCAAAATGAAGAAGAAAATCCAGAAGAAGGTAGGAGGATATTACGTGGGTGAGAGAATCAAAGAAACCAAAGAATGATTGAAAAAGAAATTGACAGAAATTATGCTGAACAAGCAAAAGGGAAAGATTATGATTGAACATGAATTTCAAGAAGCAATGCGACAAAATAATCATGAAAATTGAGAAAGGATACGCACACAAAATCGCTACAATGATAATATTCAGGAGGAGTATGATAGGATACATAGAATATTAGAAAGACAACGAAGATAAATGACGAGAAATGATGATGAAGAAGAAGATACACAAAATCTCGCAAGACAAGAACGCAAAAGAAGGGAAACATCATTAAAGAGGCCAATGGAACAAAATTCAACTGAGAATGAGCAAATATTGAGAGAATTAGCAGAAATGCGAGGAATGATAAACAATAGAAGAGAAGGAGGTAGAAGGCAACTTGATGAAGCTATTGAAGAAGATGCGAGAACTCCATTCACTCAAGAAGTACAGTTAAGAGGAATACCTCCAAAATGAAATTTACCAGCATTAACCATCATTTTTGATGGAACTACTTGCGTTGTTCAGCACGTCAAAGCTTATGTTAGATGTATGTTACAGTGGGAGAATCACGATGATGTGCTATGCAAATATTTTGCATATAGCTTAACTGGCGAGGCGTTGAAATGGTTTGAGGGATTACCAAAAAATACCATAACTTCTTTTGATCATTTACAAGCTACATTTTTAGGAGCGTATATTAGCAACAATTCATCGCGTCCAGGTATTGAAGATGTGTTTGGGTTAAAACAGAGAGTTGGAGAGAGTCTGAAACACTTAACCATAAGATGGAAATCAATGTGCAGTGAGATGGATGGAAGAGTGGATGAAAGATACCTGATCTTATCCTTCATTAATGCAATGTTCGCGACCAATTTGTTATACATTCAAATTTTCAGAATCAAAAATACAATCACCATGACAGAATTGCGAGAGTTACAAGAAGAATACATTGCTTTGGAAGAAAAACAAAATGAGATGGAATCATACCCAATCGCGAATACCAACTCGCTATCGGCAAGTGGAAGTTTGCTCCCAAAAATGATAAATAATATGGCGAGCACCTCGCAAGTACAACAAGAGAAAGTAGTAATTGATAACCAGCATAAATTAGTAGCGATGGGCAGTCGAGATCAAGAAGAATATGAAAGGGAAAAGAATTATTACAATCGTGGTGGAAATAATAAGATTCAAAGGCTCGATCAACCGCAAGAAACTTATGGTGGACAAAGGAAGAATAATTTTAGAGGGCAAGGTAATCAGAAGATAATATGGGAAAAATTAAGATGCCACCCCTCAATACCAACATAGAAAAAATTTGGGAAGCTATCATTTTGATGGAAAATATACCATCTCCATGGAACATGGGAAAAGAACCCCATCCAAATAATCGAAGTCAAGAATTCTGTCCTTACCATCATTTTCATGGCCACTCGATAAATGACTGCAGGAATGTAAAGAGGATAATTCTGAGGATGATTGATCAAGGAAAGTTAAATCACTTCCTAGTAGGACATCCACAATCTCATCAATTACCACCAGCACCAGAAACTCGCAGAGTGAATGTTGTAAAAAGAGCAGAAACATTTGTGATAGAAATTGGGGCTAAAGCGAAGAATTTGTTCTGTAATTCCATTGTGCACTCATATAGAACTGTAGAGGATTTCCATGATAATTTCCTAAGTAGAGTCTTCGCAAGAGACATGAATGGAAAAGAAATAATGAATATAGCGAGAGCCTCGCCATTGGAAGAGTGACAGAAACAAACTCTATCTTTCACCGCGCAAGATGTACCTAAGATGGGCGAGTAGCATGATAACCATTTGGTCGTGAGATTGGAGATTAATCCAAAACAAATGCAAGAAGAGGATGAAGAAAGTGATAGTAAAATTGAAGATTCTTGGGCCATCAACAGAGTCTTAATAGATACAGGGAGTTCAGTTGATATCTTATTCTATCATACCTTTAAAACCATGGGTGGAAAAGACGAAGACCTAATACCATCAACATACAAAATCTATGGATTCAACGGCACAGCTAACAAACCAAAAGGGGAAATTGAAATGCAAATACCGTTAAAAGGAATATCTTCAAAAATCTTATTCTGTGTTGTTGATATCGAATCACCATACAATGCTTTGATAGGAAGACCTTGGTTACACGGGATATTGGGTGTAGCATCTACCTATCATCAGTGTATCAAATTTCCTCATCCTAAAGGCGTTGGAGTTATTAAAGGAGACTGGGGAGAAAGCAAGAAGTGTTATGAAATCGATATGAAGTCTTGCGAAGAAAGAGCTGAAAAGAATAGCAGTTGGAAGTACAAAATCAAGCAACGACAGAAATGTGAAAGGTTAATGATTGATACAATAGAGAGGAAAGAGGATGTGAAAGTTGATGGCGAGTGTCTCGCAGAAAAGGAAACAACAGTAAAACGTAGCAGAAAAGCAGAATCAGAAAATAGTAAGTAGAGAGGTAAAATGATGAATTTTAGAGAATTATATGAATGATTTGTTTGAAAAATGTGTAATTGAACAAAATATTCTGCTTGAAAGAATCGCAAGATTTTACAAAAAGGAAGAAAGACGAAGTTATGAAATTCTATCAGAGTTACAATACTCGCGAGAATCGCGAATAAAATTTCGCAGAAATTAAAGAATGGGACGAACCTTTATGGCGTGTGTAGGAGCGGAATATCACAACAAATGATAACTCGCGAAAGTGTGGAGAGAAAAGACATCTTGCGAGCAAAGAACATTTTGCGAGCAAAGGAAATCACGAGGAAAGTGTGAGCAGATTGCGAAAGCAAAAGAAGTTCGCAAAGTGAAGCTGCGAAGGTTCGCAAGATAATTCTCAGATCCGAAATTAAGGGACAGATAGTTGTTATCCAATATGTAAAATCATATAAATAGCCATTTAGGCATAAGGAAAAAGGGGGAGACACATTTAGAGAGAGAGGATAATTTTAGGAGGAGAGAGAAAATGTTAGGAGAGATTTTATTTTCTTTATCATCTTCTTCCCCAAAAACTAGAGCTCCAAATATTCATTAATGGAGTCTCAATTGTAAAATCATGTAATTATATGCAATCACTAGTGAAGAACCATGGATGTAGATCACAATGATCGAACCATGTAAAAAATCTTTGTGTCTCTTTATAATTTTAGTACTTTAATTCTTAGTTTCATATCAAATTAATTAGGTTTAGGAATCATTTTAATGGATTCTTATGAGGGTGTAGTTGTGAGATAATCACCAACTACATAATTGGCGCTAGAAACAGGGAGAGAGTAAAGGATTTATCCTTCCTGTAACTTGTTGGATCAACAATTTTCATGAAGATTAATTACTGCTCATATTTTTCTAGATCTACAAAATTTAGGTTCAAAAATGAAAATCTCATGGAAGAAGATACACTTTCAGGGAGTAAACATCATCAACAATTCAAAGATATGAAAAGAATAAGAGAAAAGATTAGTTGTTGCGGTGAATCTCAAGGGGAAAATGGAAGTTTTAGTTGAAGATTTACATGTTCAGGAGATGAAGATAAGATACATAAATTGTGAATTCTGTCACAAACAGGAATTCGTGAAATTGGTTCAGGAGTTAATGAATAACAGATAGGTCGCAGGTTCGAATTTGTCTGCGAGCATAATTTTCTTCTTTTTTACAGAGAGCAAAGAATTAGTTCACAATATTACTTCATTATTTCGCAAGTAGAAGTTAGCACAAGTTGTCAGCTACGAAGAAGAGAAGTTTAACATCGCATGTTCGAATATCCCCATACACGAATCCTTTTTTCGCAGATTTTTGATATACACAGAGCGATTAAAAGAGAATAACTTGTATGAATCTCACAACCTCAACGCAAACAGCAGCCAACACAGATGGTCATGAGCAAAGCTATGGAACTCAGCATCGCATGTTCGAGTCTCTCTACTCGCAACACTTTTTATATTTTTTCAGGAATGAAGTACAATTGCTAAGAAGAAGATCATAGTAAGTTCGGTGATTGAGGACTTTCTATCACAAATTAATGTTAGAACAGATGGTCATGGGTGTAATCAACAAACGTGAAGACGCGGGTTCAAATCTCACCATTCGCACAAAATGTTTTCCTCGCAAATGTTTACCTTGCGAACGTTCGCATCACCAACACTTCAAAAACATTATATCGTAAACGTTTCCTTCGCAAATGTTCATCTTGCGAATATTCGCAGCATGAATACTTCGCAGATATTTGTTTACTTCATGCAAATGTTTACTTCGCATGGTCTTTGATAATTTCGCAAGAGTACTTTGCAAGAAAAAATAGGTGATTATTTCGCAGAAACACTTCGCAGAGAGAGGGTTAGAACAGTTGGTATGTCACGAGAAAATCCAAGAAGCCGGTCAAGGGTTCAAGTCTCACTTCTCACACTTGTTTTTGCGACTCACATGAAAGCTAAGTACCTCTTTCCTTAAACATTTTACTTACAAAAAATAAAAGATTTTTGATTTGATTTACAAAGCGCGATACAATCGTAGAATTACAAAGATTTCACAATTACAAAAGAAATTACAAAGATCTCAAGATTTCACAATTACAAAAGAAACCGAGAAAAACATCTCGAACAAATCAATTTATATATTTCTCTTGAAAAATTTACTTTGTTTCAAATGATATGATATTCAACATGGAGAGTAGTAGCTGGCAAACCTTTATGGCGTACACTCGCGAAGCAACATTCGTAAGAGGCAAAGCACCTCAGTGCGTCATATGAGGGGGTACCTATTAGGATCATTTCCATGAAAGATATTTTTCAAATGAGATGAAATAAATCATACAAAGGAAATCAAAACAAACAAAAAGATTTTGAAGTAGCATATAAATAAAAAAATAAGAAATTTTGATAAAAGAAATGTTGAATACTAATCTAAATTCTTATTTGCGTTACAACATAGCATGAGGCAAAGAACATGGAGTGAAAGTTTCGCATGATGGATTCGCAATACTTCTTACATTTAGAGGATTAAGTACTTCTTATACTTCTTAAGGATACTTCACATACTTCATACTTCTTATATATTTCGAGGATTGAGTATTTCTTATACTTCTTCAAGGATACTTCATACTTCTTATACTTCAAGGATTGATATTATTTACTTCGCAACATTCCGGGACTTCGCAAAAGAATAGAGGCAAGTATATACTTTTCAAGTCTAGTATTCTTTCGCTCGTTCCTTCATCAACAAATATCAAATACTACTCCAACAACCACATCAAGTGATTTTTTCCTGAAGATCACTTTTCAAGCAATATTCAAGAAAAAAGAGGAAAAATGTAGGAGCGGAATATCACAACAAATGATAACTCGCGAAAGTGTGGAGAGAAAAGACATCTTGCGAGCAAAGAACATTTTGCGAGCAAAGGAAATCACGAGGAAAGTGTGAGCAGATTGCGAAAGCAAAAGAAGTTCGCAAAGTGAAGCTGCGAAGGTTCGCAAGATAATTCTCAGATCCGAAATTAAGGGACAGATAGTTGTTATCCAATATGTAAAATCATATAAATAGCCATTTAGGCATAAGGAAAAAGGGGGATACACATTTGGAGAGAGAGAGATAATTTTAGGAGGAGAGAGAAAATGTTAGGAGAGATTTATTTTCTTTATCATCTTCTTCCTCAAAAAACTAGAGCTCCAAATATTCATTAATGGAGTCTCAATTGTAAAATCATGTAATTACATACAATCACTAGTGAAGCACCGTGGATGTAGATCACATTGATCGAACCACGTAAAAATCTTTGTGTCTCCTTTACAATTTTAGTACTTTAATTCTTAGTTTCATATCAAATTAATTAGATTTAGGAATCATTTTAATGGATTCTTATGAGGGTGTAGTTGTGAGATAATCCGCAACTACAGCGTGCACCCTAGTTCGCGAATAAAATTTCGTAAGAGGCAAATGTAAGACCTAATAGCGCGTCATAAAGGGGGAATCTCTTGACATGACTCAGCGATAAGGTTATACCGCTGCTGGAACCCGAGTCATGCAGATGATGGGGTTAAAGAAAACCTATCCGGGAGAGAGATCTTGGATTTCCAACTATATATGGTTATACCCTGGTTGGACGACTGAGAATCTATTCCAAGAAGTGCAAAGTATGACCAAGGCGCCGAGGTACACGGTTGAGCCAAGGGTGCCCGGAGCGTGAAACTCTCTTGCCATTCTTGGTAAGTCTTGGCTACGATGCACTTGGCCTGAAGAAAACCCCACTTAGGGTGCAGTCTTGTAACTATAAGCCATATAGGCGTAAAGGACAAGAGGTTGCGAAAATAACTGGTTGTTGGTAAATCTGGATGGGAGGAGCTAGTCTTGTATGGCCGATGTGCCCTCCTTTAAGGGGCAACCAGGGGGGAAATAAGGGCGGCACCCTCCATTAGGGAGATGATAAGTGTCTTAAGACGGCAATGTCATGGGGCTTTATGATCGCAAGAACATTTAGGCCTGTCATATTGTCGCGTGACGTAAATGATACAGAGGAAACAAGCCACAAGAGAAATGTTAAGATGAGATCAATGGGTTTTTACATGAAAGTGTAAAGACGTCCTGCGATTTCATCGCAAGACGGCAATGTCATGAAACTTTGCTCTCGCGAGAGAACTTAGACTTGTCATATTGTCGCAATATAATACAGAAATAAAGATAAGGCAAGATCAATGGGTCAATACATGCAAATGTAAAGACGTCCTGCGATTTTGTCGCAGAAAGAAAGAGCATGGAAAAATAAGACCTTTAATTAGGAAGGCGTAGTAAGACCACAAGATTACTGCGATAATACTCGCAGATGTTATGAGAATTGCGATTTCACGCAGTTATTGTTGACGATAAGATCGCCAATATTAAGGAAATTCTAAAAAATTTATCTAATCTTTATTCAATTTTTAAATTGCAGATGAATAATAGAGGCAAGTATGGGAATGCATGAGAATGATGAAATTATTATTCATCTATCATATAAAAATTGCATAGACAAATACACTCAGATAATTAAAGAGTAATAATTATATTGATTGATTGACTTGCAGAAAAAGAGTTGTTTTCTGATTCATACAGGTAGAAGCAAAAGAAACAAAAGAAGTTCACAAATTTGGAAGAATCCACAGTAATGTTACAGAAAGAAGAAGACAAATATACAAGGAAGATAGAAGGAAAAAGAAGAACTAGCTAGATCCATCGCCACCCTCTTTATCAGACTTCTCTTCATCGCCAGATTTTTCCCCTTTATCATTATCATCACTATCTTCTCCTCCACCAGATTCTTCACCTTCCTCATCACTATCATTTTCATCCTCGTTAGAACTCTCAGCTTCACTATCAGAAATGTCAAGACTTGAAATCACTGCGGGCACTTATTTCGCAAGATCTGGATATATAGAAGGAGAAATTCCATGGTTATTGCAAACCAATTTAACAGAATCATTGCGAACGACAATGAGAGATCTATTGAAGTTCGCGGTAGTGATGCCAAACTGCTTCTTCAACTGTGAATATTTGTTATTGCGAGCAGCAAGAGTGTTCGCGAGCTGATCCTTCTCCTTTTCAAGTTCCCTGATTCTTTCAAGATAACCTTTTTCTGCTTCTACAAGAATATGACAACAAGTTAGAAACTTTATAAAGAAGAATAATAAAAACAAGAAACTAGCGAGAACAAGAATAGATAATAACCTTCTCTGTTAGAAATCATATCTCTAATTAGAGCCACCTGTTCAACTTGAAGGCTAACATTTACACCTAAATCATTTCTGGCATTGTCAAGAACCTTCGCATCCCAAGCAAACTCATCATCGCTATTTATAAGGAGACAAGATCGAATTTGAGTCTCCCTCGCAAGAAGATCTTCATTCTCGCGGATAAATTTATCTATGTCCATTTGAACGTCGAGGAAAGTTTTATGAAAGTATGCTAAGGTCTTGGACCACTTTTTTATGGCAAGATCCTTCTCGTCAATAAGATCGCTATTCTTCTGCCTTAATTTATCTATTTCTTTCCTTGAATCAAGATAAAAGCGCCTATATTTGTCAGTCAAGCCTAAATTAAATCTGTGTTCAAGTTTTAAGAGATTAAACTTGGATCTAACTTCATCTATGGAGAGGTAGTTAATCTTATCGTCTGAGAAATTACTTAAGGAGTTATTAAGACAAGTGAGAAGAGTATGATCATCTACAGGTTCAGGGAAAGTTTGAAAGATTATAGCCTCGTCAGTAAGACCATAAATATCTACAAGTTAAAAGTGGTCGCTTGAATAAGCTGCGATAGAATAAAAACAATTAAGGGAAAAAAGGAAATAAGACATACCATAGAGTTGTTGGTTAGCTTTATCAAGATCAAAGATCTTTTTCTTATCAACAGAAGCTTCAGTTTCCAGCTGTTTATTCTTCTTGCGAAGCTCAACAACTTCAAACTCTAATTTTCCCTTATCATGGCGAAGTTTAGCAGCTTTTTCTTCAGCATTGGCACATCTTTTATCTAAATCAGAAGCAACAGCAAAAGAAGCTCTTCCAACCTGTGAAGAAGAGAAATAAATTAAAGTCTAGCGATGGAGAAAATATAAACAAACTGAAGAAGTGAAAACATACCAAGGAACCAAGAGAATTCAAGAGACTGGGAGTCAGCGATCTTGAGATTCCTTGGAGAGAATCATTATCCACTAGAATAGGAGCATCGCAAACTTGAGCAAGGGCTTGGGATGTCTTTTCAATAACTTCATCCTCGTCATTAGAAGTCATGTTGTGGGAAATATCGCTAAAAATTCTAGATAGATGAGTTATTGAAGAATCAGAATCAGAAGAATTTCTTATTGAAGGAAAACCGCCAACATTAAAATCCTCGTCATTATTATCCTTATTAAGCTCGACACTTGGATTTTCTGGAATTCGTTGAGGAGTTGAAGAGGAAGAAGGTTGAGTTTTTCTTCTCTTAAGTGGAGGATCGCCAGATTCTTCATTGCGAGGGGCAGAAGATCTACCCCTAGAAGAAGTAGTAAATTTCTCCTTGATTTTTGGAGGAGCTAGTGGTTCTAATTCTTCGATTTCCTGCGAGCACAGATGAAGATAAGAAATAGGGGCAACAATATATTGTTAAAATTTATGAAGAAATATTTCTTACTTCATCTGTGAAAGATCTCAAAGCCAAGAGAATGCTGGGTTTCCTAAGAGTTTGATAGCTGAGTTTCATTCTATCAATCTGAGAAAGATCAAAATAGTTAGTGAGAGTATGAAGAAGACAGTAAATGATAATAATATAAAAGGTTGAGAGAATATACTTCTTTAGATCTTTCAGGCCAGTTGAAGACCCATGGTTGATATTCTGCAAGACTCGCGGGAAGTTCGCGAGAACCAGATATATAAGAACCTTCAAGACTTAACGGGAAGATGAACCACTTGTCATCGCTAGAATGACGAGGACCTTGGTTAGTGGATGTGTGAAAATCAATATCCATCATAAGAGATTTGTCACCAGCGACCTTCTCTTTTTTCAAACGAACACCCCATCAGGTAATATCCCTCTTCATAGGGACTATACTATAGTTTGCGAAGAAGTTGTCCACTGTATAATCTGCAGAAACAATGGGGACATCTTTAAACAAAGGATTCTTTGGAGCTTCTGGATAGCGAGTTCCTTTACCAGTACCGCGATAAGCATATTCAAGCAGCAATCTGATACAATCTCCACCTAGTTGGTATATCGCTCGCGAGAACCTCTCGTCAGAAATTATTTGATAAAATAACGGAAGTTCAGGATCATAAAGGGGGATGGGAAGACCAGCTTCAAGCTGTACTAGCAATACTATGATTTTTTCGCGAGAACATTGATCATCAGTAAATAGTTTAAGAGAAAGTTCTTATTTAGAATCTTGATCTGGAATTAAAGACAAGTTAAAACCTTTAACTCTGAGTTTCTCGCGCATTTTATTGAAGGCCTTCAAATTTTTAGCACCAGCAACAACCATTTTTGAGTATGGGAATGAAAGAAAAAGTTGAAAAGAAGAAATAAATCACAACGGTTATAGAAGCGCAATTCGCGGAAGAACAATAAAAATTGCAGAGAGAATACGGAGAGAAAGAAGAAGAAAGTAAAAGAGAAAAATGAGAGGAATGAGAAGAGTATTTATAGAAGAAGAAATTTCTCGAAGAAGATGAAGGCAATTAATGCAAAGGAAAGACGTGGGTGGTCAGATCGCAGCGGTTAGAGAAGACGTGCCAAAAAATTATTGGAAGAAAGAAATTCGTGAAAACAGCTGGCGAAGGACATAGAAACGTGTCAGAATGGGGAAGTCTGAAAAGATAAGCGGTTATGGCATTTTAAATTCTCATGATCTTCTCTTCTTTGCAGAAAAGACATGAGAAGAGGCAAGATGTAGTACCAGAATATCGCTACAACGCTATTCCCGCGATATTAACAACGTTTCTGCGAGCGTCATTGTCAATTCTTTAACAACATATCACGAGCGTTACAGAATAACTAAAAGAAACTGACGATGGAAGAAGTGAAAGAAGAATGTGTTGATCCTGCGATAGTCATCATTCTCATGATAGGGAATATCATAGCGATCGCGATGAGATCGCAGAACAAATACGAAATAGGAGGAAAACTTAGCTGGCATCCATTATGTAAATCCCTATATAAAGGGCACGATAGATCCAGAAAAGGATGATGTATTTTTGAGAGTTAAAAGAGTCTTGAGGAGAAATAAACTGAGAGAAAATACTTGTAATTTGTGATTCTCTTCAATTCTGTAAACATTTCTGGGATTTGAATAGTAAAGCGTCATTTTAATCTTTGAAGTTTAATTGATTTCTAATAGATTTCTACAGAATCTTAACAAGGGTGTAGTGTGGGAATTCCTGCAACTACACCTTTGGTAACACAACTGCTTCTTCTATGGGAGACGAAATTGTCAAAGGGTCTCTTAATGTTTCTGTTGTCGATACAAATATGGAATATCTTGGACGTTGTTTCATCATTGTGGTAGTTGTGTATGCGGTACTGGAGTTGGAGTTGGCGCGCAGGATGTTGTATCTCGGTGGTTTTCCTCTTACTACTTCGGCGAAACTGGTTCTTTCTAGCAGGGAAGATGTTGTTGTAGATGAGCGTTCAACAGCTCCATAGGATGACCAAAAGCGCAGATTCTCCAACATAGAACGATAGACGTACACCACTGTCTGATAGAGTGACTCGTCCGGATCTTGCTCAAAATGACTCGTGGACATCGTTATCTTCTTGAGGCTTCTCCCTTGAGATATCGGTTCCAGTGGAAGATTGCCACCATAGAGCGTTGATGCATTGCACCGGCATTCTTTAAACCAAATGGTAGTACAGTATAATAAAAATTCCCGAGAGGAGTTCAAAATGCTATCTTACTTGCATCATGTGTAGTTGCAGGAATTCCCACACTACACCCTACTCAAGAATTTACCAATACTTATGACATAATTTGAAGATTAAAGACACTTTTTATTAATATGATCTTTAAGGGATTACATAAATCAAGAACACAGAGTACTTAATAAGATTTTCTCTCTCCTAAAAACTTTCTTAGCCCTCAAAAAGTCATTACCCTCTCTGAAACTATTCATCTCCTTTATATAGGTATTTACATAGTGGATTACAGCTCATTTACATCTAAGATCCCCTTCAATTTCGGATCTGAGTAACTGCGATAAATCGCAGTTAGCACCGCCTTTATCTTTCGCAGGTTTTATTGATATACCGCAGACACGTCACACTTTCTTCGTGTTTCCGTCTCTTTCAACCATTACGTCATCGCTTAAGTCTTCTTTGGATATTTCGCAAACCGTCATTAATAAACCTTCAGCGTCATATCTCAGAACCGTCATTAATGTGTCGCAGAATTGTTGTTTATTTCGCAAGAATATTGTTATGACAATATTCTGATCCTACATCTTGCCTCTTCTCATATCTTTTTCTGCGAAGAAGACAAAGATCATGAGAATTTAAATTTCTTGTTTTGCCGCAATTCTTTGTCTTTTACCCGACAAAATTCCTTATTTTACGCTTTTACCGTTGGCACGTGTCAATCCTTACTTTTTTACCGATTAACCCGGTCACTCATCCTTCATCTATAAATAGATGGTCCCCTCAAAGAAATCTTCTCCTCTTACTTTCGCTTTTTTCTGCAACTTTTTCCTTTTTTGTCTGCAACTTTCTCTTACTTGTTATCCTTCCTGCTGCTGCTCTAATGGAGAATCAAAGGTATGTTCTTATCTTGAATCTCATTTTTCTCTTATTACATCATCTCTTATTGCTTGATTTTCTTCACAATCCCCATATTTTATATTATCTTCTTCAGTAACATTACATCTCAGACTAAGATCACTATCAAAAACCCTAACCCTAAGGGTCTTCAGAAAAGGCGCGTTGGGAATATGAAGAGATCTGAGAATGATAAGGTAGTAAGAAACACCTATTTCTTTGAAATAACAATATTGTTGCCTCTGTTTCTTATCTACATTATTATTCACAGAACGAAGAAAATGTTTCTAGACCTCTTAAGCGTTCTCGTCAAGTTAAAGCTCTTTCAGACGAAGTGGATATTCTTGATTTCTTACCTGCAAATCCTGTTTCACCGCATGATAAATCTTCTCCTTCTCCTCGCGTGAACACCAATACTACTTCTTCATCAACTCCAAATGAAGTTATTGATACTAATATTTCCACCTCTAATAATCCCAATATTTTTAAAGTTGCGACGGATGAATCTATGATGGCTGGAACTAAGGTGAATGAACCAGCGATAAATGAAGTTGTGGTGAATGAAACTGCAGTAAATGAAACTGCGATGAATGACGTTGCGGTGAATAAAACTGTCATTGCGACTAATCAAATTCCTTCTTCCACTCCTACTACTGCGAGTGATTCTAACCTTCAAGTTTCTATCACCAAAACCTCTTCCTTCTTCCCAAGAAATAGCAACGGGGTTTGAAGTTTCTTTTCAAGTATTATCTGAAGTTTTGAACGATGCTATGAATTCTTCTTCAGATCCTGCGAGACAAGATATCTACATGATTCTGAGCAAGCATCTTGGATCTGGCAGTTCTTTATCTTCGCTATCTTCTTTAGAAAGTGAAGTTGAATCTTTGAAGAAAAATCTTCAAGCAAAAACTTTAGAGTGCGAACTTCTTAATAATAAGCTTCGCAATTCTGAATTGGACTGCGAAATTCTTCGCAGCAGAAATAATGATCTGAAAGGTATAACTTCCTCGCCTCTATTTATCCCTTAGTAAATTTTTGTTTTCTTTATGTACTCAATTTCTCTTTATTTGTTGACGCATATTTAGCTTCAAAACATAACCAATTAATGAAGATTCTTGAAATGGAAACAATCGCTGATGAGGCCCGCATTGGGAAAGAGTCTTGGAAGAATGAGTTTGATAAGTTGAATATTCTTCACACATATGCAACGGATGAGATAAATAATCTTAAGAATGAGAATAACCAATTAATTTGCGAACGAGATTGTCTAAGTAATGAAGCTTCTCGAGTTTTATATTCGCTAAATCTGGCTAACTTGAAGGTGGAATCCTTATCTGATGAAAACAATACTTTATCTCAAGAGAAACGTAGCTTTGCGAATAAAGCAATGGTTTATTCGCAGCAATTGGGTGATCTTCAAAAGTTGTGTGATATCCAAGAGCAATCTCTTCATGCATTGAAAGATGAACTTAAAAAGATAACTGAATCATCTGCCGCTGAACAAGAAAAACTTATAAAAGGTAGATTAGCTCTAAGTGTAAAAGTCAACAATCTCAAAGATGATTGTACCCAACTGAAGGAAGAAAATGTTTATCTTCGCAATTGCGAAAAAAATATAAAATCTCGTTTGAAAGGTAAGGTTGGGGATAATTTTGATGATGCCATGAATCGATGGAAGAGTTGCTTCTTTAACATAATTCAAACTTTATCTTCACAAAAGGAAGGTAGTCATTTTGACTGCCTCATCTTTATTAATTTCTTCATTATATTTTTCTGTCTTTATTTCTCGCGAGAATTTTATCTAATGTCTATTTTTTCTTTCGCAGAATCTGAGAAGCATCTTCAGGCTTCTATTTCTGATTTGTCTATGAAATTAGCCAAACTTCGCAAAAAGAATACCACACTTTCTAATTCTCGCAATATAGCTTTGAGAAGATTTGACTATCTTGAATACTTCAAAGATATAGAGATCATAAATCGAGAAAATAATTGCCTCCGCAAGGCTCATTTAGGCGCTGAGGTTTTTGTAAACAATGTTCTACTCTCTCATTCTTTACCTCCTATGAATATCAAACCCACATGCAGAAATTCCAAAAGAAAATCCTCTCAATGAAACAGAAGAACCAAACCCTCATAAAGAAGCAGAGGAACAAGATCCTCCTTAAAAAATAATCGCCGATGATGGAGAAACTCGGGATGAAAGAGACGTTGCTGGTGAAGATGATAGTAGCAATCAAGAATGATGAAACTAGAGAAGAAACATTGCAATTTTTGCAAATCTTGTTTTATCATGCACTTTTGCGAAATATCTTGTTCTTTTCTCTTATCCTGCGAATGATTGTATCTTTTGAATCTTTCTTCTTCCTGCTTCTTTTGTGAAACATTGCAATTTTTGTAACTCAATCATCTTCTTCTAATTATATATTTCTGTTAATCTGAATCTAATCTTCGCAAATTTGATTATCTTATTTTTATTATCTTAATTCTTCTCAAGGAAGATTATGAAATATTTTTTTTTACAATCCCCATATTTCCCCTTCATGATCTTCCTTGTGAAGTTATTTGATAAATGGCCCTTCTAAGAAATCCCATACTTGCCTCTTGTTATTAATCTGTAATATGATAAATGAATTGTCGCAAATATTTCAGCGAAAAATCTGTTATATGTTTCGCAGATATAACCTCTCTTGTGGTCTTATTTCGCCTTCCTAGTTAAAGGTCTTAGTATGCCACTTTTATGCGACAAGATCATTTGGAGCACCTCATCTTCAACCTTTTGAAATCCGTTATGGCGGAAACTAAGGAACAAAATTGGGTTTCGGTTTTGGAGGTGTTAGAAGTCGATTCAATGGCTGGTTTTTGTTGGGTCGACTCAATTCATCTAGACAGGATGGGATGTGCTTTAGAATCGGTTAAAATTGGTCTGTAAAATCATCAAGTTGATGAAAACAAAGCAAGAACAGATTTTAGCGAAAAAGAAAGTTCTTGCCTGGCAGAACTTTGGTTGAAGATTCAAGCATGATTCCGTGAGACTAAAGGTCTGAATTGTTTGGGTATCTTCCTTAGGGCCTAAAAGAGTTGGTAAGGTCGTTCGTTTGACCCGTAGTGGCTAGAATTGGCTAGTTAATTAACGGGTTGGAAACATGAGAGTATGTGGGAAGTTGAGGTATTCACGGGATTTGGAGGAGATTCAATGTGTTTTGTGCGTGCAAGGAAGACTCTAACAGACTGTTGGATCGTGTAGAAGATAAATAAGGAAGCCGGGACACTGCAGGCACGTCTACGAGAAAAGAAAAAAGAAAGAAAATACTCTCGAAATATTTTCTTTACTTGCCGAGTTAAAGAGGATTATATGGAGTGAATGAGCGAGATTCGATGGGTCCGTTGGCTATAAATATGTTGTTGGGGACTCATAGAAGGGTTATCGAGAGTAGGGGGACAAGAATCAAGAGTTGCGAGCAACTTCTCTCTGCTTCTGAAAGAAGAAGAAGAACAGAGACTACACTTGTAGTTCTGTCGTTTTAAACTCATCATAGTTCTTTCCCATGAATGACAGTTTTATGGACGTGAGTAAAACATTTGTTTTCCATGACAGAGTAAAACATTTGTTTTCTGTAACAAACACTAGCAACAGTTTTGGAATTTCATTGCAACTGTGGGCTTTGTAACACCTAAAAGCGTTGCAAACACGTTGTATTATTAGTTTTCTTTAATAAAAACACCATTTGAGCCATAAATTATATTTTTGAGTGTGTTTTTATCATGAAAGCTAGACCCCTACACCGGGTCGATGGAGGAAGCGAACTTTATACATGGGTGAATTTGTTTTATTTTCTATATGACTTTTGCACTTGTTTTGAATTGATTTATGATTCGATTAAATTAGTTGTGATTCAATTAGATAGGTTATGCTTTGTTTAGATAATCTATGCTTAGGGTATACAATTAATATTTTGAGGATCTATTCTGGCAAAAAAATAAGAGTTGGTGTTGTTTTGTTTAATGAGCTTAAATTGTTGAGAATAAGTAAATGGAACCCTATGTTATGAATGCGGTGAAATCCTAAACCCAGTGACTCTCTCTTTTATTATTTTCGTTAAACCTTTTAATTTAATCTTAACAACTTCCGAGAGAACGAATCTTAATTACTACTTCGAAAACTAAGAAAAATCTTAAATCATTTTGGCGCCGTTGCTACGCGGAATTGTTTTTAGATTATTAATTTTTAGGTTTATTTTTATTTTGTACAGTGTTTTCTTTTAAATTTAGTTATTATTTTTTTTTCCTTTTTATGCGTTTATTTTTCTATTTCTTTTCGGATGATGACTTCTTTTGAGGAGACGTCACCTACGATGATTTGGCGGAATATATGCGTAGAAATTCAAATCATCGTGCAACTTCATCAGAGATGACGCTTGGTGAATATATGCATAGGCAACGGTATGGAGTTTGCTCCACATGAGGTACGTGAAGAATCTCCGTTAGAGATTTATGAGAAGTATTATAAACACACACCACTTAGTTTGGAACAAAGACTGAGAATATTGGAATGCCAAAAATTATTTAATGACGACGATGATGAATCGATAGTGACTCTTTGTCCCATCAACATATATATGACCCTGTGGATGATTGTGTGGAGGATTCGCCTAATTCCATAGATGAATCTACCTCACAAGATCATTCACCCGACTTAGCGGTTGTTTCTAGACCCCTAGACTTCCAAAAAGTTGCCTAATTTAGGGTTAGAATTGTGTGCTTCTAAAATTTTATTGGAATACTTTGCATCTAAATACCCGGAGGACTTGCCTATTCGATATCGTGCATGAATCAATTAATATTTCCCCGGTTTCAATAAAATCCCCATACTTTGTTCTTTACGACTTCCATGTGCGAAAAACTTGGTTTAGGGGTAAATTTTGTTTTATGACAGCTTTCAATGTCCTATTTTTTCCATAAAATAATTGTGAAGCTTTCATTTGTAAATATTGTATTTTGGGTCGATCCCCAAGTTTTCAAAGTTATTAATTTATGGGGATCTGTTTTTGTACATTCCAAATAGGTATAATTATTTATTTTTGTTTAATTTTATTTTTATTTCCCATCTTAATTTTTACGTTGGATGACTCAATTTCATTGAGGACAATGTAATATTTAAGTGTGGGGAGTGGTTAACGTTTTTATTTTTACTCGTTTCAGAATTTTCTTGCTTATCATGACCAAGTGTGGAGCGGGTCTCAAAAAAAAAAAAAAAAAAAATTTTTTGCATGATATGACCAGTCATTGAAAGCGGGTCTAATTTTTTTTTTTGCATCATATGACCGGTTGTTTAGCGGGTCTTTACTGTCTAGTCATTTATGCAACATCTCTATCCACCTTTAGTGGATTCGTCTGTTGTTTGCTGCAGACATGTCTCGATCTCGTTGTTTAACAGATCGGTCTAGTCAAGATATGGAACATCTCTAGACCATTTGTTTAGTGGTTCCGTCTAGTTGTTTAGGGCGACGTCTCTCCATGATCAAATGTGTAGCGGGTCAATTTTCGATTTTTTGCTCGAGGACTAGCAAAATGTAAGTGTGGGAATTTGATGAGCACGAAAGTGCGACGCATTTTCACCCATAAATACATTAACTAGGACTCATTTTATCACTAATAATCTTCTTTGTAGGTGTTTTTGTCAAATAAGCGCTTATGGAGAAAGTTACTCGAAAAGTGTTTTTGTACCACGGAGGACACGTGTTATTCGGACTCGATATCGCTTAAGGGGCACCTCAATTACTAAGGGGTGTCTAATTGCTAAGGGCCACCTTCTTTGTTATTTGGATCCTGTGGTTATTCGCGCCCAAGAATTGCTTTTACACAAATTTCTAAAGGGACTTAGATGCAGATAAGGGGCACCTCATCTTCAACCTTTTGAAATCCGGTTATGGCGGGGAAACTAAGGAACAAAATTGGGTTTAGGTTTTGGAGGTGTTAGAAGTCGATTCAATGGCTGGTTTTTGTTGGGTCGACTCAATTCATCTAGACGTGGATGGTATGTTCTTTAGAATCGGTTAAAAAATTGGTCGTAAAATCACTTTGGTTGATGAAAACAAGCAAGAAAGTTTTTAAGCGGGAAAAGAAAGTTCTTTCTGGGAACTTTGGTTGAAGATTCAAGCATGATTCCGTGAGACTAAAGGTCTGTAATTGTTTGGGTATCTTCCTTAGGGACTAACGAGTTGGTAAGGTCGTTCGTTTGACCCGAGAAGTGGCTAGAATTGGCTAGTTAATTAACGGGTTGGAAACATGAGAGTATGTGGGAAGTTGAGGTATTCACGGGATTTGGAGGAGATTCAATGTGTTTTGTGCGTGCAAGGAAGACTCTAACAGACTGTTGGATCGTGTAGAAGATAAATAAGGAATCCAGGACACTGCAGACGCGTACGGAGAAGAAAAAAAAGAAAGAAAATATTCTCGAAATATTTTCTTTAATTGCGGTTAAAGAGGATTATATGGAGTGAATGAGCGAGATTCGATGGGTCTGTTGGCTATAAATATGTTGTTGGGGACTCATAGAAGGGTTATCGAGAGTAGGGGGACAAGAATCAAGAGTTGTGAGCAACTTCTCTCTTCTTTATGAGAGAAGAAGAAGAAGAAATAGACTACACTTGTAGTCCTGCCGTTTTAAACTTGTCATAGTTCTTTCCCATGAATGAGCGGTTTTACTGCGACAGTAAAACATTTGTTTTTACGCTCACGAGAGTAAAACATTTGTTTTCTAGACAACAACACTAGCAACAGTTTTGGAATTTCATTGCAACGGTGGGCTTTGTAACACCTAAAAGCGTTGCAAACACGTTGTATTATTAGTTTTCTTTAATAAAAACACCATTTGAGCCATAAATTATATTTTTGAGTGTGTTTTTATCATGAGAAGCTAGACCCCTACACTGGGTCGACGGAGGGAAGCCGAACTTTATACATGGGTGAATTTGTTTTATTTTCTATATGACTTTTGCACTTGTTTTGAATTGATTTATGATTCGATTAAATTAGTTGTGATTCAATTAGATAGGTTATGCTTTGTTTAGATAATCTATGCTTAGGGTATACAATTAATATTTTGAGGATCTATTCTGGCAAAAAAATAAGAGTTGGTGTTGTTTTGTTTAATGAGCTTAAATTGTTGAGAATAAGTAAATGGAACCCTATGTTATGAATGCGGTGAAATCCTAAACCAGTGACTCTCTTTTATTATTTTCGTTAAACCTTTTAATTTAATCTTAACAACTTCGAGAGAAACGAATCTTAATTACTACTTGAAAACTAAGAAAAATCTTAA